>CM031618.1:70160266-70207766 GCA_018398815.1 Conus ventricosus
ATTCATTTTCACTATGTGCTCTATAGCGAATACGATGTACCGCGATTTCAGAAATGCCAAGTCTAAATCTTGTCAGCATGCATCTTAAATGCCTGTCTAAATTGATCAATAAATGTGTTTTAACGTCAGGGACAGTGCAAAAGGTCCTGTAAACATTAAACCTATCACTATTATTAATATGAAAATTCCAGTCTTGCCACCTGCACAAAATCAACCTTTCCTTAAAACTTATCAAAAACTCGTTAATTCTTCCACGCCTTGATTTAGCATACAAATCCATACCCAAACATGTACAATTTACTGCGAATATTTGAGGCCCAGTTTTTCTTCCCTCGCAAATCCAAATCAAAAAGCGTTCTGTAGGCCTTATAAGGTAATCTGCATTCATCCATTCTCGTCAGTTTTAACCAAAACCTGATGCACTTTATAGCTGAGTTTATGTAAATAGGATATCTATTTGTTTCTCCATACACCAGGTCATTAGGTGTTCGCATTTCAACGCCTAGGAATCGTTTAATAGCAAAAAAGATGCAGTTTTTCACAATGGTGTGCTGCATTGTCAAGTCCCATAACTCTGCCCCATACTGAGCAATAGATTGAACCTGTGAGTCAAATAACTTAAAAAAGCAAGAATGAGAGTTACATTTCAGCTAAAATAACTTTTGCAGAATGCATAATAAAGCTTTTTTTGCTTTGCTTGTAAGGTCACGACATGCAGCAACAAAACTTAGCTCGTTGAAAAATAAATTCCTAAATATTTGTACGCATTCACAACAGGCGTCTCAATCCGTTAAATGTCCATTTTTCTCTGGCAGCTAAATAACCCCCTTTCCTAAACACCACTATATTACTTTTATCCAAATTAACCTTCAACTGCAAAGCAGCGGCTGAACGCTGAAGACTGTTTATTTGTGTTTGTAGGCCTACGACCGTCTCAGAAAGTAAAGCCACATCATCAGCCAGAAGCAGTATGAATAATTCAAAATAATCAGACATAAACATTGCCCCGTGTTTCCCTCCCCTTATCACCTCTAATGCCAGCTCATTAATAAATAAAGAAAACAAGACAGGGCTGCAAGCATTTCCTTGTTTCACTCCACGAGTGCAAGTAATATAATCTGTTACACCACTCGCACATCTAATTCTGGCTTTGACACTCTCGTACATGCTGCGAATACATCTAAATATCTTGCCTTTGATGCCATTCTTTAACATGATAGGCCACAGTAAGTTTCTTTCTACGGAATCAAAAGCCTTTTCAAAGTCAATAAAGGCTGCATACATTTTTTCGATTAAAACAAAATTGCTTTTGTATTAGTGCCAATAAACTAAACATGTGATCAACAGTGGAGTAGCCTTTTTGAATCCAGCTTGATATTCGCCCGTCAAATTATGCTCTTCTATCCAGTCCTGCAGTCTACTATTAATAATTGTGCTATAAATCTTGCTACTTGTATCACATAATGAAATGCCTCTATAATTGTTTGGGTTATTAGTGTCACCCTTCTTGAACAAAGGGTGAATAATAGAGTTTGTCCAGGTGCTTGGGAACACGCCTTTATCAAATAAGTTATTGAAAAGCTTTACAAAAAAATCAATAACACGATCTCCACCATACTTTAACAGCTCACCTATGATTTCATCTGGTCCGCAGCCTTCCCATTTTTTTAACTTTGTTACAGCAAGCACACTTCTTCTCTTGATATTGGACGGTTCATTGAGCTTCCCTCTTCTTCGTAGACATCACTAATATTTTCAACCACATTTGTCTTATTGTTGATATCTCTAACTCAAGTAGATCTTTAAAATGCTTAAACCAATCATCGACTGTTAGACTATTTGGAACAGTTTTTCGCTTAAATGATATTTTATGCACAGTTTGCCAAAATTCTCTTTGACTGCTTACTGACGAGACTAGTCTATCTAACAACAAATCATTATACTGTTTTTCTTTTCTCTTTATCAGATGTTTTGTATTCTCTTCTTGCTATGCAGTAGGCGTCACTGTCTCTTTTTTTCTGGTTTTCATAAAAATAGATAGCAGCCCCTTTGCTTTAACTTTGCCTAACTTACATTCCATATCATACCAATCACTATATTGATCACACTTTGTTAAATTAATTCTCTTTTTCATACATTGAGCTTGCTTTTTAATCCATTCATTAAACACTTCCAGAGCACCATTGAAATCATGATCAATCAACGTGTGGCATGATCAAGCACGGACATTGTTTCATCAGAAGTCATTTCCTGAATATAAATTAGTTCCAAGTCCTTGTTCCACACAAATTTATCAATGAACTGGTCCCCTTCTGCAGGGTAAGTGTTCAGTCTATTTTTCCTTTCTTTAACTCTAAAACGTAATTCAATGGGCAAATGGTCCGATTCTATTCTCTCTGACACCAACAATTCACATGACGATACAACATCAAAAACAATTCCTTAGACAGGAGAAAATAATCATTGACGCTACATCCTGTTTCTGATATGTAAGTAAAATTACCATTGGTATCCCAATTACATATACCGTTCAGAATACACAACCCAAGAGTTGTACACATATTCAACAGATATTTCCCATAGCTATCGAGAACAGTGTCTCTAGACCTTCTCACGTTGTTAGGCGAAAAAGAGCGAATGTAAACAAAGTTATCAAGCGCACCATTATCATCAAAAATATCTGGGAGATGTCAGAAGTCCTGCTATTCAAGTCACCTGACAAAATCACATGCACGTCCTCAAACTCAATCAGACAATCAAAAATACATTCTTCAAGCTTCGTAATACCGTTTTCAACCTCAAAGTAACCATAATAAGGTGAACCCTCTGGTGGAATATAGGCACAAACATATAACACATCTTCGCCAAAACCAAAAACACATCTTATCAATTAAAAACAAGAGAACATTAGGACAGTCTGTCTTAATTTCATGACGGAAGGTATAAGCTCAGTTTTATGAGGCATACTACTCCCCCTGACCGTCTTCCTCGTTTTGTAAACTTAACAGCAGATTTATAAAACACAGCATAACCTGGAAATTGGAAGTTTTGGAGGTCATCTACAAAAGTTTCAACGAGACAAATGAAATCGAATTTCAGCAAAAAGGGAATGAATTCATTATCAGTCAATTTTGACAAAAGAACATTTACATTTCAATGCAAAAACGACAAGGAATCGCCACGGTCTCTGTCATCTTCACAATGATAAACAGACAGCCCGCTCTCATTCACGCTGTTATCTTTCCTTTCACACCCCAGTGTATCCCTCTCCACTCGTTCACCCGCTAGACAATTGTCACCTCTGCCCTCCCACTCCGTGTTACAAATATCCTCCTGAGACGGCCCCCGTTATAACTTTCAACAACACTGTCATTGTCATTGACACTGTCTGTCAGTGAGTCACACAACAAAGGTCGGCGAATGTCTACAGCATCATCATTGCCACAAACACCATCACTTGTAGACCATAACAAGTTCATTTCCCCCATATCATTACAAACAACAACATCATCACCAATAGAAGCATTATCATCATTATCTAGCTCTGTATACCCCTCTTCCATATTTACATGAACTCTCCACCCCACCCTTGCGCGCACAGTGTTTTCAATGTCAACCGGCTCACAACTCAGTGTCGCTATGTCACTTATCCGACGCTCGTCCTTTTGCCACTTTGCACAGCTAGCACGTGCGAATCTGTCAGATGTTACCGGTGTCGATCTGGCTGGCCTACCCCCTATTTTGACTCCCTAAGAGTTCCCCCCTCTCCGGGAAAATACTTTTTCCTCTCAATCAATAGGTGGTCGTAGATCATGGTCGCTCGTTCCCTTCTTCTCTAGCCTTTTTGAGATGCGGGGACAGTAGCTTACGCATGTCTCTAACACGTAAGGAGAAGTCCTCCCCAATGAACAGTTGGCTGCCTTTCAATTTGCGTCGGGCCTTGAGGATCTTCTCTTTGTCCTTGAAGAAGGTACAGCGGGCGATGACGGGAGAGTTGAGCGTACTGTTCAGGCGATGCACTCTGTCAAACTGAACGTCTCTAGTCAAGTCAGTTTGTCCACCAGCAGGTCGCCAACGATGCCTTCGCATTCAGTCTGTGTCTCGTTTGGCTTGCGGGGAAGTCCGTGAAAGATTAAATTGTTTCTTTTTGAACGTCCTTCCAGGTCGTCAGCTTTACGTTCCACATCCAGCATCTTCTTCTTCAGGTCCTCATTCTCCTGACGAAGGTCTGCCACCTCCCCCTCAGAGACTGGACCTCTTCCTGCAAACATGTGAAGCCATCACGGATGTCCTTGATATCGCCTTTAATTCCATCAACTTTACCGGTCAGCTCCTGAAGCATGGACACGACGTCTGCCAGGGTGGGCAGCTCGACAGACTGGGAGGTTGCTGACCTGCCGGTCGAGGAACCTGTTGCTCTCTCGGTGCTGGCTCTTTCGACTGTCACTGTTCAGACAGGTCTGGCGATAGTCCTTTCGCGGTCCAGGATTTTCCTCGACATCGCCGCACTGAAGCAGTAAACTCCCCCAGAATAAAAAGGAGAGGAGGCAACCTGCCATTACACCGTCCATCGCCGTTTTCAGTCTGTGTCTTCAGGCGCATGGCGATACAGTTTCCGCTCTCTTGTACATAAACCCAAGAAAAACGGGAGAAAAGCATCCACATCTCGTTCTAAAATCAAGTTGTGACGACGGCATTGTACTTCATGGAGCCTCTTGCTGACCGAAACGCCAAAACTCTGTCTAGATCCGTATCAATTAACAAAGTAAGCAGAGCTAATTATGCTGCGTTTCGCACTCCTGAATGCTGCTCACATTCCCACAGAGAGACACAGAGAGAGACAGAGCGAGAGAGAGAGACAGACAGACAGACAGACAAAGACAAAGACAGACAGAGAGAGAGAGAGAGAGAGAGAGAGAGAGAGACAGACAGACAGACAGACAGACAGACAAAGACAAAGACAGAGAGAGAGAGACAGAGAGAAGTCAGTAAATGCTATTTGTTGTGAACGCGCTAATGAACAGCATTCAAGGGACAAACATGTATATGTAAATAGATAAATTATTGAATCGGTAGGTCAAACCACGGATTTCTTTTACACTCTCATACGTGCACACAGCTAAACACACAAACATGCGCGCGAGTTCATCCATCAACGTGCATGAACTCGCGCGCATGTGCGCAATCACACACACAACACACACACACACACACATGCACACACACACACACACACACACACACACACACACAACACACACACACACTCTCTCTCTCTCTCTCTCTCTCTCTCTCTCTCTCTCTCTCTCTCTCTCTCTCTCTTTCCTCTCTCTCTGTCTATCTATCTATCTTTCAGTATACTCAATTTACGATTATACAGTTGGTGTGAGCAAGTTTTGTAAATGATCGTGATCAGTAGAAATGTTACAGCGTCAGTGTGTGTGATTTCATTTTTGTTTCTTGACCTCATTGCAGATAGGTCGGTGGCCTTTGCAATTAAAATTTTCCCGAGTTCCGAGTTCTATCTCTCTTTACCAGAGTAAAAGACATATGGTTTCATACCAAGGTTTCATACTGACTGACTGTGACAATGCCCTTTGCGGTCAGCGAACCTTCAGGGTTTGAACTGTATAAGCAAATTGGTTTAACCTGTCACCCTCCGTACAATTAATGTATAAACATTAAAACAAAGCGGAAACATCTTACGACAACGTTTACCCCTGCAATATCTGCTCTCTTCCTGTATCATCATCTATGCAAAGTCATGGATATCTTGTACGTCCGTAGACTGAAGAGAGAGAGAGAGAGAGAGAGAGAGAGAGAGAGAGAGAGAGAAGAGAGAGAGAGAGAGAGAGAGAGAGAGAGAGACATATAGAGAGACAGACAGAGAAAGAGAGTGATTGTAGGTTGCAGGCATGTGTGTATCAACACCACCTCCACATACATCGCCCACTTTTCGACCACGTCCACGACCAGAACGCTGTACTGAAACCCTGCCGGAACTTGCGTCACCGCTCCATGATGCCCCAGTAGACGGCAGTGCCCTTGACGTCATGCCAAAGGGAGGTCACCGTGAAGCTGCTGGACGGTCCCATGGCGATGGCGTTGCTGTTGTGGTCAAAGAGAACCAGAGGACCTGACCCTGCCGACCTCCGTACACCATGGCGCTCCTGTTCTCCCACCTGGTCATAGGGCACAGGGGTGGTGAGGGTTCTCGAGAGAAAGAACGGGGAGGGGGGAGGAAGGAGAGAGAGAGAGAGGGCGGAGGAGAAAGGGAATGAGAGAGAGAGGGGGGGGGGAAGGGAATGGAGAGAGAGAGTGGAAAGGAGAGAGAGGGGGAGGAGAAAGAGAGTAGGGTAAGAGAGAGAGAGAGAGAGAGAGAGAGAGAGAGAGAGAGAGAGAGGGAAGAAGAGAGAGAGGGAGGTGCTTAGAAAAATAGACAGATCGATAGGCAGATACATACATAGATACATGCATATAAACATACATACATACATACATACATACAGACAGACATACATACATACATACATACATACATATGTTGGTATGTGTGAACTCAGCACACTGCAAGCATTAACAGATAGGACATGTAAACTACCCCATCCCCTTCAACCCCTACCTTCCAACAGCAGCCTCTAACGAGGACATTCCATAGGACATGTAGGCCACCCCTCCCCCCCCCCCTTCAACTCCTACCTTCCAACAGCAGCCTCTAACGAGGACATTCCATTAGTACATGTAGGCCACCACCACCCCCTCCCCTTCAACCCTACCTTCCAACAGCAGCCTCTAACGAGGACATCCCATAGGACATGTAGGCCACGCCCCTCAACTCCTACCTTCCAATAGCAGCCTCTAACGAGGACATCCCATAGGACATGTAGGCCACGCCCCTCAACTCCTACCTTCCAACAGCAGCCTCTAACGAGGACATTCCATAGGACATGTAGGCCACGCCCCTTCATCCCCTACCTTCCAACAGCAGTAACGAGGACATCCCATAGGACATGTAGGCCACGCCCCTCAACTCCTACCTTCCAACAGCAGCCTCTAACGAGGACATCCCATAGGACATGTAGGCCACGCCCCTCAACTCCTACCTTCCAACAGCAGCCTCTAACGAGGACATCCCATAGGACATGTAGGCCACGCCCCTCAACTCCTACCTTCCAACAGCAGCCTCCAACGAGGACATTCCATAGGAGATGTAGGCCACCCCCCACCCCACTCTTCAACTCCTACCTTTCCCAAAACAGCAGCCTCTAACGAGGACATTCCATAGGACATGTAGGCCAGGCGGGCAGGTGGGGGGTCGATCTGGAATCCGGGAACCCACTGATGACGTTGTCCGCCGTGCCGCCTTTGGTGAGAGTCAGAGGGTCAGCCTCTGGGTAGGTCTGGAATCAAACCAACGTTCACATCCGGTGAATATCAAGGTACCAGGATGTAACCAAACCACGGGCTTCACCATCAACCAAGGATGAGAAGAAAAAAGAAAGTCGAAGTGAACAAGAAAAAAAACTGTTTCTGTGTGAATATCAGAGTTGTTAGTCATTTGTCATCGATCTGTTTTTAAAACCCTCTTTTTCTGTACCCTGCCACCTACATTCATTGCTTATTCTTTCTCGCTCCAAAGAACTGTTTGTGCTGTTATTGTTGTTTGTTTGTTTTGACGCTGAGCTTTAGTGCTGCTCCTATTCAGGCGTCGTCGCGCCAGGCTGATGTGCCTCTGGCACCTGTCTGCACCAATCAGAAGACAGCTCTATGAAATGCAAGGCGCTGTTTCACTGTCTGCACCAATCAGAAGACAGCTCTATGAAATACAAGGCGCTATGTCATGGACTGAGCGACCACAGCAAGAGAACATGGCGCATGTCAGTGACAGAGGAACGTGCAGGGTGACCGAATTGTTCAGAAGCCTTCAAACCTACATCCACACCTATGGCGCATGTCAGTCACAGAGGAACGTGCAGGGTGACCGAATTGTTCAGAAGCCTTCAAACCTACATCCACACCTTGTTCATCCATATGATCTTGTTCACTCCAACGACAAACTACACTCCACTTTGTCGAAGATTTCGCATACCTCGAATCTCCATCAACAGTGATGATGAATTTGTCAGAAAGCTGAACTATTGTACAACAGTGATGATGATTTTGTCAGAAAGCTGAATTATTGTACAACAGTGATGATGAATTTGTCAGAAAGCTGAACTATTGTACAACAGTGATGATGAAATTATCAGAAAGCTGAACTATTGTACAACAGTGATGATGAATTTATCAGAAAGCTGAACTATTGTACAACAGTGATGATGAATTTGTCAAAAAGCTGAACTATTGTACAACAGTGATGATGAATTTGTCAGAAAGCTGAACTATTGTACAACAGTGATGATGAATTTGTCAGAAAGCTGAACTATTGTACAACAGTGATGATGAATTTGTCAGAAAACTGAACTATTGTACAGGAGCAGCCCACACAGCGTGTAACGATCTCAACAATATCTAACCCTAACCCTAACCCTGGTTGGATAAGGTTGCACTGAAATGTGCTATCAACCCTATTACATTGCGCAGCTGCAAACCATGGCACCTGAAAGCTACCCAAGAGAAGAAGATTGATGCCCTCGATCAAGCTGCTTTCATCATCATCGAAGATCCAGGCTACAGACTGGAGCGACTTCCATCATGAAGAAGAACAGTGTTCAAAACAAATCTCCCACCGCCACTCTATGCAAAGTCACAAGAACTATTTCAGTACTCTTCATGATCATTATAATAGTAATTATGATAATAATAAAAATAATATAATAATAATGAGGAGGAGGAGGAGGAGGAGGAGGAGGATATCTGGCTGGACCATGTAATACATTCCCCCCCTCCCCCCCCCCCCCCCCCACACACACACACAACACTCCATGTCTTGCCAACCAAGTACTCTGGTGGACACCAGTTGGAAGAAGACGAGGAGTTCGAAGTTTAACTGGCCACGGACCATGCCGCGAAACCTCCAAACTATGCACAGCTGCTGAGGTGACGTCACATCGCTGACCGCGCTGACCGGCTCGCTGAAAAGAAACCAGCGTTTTCATGTGTCAAAATTACTAGGGGTGGCAGTTGTTGGGGGCGGGGGGGGCGTTCTAAATCTGAGTGCCACCTTAATTTTGAACCATAGCGGCAATAACATCATGTTTCTGCATTATCGCTCTTGGCTGGTCTTTCAGGATGTGGAATTTGTGAAGCAATGATGCCTGACAACTGCGGCCTGTTTGCGTGTGCTGCCAAACTGTGTGGGTCTGGGCGTACGCTCAGCTGCTGAAGCAGATTCCAATGATGACACTCCATCTGCCATGACGTTAAGTCATCGACTTGCTCGTCGTCGCCGTCGTCGTGTGTGTGTGTGTGTGTGTGTGTGTGTGTGTGTGTGTGTGTGTGTGTGTGTGTGTGTGTGTGTGTGTGTGTGTGTACATGTGTTTATATCCACGTTTGTCTTTAGGTCTGTCTGTCTGTCCATCCGTCCGTTTGTCTGTCCACCCATTCGTCCATCTGTCTGTCTGTTATGCCAGTAGACAACCAACAGGTCGAAACACACCACTTTTGTACTGTCCACTGTTCGTTTCAGTCATCTGGCGGTCTGTCGACACGACAGGTTTATTCTCTGGGTACAACAGGTTTCAGTGCAGCCGACCTCCCTCCAGGCGACAGGTTTATTCTCTGGGCACAACAGGTTTTCAGTGCAGCCGACATCTCCAGGCGACAGGTTTATTCTCTGGGCACAACGGGTTTTCAGTGCAGCCGACATCTCCAGGCTGGAGGACAATGGCAGCCTCAGACAGCATGGCACGACGGTGAAGCAATCCACCCCACCCCACCCTCATCCCCAACACAACACGGGCACCGCCTGGCATGGACCACAGGGAGGTAAGGACATGGGCAACGCCTGGTATGGACCACAGAGAGGTAAGGACATGGGCACCGCCTGGTGTGGACCACAGGGAGGTAAGGACACGGGCACCGCCTGGCGTGGACCACAGGGAGGTAAGGACACGGGCACCGCCTGGTGTGGACCACAGGGAGGTAAGGACATGCCAAAGGAGTGCGGGTCACTTCGTCCACAACGGTGAAGGAGGATAGGGGACTAAGGGAGAGAGAGGTAGGGTCAGGTGTGGGGTGAAGGGGTAGGGTTTGAAGACAGGGAGAAAATAGGGGGGGGGGGGGGGGTGACGCGGTGCAGAGGGTTAAAATTCCTTTAGATGTCTAAGCTGTCGCTATACCGAAGTCGCTCGTCAATATAATTCATCGGCAGGGGGAGGGGGGGGAGAGGGGGGGGGTAGCGGGAAACGGGGCAGATAACATTTTGTTTACCAAAATCTTGGTTGAAAATAAACTAAGGCAGGAAACAGTAAACAACAATGAACAATAAACAAGTAGGTTAACTCTTGTTCCCATACAGAAAACTTAACACAGAGTAACTTTTATTCAAGACGCACAGCCTTTTAAACTTGAAGAAAGTCCGACAAATACAAAGACGAACAATCTAATAGTGGGGCTGTTGGATTCTTTTTTTAACCCTTGGTGGTGAGAACACCACAGTATTAGCGACTGTGGTGTGTCTCTATTTGACGCCAGGAGCACAGACACAATCAGCCGCGTCTCCTTGATGAGTCTGATCCAGCGGACGAAAGGCCTAGGAGCAGGCAATGCAAATAGATCTGCCTTCGAGGGGGATTACGATGGTTCTCTCATGCAGCTAGTGAAGAGTTTTTATATTTATATTTTCTTACTTTTATGTTCCCATTTTCTTCATCTTCAACCCCAAATCATTACTGTGATGATGGAGGGGCTGTTGGCCTGCGCTTGTTTTGCCCCCACTATTAGATTGTTCATCTATGTAGAGAACAGTAAAATGTCTGTTCTGGCTCAGCAGCTCTAAACTTTTTAGATTTTAGTTTTTGCTTAATCCTATGTTTTTCCTGATCATTTTCAATAACATCATTTTCGCGCAAACATATATTAAACGAGTCTCTGTCTTTCGTGTAAAATAAAACTACAGTCTTTAACTGTTCTTTAAAGTCTTTTAAAACCGAGTTATATTTTTGACATAAAATCCACACACTTATCCCAGCATGTCTTCCTTAACTTTTTTTGTTTTACTGACTGTGTCTCTGTCACTGGTAATATGAGAAAGGTAAATGACGGGGGCTACACCCCTAATTGCTGGTGCTCACAGTAAGAACGTGTAAAGTGAGGAGATAATAGCGAGCTTGCGCGCGCACCTCAATCAACTAGGCGAGGTAGTCAATACAAAAATGTCACGTGATTTAAGCCCAGCACTTGATTTGATAAGGGGTTTTATGCGCCATTTTACATTGAAGGACTGCTCTGTGCGGACGTGTTTGAGTGACTGCCCTGTTTAGCCCTGTGAGAGAGTGATTTTACCAGAAATATTTATGTCTCAAGACAGCATTTCTTCAGAATTAGAGATGAACTTCTGGAATCGCAAGTTGCTCATCAAAATCTATTAGATTTTTCAACACAGCCATCAACTTTAATTCTACCTGACATGGATCACGCTTCTACTTTTCAACAAGCTCAAAATCTCCCGTTACCACCGCCAACACCAACAGAATTGTGGACAGAGGAAGAAATGCTTATTTTGCAAGAGAATTAAGACTACTTTAAAAAAATGACAGAAATAATTGAAAAGATTAAAAGGGAAGGACCACAGGATTTGCCACAGAAGCCTAAAAGAAAGCTTGAGCAATTGTTAAAAGAAAAGAAAGGAGACAAAAAAGGAGAACAGATCTTTCAACGCCACAAGAATTACATAACTATCTTATGGCAAATCAGGCTGACATTCAATCAGCTATTTCCAGAGAAGCTTTTGCTGATCAGATATTTTCCAAAACAACAAATGAAGCTGAAATTGTAGAAAGACTACAAAAAGGGATGAGAAATTTGAGGAGGCAAGATGCACAGTCCTTGTTAATTTACATTCAGTTTGGTAACTTCTTGATTTTGTGTAAACAATGGCAGGAAAATGAAAGGAAAGAAGGGAGAACGAAGGAAACTTGGGCTGTTTGGTTGAAAGCAAAAACCGGGTATTCTGATGTTCACGTACGAAAATTACGTGCCGTTGCAAGTGTTCTTTATGGATACACAGGGTTTTATGCTGTAGGCCTTCCCTTTCGTTTCATTTCTGGCAAGCTGAATGAAATTAAAGCCATGCTGCAAGTGCCGAAATTTGCACAGTACTGGAAACAAGATCCTCGCATAGCAATTACAAGCGGGCTCCCGCAATCCCAGTAACCGCTCCCGCGTGAACGGTGGAAGTCAACTGCCGAATCACAGCCTAAAAATAGTACCGCTCACAGCGTGAACGGTGGCCTACTTGCTGGACTCCTGCCCCATGCCTTTTGCTGTTGTGGTTGGCTGGTACCTATTCAACTGCCGAAGCACAGCCTAAAAATAGTACCGCTCACAGCGTGAACGGTGGCCTACTTGCTGGACTCCTGCCCCATGCCTTTTGCTGTTGTGGCTGGCTTCAACATTTCACCTATCTGGCTGCCAGAAAGCGCCCAACAAAACTGGGCCAACCGGCAGCTTCTGCCGATTGACCTACAAAGCCCGCCTCTACCCCCGCCTACTGGAGCGGCCAAGCAGTGAGAGGGAACTTGGCACTCTGTTAAGCCAGCGGTTTAAAGGTCATCTGCCAGCCGATCGCTCCCTTCACCTGCTTAAAGGCTGTCTTAGACACAGGACTCTCGAATTTACGCCGTTCAAGTTGAACCACAAAAAGCCCCTCACTTTCCCCCACACACCTTCCCATCTATTGTGTGAAATGATTTCTGTGCGTATGTGCGTGTGTGTGATCCAGATCATGCTATAAGTCACCCCAAGTCCTTAATTAAGTTTTTAATCAAGTTACCCCAAGTTCTTAATTAAGTTTTTAATTAAGTCACCCCAAGTTCTTACTCAAGTCACCTTTAAGTTTCTACTTAAGTCACATCAAGTTCTTAATAAGTTCTTGATCAAGTCAGCTCAAGTACTTAATTAAGTCACTTCTAAGTTCATAACTAAGTCATCCTCTAAGTACAACCAAGTTCTTATTCAAGTCAACTTATAATTATTTATTAAGTTCTTAAAGTATTATTGCATCTGAAATGGATCAAATGATCTTTTGTTGTTGGCGGTTCTGGCATGCTGTTGTGTTCGGCTTTTGTATTTAGTGGTTGAGATTGTTTGGACTGCTTTGGTTTTTGTTGTCTTTGTTTATATATTTTATAACCGTAATAACCACCCCCAACAGCAATGCCGCCAAAAATGACAATTGCTTTAAGAAAATATGAAGACTTTGGCGGTGTAGGCACCCCTGTTGTTGTAGGCTCGAATCAACTTGTTCTGGCGTTTTTAAAGCAGGCATTGAAACAACTGGCTGCGGCTCTGGCACTTTTTCATTCTGTGCTTGTACCATTAATTTTTTTTGTTTGTTCCACTCTGCTAATTTTTTTCCTGCCGCAACATGTCCAGGATGAGGCGGTTTTTTACTCATCACTTTCGCCACCTGATCCAATGTTTTCTGATTCTGCTGATTTTCTGGCTCGGTCATTTTGAAGGGAAATAAAATCTATATGATTAAAAGTAATTAATCCCATGATTAGCGGCGATAATAATGTTCCAAATCTGTAATATAGATCACAGCCTAGAGACGTTAAATCATACATAAAATCTTGTTCAGAATTAATAGGCGCAATTCTGTGCTTGTAACTTTAATTTGTTTTGTTTGTTCCACTCTGCTAATTTTTTTCTTGCTGCAACGAGCTCAGGATGAGGAGGCTTTTTGGTCACTTTCACACCTGATCCAATGTTTTCTGATTCTGCTGATTTTCTGGCACGGTCATTTTGAAGGGAAATAAAATCTATATGATTAAAAGTAATTAATCCCATGATTAGCGGCGACAATAATGTTCCAAATTTGTAGTATAGATCACAGCCTAGAGACTCTAATGACTTTGTTAAAACTGGATCCTGCGTTAAATCATACATAAAATCTTGTTCAGAATCAATGGGAGCAAATCTACTGACTAGTTTAGTGTACAAACTAAGAACCGTTTGCCCGACACTTTTTACCATTCTTGATCCTAGTTGCGCTTCATACCTGTTATGATACTTTATAATGTCTTGTGGCGACATCTGTTGAATCTGTTCTATGCTGAATTCATTGCCGAGGAACTGTTTTGTTTTTCCGCAATGCTGCCAAGAATACAGCCTTTCCTTTTTGGGCATAATACCTTGCTCATCAACCTGGTCATTTGTAATCATAGGTTCGGGAATGTTTAGCAGATCGTCGCTGTTCATGTTTTATTACTAAATATAATTTTTTTTTTTTTTTTAAATGAGCGCCGAAAAGACTGTTACCAATCTTGTTTACCATTCTGCTGTTATTGGTGGTCTAAGTATAGGATACACAATGCTTGGTAAAAGCCTGTTAAAAATTAAACCAGCAGATCTTGGCAAACTAGCCTTTGAAGACTCAGCAAAGCTAATTGCTATCATTGCAGCTTCGTTTGCTACGAAAGATTTTCTGGTTAAGCAAGGAATAATTCCAGACAGTATAAATATGTAAAATAAAAAATACATTTATAAAATGGCTTCATTCGTAATGATGATAGGCGGCGCTGTGGTTAATGCGCTTGCTTTTAGCGGAAGTAATTACGCATTTAGTAAACTGCGGGATGACGGCAAGAGAAAAAGACATAACAAAGCTATGGAGCAACTAGCAGCTGCACAAGACGCCTATGAAAAGCAGAGAATTGAGCAGTTAGATTTTATTAACGACAAACTGAAAAAACAGGGACATGCAGCTATACACATTTAAAGATGTTGACCAGGCAATAAAAGAATATTATCTTGTAACAGGCAAACCAATCGAGACATTGCCCCCACCAAAATTCAGTGACTTTTATCAGCCATCAGAAAAACAAAGATGCAAGAAATCGTGTTTATTGTCTTTGGCATGACCGTTGTGTATTTTGTTGCACATAATATTGGCTGAATAAAAATGAACAAAATCTATTATTCGCCAAAAGGATATTGGAAGGGAATCACAGCAATAAAAAAGCTAAGCCAAGCAGCGGGAGTCAGTGAACAAACAGCGAAGGAATGGTTATCTAAACAAGCGATTTGGCAAATTTATTTATCTGCACCTAGACGAATACAGAGACCGCACTTTGTGAATACAATACCGAACGACACCCATCAAATGGACCTTCTATATTTACCCCATGATACGATTAGACGAAAAAGATTTAAGTACGCCCTCACAGTCATTGACATAGCTTCAAGATAATTATAAAGATGCGGAAACCGTTAACACAAAAGAGTGCTTCTGCTGTTGCTGTTGCCATACAACTGATATATCAACGAGGCCCCTTAACTTATCCTCGCATGATTCAAGTCGATGATGGGAAAGAATTTAAAGGTCAAGTGAATCAATTATTGTTAAAACATAAAGTTACCATTAAAAGAGGCATCCCAGGAGTTCACAGATCACAGGCTTTAGTTGAAAACTTTAACAAACAGTTGTCTGAAAGACTTTTTTCCTACCAGTATCACACAGAGCTGATTGACAATTCTCGCAACACAGAATGGGTTAGAAGACTGCCCTCAGTTTTGCGCGCAATGAATAATGAAGAATTTAAAGGGCTAAAACCAGTACAAGCAATCAAAAACAAAAATAGATGTTGTTGAAGGAGACGCCAGTTCATCCGGCAAACTATTACCATTTGGATTGAAAGTAAGGTACCTTTATTTACCGGGGGGAAGCGGAAGGGGACACTCGCATCAGGGCAACCGATCCAGTTTGGAGTGTTGATCCATATGAAATAAAACGAATTGTAAAAATGAATCCGCCCGTGTATTATTTACGAGAAACTGACACAACAAAACAACCAGCTCCTCAAAGATCTTTTGTGAAGGAAGAACTGCAGATAATCCCACCAGACACAGTTCCAGTTGCTTAATTAATTTACAGAAATATATTTTGAGTCTAAAAATGGAAGCGCAGAAGGAAACAAGAATGATAAAGGAAGAGACCTTGAAAATGTTACAAGAATCATTGGAAAAAAATTCTGTTCTTAGACATATATTTATGAGGATTTTTCAATACATGCTAAAACATCCAGATCACCTACAACCCAAAATCCCAAATTTTGATTATCAGATATGGGGAAAAGAATATCTTGAAATAATAAAAAAAATTCAAGCACATCAAGCTGAATTGGATGAAGATATGATTGAGCTTATAATAAAAGTTGATGAAAAATATAAACCCCTCGGTGAAGCCCTCGGTGAAGAAGAAATATAATTATGCTGTTCTTCAGTGCCCGCCAGACACAGTTCCGTTGCTTAATTAATTTACGTAAATATATTTGAGTTAAAATGGAAGCTCACAACGAAGAAGCCTTACGTATTGAGGCACAGAAGAAAGAATTCTTACATGGAACTAAACCGGAAACAAGAATGATAAATGCAGAGACCTTGGAATTGATGCGGGAATCATTTAATTTGAATTCTGCTATTAGGGCAACATTTGCGAGGACTCATCAGGACATGGCAATGCATCCAGATCACCTACAACCCCAAATCCCAAATTTTGATTATCAAAAATGGGATAAAGAATATCTTGAAACAATAAAAAAAAATTCGAGCACATCAAGCAAACATGAGAAAAATTTTGAATGAATTGGATATTGATGCGATTGAGCTTATAGATAAACTTCAGGAAAAATATAAACCCGAACCCGCGGACAAAGAAGAAATATAATTATGCTGTTCTCCAGTGCCCGATTGCATATGAAAACTCGGGATTAACAAACACACGTTTTGTGTTTGTTCTATCTAATGACTTCTTTGTTACAACCGTTGTGTTGATCTCATGTAGATTAGATCGCAGTTTTACGTTGTCATGATGAAAAGTCTTATTGTCAAACAATGCTTCTTTGTAGTTGTCATGTGATATGTTTGATTGCACAACGCTGCGAGATATTCCTTTTGCTTTCTTAATGGTTTTCTCCTGGCTCGAAATACTGTACATTTTCGACCTTAAACCAATAAACTCCTTAATCACCCCTCCGGATAATTCATCCTTCATCTTTCCTAAAACCTTCTTATTAGTAATTGAATGTAAAGGCGACTCTTTAGGGTAATCAGATGTGTCATACCATCCCGCATGCCCTTTAGCTACTTCCATTTCCATGTCTTTATAGATGTCTTCAGTAGGAATATCTATAACAAAACTATCTGTATCTGTGTAAAGTACTCTGGACTCAGGATACGAGGGCTTAAAGTAGTCATAAAGAAATTCTAACATCAAAAGCTTTGATAATTCTAAAACAGTAAACCAATAAAAACGGGTTTGTCCAATTTGACTTTCTTTTTTTTTCATCATTATGCCAAAAAGCTGATCATGAAATCTTCTAAAGTCCTGATAATTTGGTTTTGAAGTCAGCTTAATTGCCTCGTTCTCTTTGGTGACCAATCTGACATCTTTACGCTTGTGCGGATTTTCCATAGTCTTTCCGAAACAGCTGTTGTTCATCAGCTTGAAAAAGTCTTTTTCTGAAGCATCTGTGGATTTAGTTCTAAGATCAGTGTTCTTCATGATGTATGGTTTCATGAACTGTTCTTGATCAAAAGCAATTACACGATGAACTGCTCTCAACTTCAAACCATGTCTTAAATAAAATTGTAGAAGTCTGTAATGACAGACATAATTTTTTTTGTCTCGAAGATTAGGCACAAGTTTAGGCGGCTCTGTTTTTGCCATCTTTAGACTTTCTGCTGCTAATGGGTAGTCATTATGCAGGTCATGGAGTTCCTGAGGATATTCTAAGTCAACTTCTAGAATGAAACCACGCTGTTGATCTGGCGTCAAACTGTTCAACCACTTTAATGCTCTTTGAATATTTTTCGGATTGTCTTCTGTGTACATTTTAAAGTTGCGTAACGGAAGTGATTGCGCCATTGCCCATCCATACAGATTGTTTGCATCTAAATACATGAGATAGTTAGACCTTTTACTCGGATCATAGTCGTCCAAGTATTTGTTGTTTGCTTTACAGTAATGATGCGACGCCATACTAATTCCCCCACGCAATCCGTTTTCAATCATCTGACGCATTGGTAAATCTGACAATAAATCAATCTGTACTCCAGTATCTTTTAAGAAAGCATCCCAACTCATCCCGGGCGCAGAAATGTAATGCGCAGGATCCAGGCTATAATGTTTCATGCAGGTCTTTCTATAATTTTCAAAGACGTCCGCCAACAAACATGTATCAGCCATCAAGTATGCATCATGATAGTCTCCCATCGTTTTACAATCTAACTTCTGCCATGCTTCTTGAGCATGCTGGTAATCAGAATCACTGATGTCCTTTCCTCTAAGACTAGAAAAGAACGCGCCTTTAGGCGGAAGTGTATCTTCGTCAAACCTTTCCCAACTGTTCATGTACTCATAAGGGTAAACGCCCTTTCTAACGAGAGTTGGGTCAAAATATTCTTCTGTTATTGGGCAGGACTTTAAGGACATAGCCAGTGACTCTAATGATCCCATCAAGTGTTGCATAGAGTCATAAAAAGACATGTTATTTAAAGTGAAACACATGTACTTTTCTGATGACTGTGCAATGCATGTTACCCTAAAGGCGTTGGTTACTGCTTGCAATATAAGATGAGAGTCGTAACCTCGCAAGTTATGAAAGAAGATGGGCAGCTTCCATGTCTTAGGATTAAAGTTTAGTTGAAGATTGCATTTACTGTGCGCTGCTCCTCTAAATCTACCACTAATGTGATCATGGTCTCTTACTGTTGGATTTACACTCTTGGGCGTTAGCTCTAAACCGCAAATCCAACAATGTGTGGCCGAGTCATACTGTTGTTGATCTTCAGGAGTCATCATGATTTCAGATAAATTCAGATTATTAGAACAGGCGTTACGCACTTGCTGCATGCGTTCTAAGAAGTATTTTGCAGCATTAGGCCCTCTATATAATTCTGGCTCTGAATGGACGCCATCCGACCTGACAATAATGAAGGCATAAGAACAAATCTGATGATTACTCATTAAGACAGTTTTTGGAAGTTTCTGTGGCGTCGGCCCTTCATAGGGAACAATAAGCGACTCGAAGTCTGCGTAAACTACGTATGGACTCGTTTGCAGCCGTTTCCAGTTCTTAAAACTAACTTTAGATCCAGGTGGGGGTGTAATTAGTACTGTATTACAGTCTACAGAACTTTTACAATGTTTTTTTATGTTCAATCGCCGCTTTACCGGATGGAATTCTTGTTAAACATTTTCTACAGAATTCTTGTTTGCAACAATTTTTTGAAGTATGCGCTAATAATCTACTCATTGTGCGTATCAATGTGTAATGTGGTGGCCCTGCTGATGAAAACATCAGTAGTAAGTCCACATGGCTTTTGGCCGGATCACCTATTGTTGGGCTGTCTTTAGACACTCTAATAGGCACCAAATTTGTTTCCTCAGACCATGTGTATACATTAACAGTTATTGGTTTGTTTTGTTCTTCAAACTGATCAATTTGATCTACACTAACAGGAAAGGACATCCCACTAAAGTTAAGATCATTGATGTAAGGTTGATAGTTAGATACTCTCTCTGCGTTTTTGCGGACGTAATGCAGCCTTGCAAGAACACACCACATGAAACATTTGTCGTCTGAATTCCTTATGTTTAGAACTGCTCTTTTTGCGACTAATGCTGGAGGTAGCGAAATGTAAGCCTTGCCTACAATCGGCTCATACTTAGACTGTTTTAATCTGATCTCTAGGACTTCGCCCTCTGACCAACCAGAGCCTCTCATTTTGGCTTCTTCAGCGGCCACATCAAACTGTGCAAGCAGTTGGTCTGCCCAACCAGGTGTTAAGTCATTATGAGAAAGAATAACCTGTTGTTTAGTTGAGACCCAGACTTCTAGATTTTCTTCATTTATTGTTGTATAGTTGATTAAAACAGCTAACATTACTTTAACTGGCGGGTCTATTGTTAGTTTATCTGGAACTTGAGAAATAGCATGAACAACACTTGCCTGTACGTTTGTTGGATCAACGACTTCTAGATCAATATCATTCAAAGCTTTTGACAAACGCTCTCCCTTAAGCATTCCTTCAAACAATTCGCCTGGTCCTTCATATATCTTATCCATGTTGAGTTTCTTTTCTAACTCAAAATATTTATTTAAATTAAAAAAATAATTAATCAGAATCAATATCAATGGTCTTTTGTGCTTGGACTCATAAACTAAAGTATAAACGCCCTTTGATGTTGTTAATGCGAGCTGTTTAGAACAGAGTTTAATGTCTCGTTTACTTTTTTTAAACATTCCTTTTTTATCTGCTCAGTGTCTGGCTGTTGAGAAAAACTTGCCCTTGCCTTTTTTTGAAGATCAAACTTTTGTCTTTTATAGTCATCAAAATCGGCCTGTAAACGACTAAATTCTTCATCCGTGATGTGCGAGTCAACTAGCGCTTTATTTATTGTCAGTTTGAACGAACTAAGTTTAGCTGTTATTAGTTGAACCATAGCTGTGTGCTTTTGGAGTTTAGTTTTTAATTTTTTGCCAGCAGCACTTACAGCTAATGAACACACGCCAAGAGCTAAAGACAAACCTCCTAGAGGTAAAGCTGCGGGTGCACCTATGCCTGTTGCTAAGAGACCAACACTTGTTCCTGCCGATAGAGCACTTAGAGTTGATGCTCCAGTATTAACATATGTAACAGCATTACAGGCAGCAGAATACCTTCGTTTGGTTTTGCTGTATTTTGAAAGGTCCTGCTCTAGTTTTTGTTGCATTTGCGTAATGTTTGTTAATCTGAAGGTTTTTATGTCGGGGGGTTCTACTATCCCTTCTTTTGGTGGCTCCGTAGGCGCTTTTGGATAAACGTGAACAGACATGCTTTTTTTAAAAATAAAAAATAATTTAGTATTGTATATCTTTTAATCTGTTATCTTGAATATTCAGCTGCGCATCATATATTAAAAAACAAATGTACATTAACTGGTTTATCGCCATCTTTTTCTTTATCAATTTGAATGTTTATTCCGTCTTTAACAGTTCTCCCACTTCCATGCAACTGATTATCCTCTGTCGATCTTAGGTCAATCCATAAACCGTATTTTGTTGTTAAATAATCATCGAGTCTAACATTGTGAAGGTGTAGATCTTTAGACACAAGGTCTACCGTTGGATTTCTACCCCTCCCACCCCCAAACAATTTTCTTATTTCATCAAAATGCTGATAAGGTTTAAGCCCGCTAGCGTAGATTTGGTTAGGGCTACCCTCAATCGAACATTGTAATTATTTAAAAACATGGCAGGAATTGAAGGTGAAGAAGATTATGATGTTTTTGATCCTGGAGACGACATGAGTGAAATGACTCCTTTGATACAGCAGCGCTCAACGGCCTCAATGTGGCATGAATTAACAGAACCTAAGGTCAGATCATTTTACCAAAGTTTAGGCCTAGAACCTCCCGAATTTATAGCCCCTGGTGATTTTGAATTAGACAAAAATGACCATTTGTATGTGAACAACGATCAAGGACAACGTGTTCCGCTTACAGATAAACGAGACCCATCAAAGTTTGTAGGCATAAGTACAATTAAACAAAGGCTTAAAGTGGGCGAACAAAATCGCCTTGGCATTGTTAGACCGAAATTAAGGGGGCATGCAGTTGCTAAACTTCAAAACACACTACAAGAACTCCCAACAGATAGCCAAATGCAAAACATGGAACTTCAAGATTTAAGTCAAACGGCGGGCAAAATAATAAATGCAACAGAAGAAACAGAACCAAAAACTATTCCCGAACCACAGATAACTGATAGAGAAAGAGTGGCCCTTGATCGTACTTTAAGAACCATTAGAGGCGAATTAGAAAACAATTTAGCAAAACTGGGTGAACTAAAGGAGGATATAAAAAGAGAAAAAGAAAAACTCGTTGAGGCTGATGACGCCAACTTAGGGCATGATATTAAAGAAAGAATAACCAAAAGGCTAAAAGACCTTGAACAAGAAAGATCAGCAAGACTAGAAGTGTTGTCTACTAACCGAGAAGAATTACGAACTCAAGTGAGCAGAATAAGAGAAACTATCCAAAGAATTTTATATGAAGACACAACGCTAGCAGAACGAATACGAACACTGTTTAGAGAGCAGGGAGTCACATTAGCAAGCGTTATAACAGCCTTAGGATTTGCAATAAGTACACTGGTGATGGCTATTACGGGTGGTGGCGGTGCTGGGCTAGTGCCTCCGCCGCCATCGCCTCCATCGCCGCCTGATAAATCATGGGTAAAAAAACAGCTTGATCATCTTGCGGGTTTATTAAAAAAATTAGCTGGTAAAGCCGTGGACGCTTTACCAGGTATATTAGGGGGTGTTGTTAGCTGGCTTTTGTCTACTGCAGGCAAAGTAGTTGGCTTTATGGCCGAGCACTTATGGGCATTAGTTCTCTTAATAGTCGGGTTAATATTTAGTAAAATATAAGACCAAGTAATCCTAGGCCAGTTAATCCAAGAACAAGCGCTGTGTTTTCATATTCATGGTCATTATTTTTTTTGGCTGTCTCTGGGCTTTGGACCACAGGGATTGGATGGCTTATTCTTGGGGGGTCATCTTGTTTGTTTACTGCTTGCAATATTACTGGCTCAGAATTTATTTCGTTTTTTCCGACCTTCTGTTCATTGCCTGCCACAAGGATTTCATTATTGTAGTTTATTATTGCTCCTATCTGGAGTCTGAGGTCAGAAGGGAGCATGTATAAACCAGTGCCAACAGCAAAGTCTACTTTCGATCTTGCAAATTGTAAAACATTTTGGTACCTTTTTATACTTGAAGGTAAATCAACTGTAGAATTAATGGCGTCCTCTAAATTTGCTAAGTATTGTTTTTGTGCGTCAAAACCAGTAGAAGGATCAGTTATGCTCGATCTCGTTTGTGCTTGCGAACCTAGCAAACACCAAACGTAAGTACGAATAGAGTCGTTTATTCGTTCTATTCCTGCTTTAGTTAGGCCCTTAGAAGTGTCTAAGATAAATGTTGTCCATGCTGTTTTATGTTCTTGCTCTATGGACCCTAGGTGAACACCTGTGCCTGAAGAGAAAGATGTGTAAGGAGGATGCCAGTCATAGTTATACTTTCTGTGCACGCCCCAAAAATAAGGGGTGCCTAGACCATGATTAAGATCCAACTTTTGTCTAAAGTCTGTCTTAACATTAATATTGAATTCGTTACAGATCCTTTCAAAAGCCTTCATGTCTATTCTGTTGCTGAATGGATTAAACGGTTTTGTCATTTGGCAATGGCGCTTGCAGTTCAGTCAAAATACGCCTGAAGGTGTAATAAAAATGAATCTATACACTGACCTCACCAAAGGATCAGGATGATTTAAATGATCAGCATACGACACTCCACACCCAGTTGATGCACAAAACACAGCAAAGTTTAACTGGTTCTGATAAAACTGCATCGGATGACTAAACCACACTTTCGCGATGTAGTCTTTTTAATAGGAGGGTTAAGATAGCTCTTCAAGGAGTACTCACCTTTACTTGAAAGGCGTCAGACTGATCACAGAAATGTCAAGAGTATCAGTTGTTATGTTTTTAAGATTGTAGTGCGGCCCAGCAGAATATTTTGCATCAGTATATTTAAATGCAGTCATTTTTATTTCGTTTAAAAAATGTTTGTAACAATAACAACTCAAGACCGTCCTTCGTTTTTAGAACATGCTATGATACCGATTGCGGAACCAGAACGGTCGCACTCCATAAAATATTTTTACAAGTCGTATGGTTTAATATAACTGAATCCAGGGAGAATAATAAGATTAAAAAATATAATAATGCAGGAACTTTAGTTAGCCAGTTAACCATACCTGATGGTTATTACGGGTTTTGCTCACAAAAAGAAGCAATGAGTAACTTTGACATTACTCTCAAACTTAACAATGCGAATCTGAAAACAATGTTAACATTCAAGCCTGAAGAAGAAGAAGTAGGTTACTATTTTGATAGAGAGCTAGCTAAAAATGTTAGGCTTTACAACTAACAATCGGCTCGCTCATAGTTTTAGAGTTGCGCCAGACAAAACTACTTATGAAGGGGAAAATTCCGCTCAATCTTGCATTACATTCATTACTCTATGTTCATTTGGACGAGCTGAGCACTGATGAAAACTTATATGATGGAAGGCCCTCAACTGTTTTAAGAGCTCTTCCGTCAGGGAAAGCTGCATATTGCGATTATGAAATTATACAATTCCCTACTTTACAGTTTAAAAGATTAGTTTGTGGGAGGGTTGGATCATTTAATATAAAAATCAAAGACAAAGCGGGGAAAGCTGTGAAATGTGATAACCTACACATTGTTTTAGAAATAAAATAATTAGTCGTTCTAAAAAATGTCACGTGGACCAGAAGAATCAGGAGTTACATTAGCGCCTGTGAGGTGTATAACTTTAGAATTAAAAGACCTTGCAGACGTTGCGGACTTTGACCAGAACGGTGAGATAGGCGCTTTGTATGGTTTTGAGTACACTAAAGATGGTGATTATAAATGCAAAGAGGTTGGCGACAGCAAAAGGTTTCCTAAACTAGAACAACTGCGCAATGTAGAAGCAAATAATGCTGGCCAGTATGAATATAAAATAGTTCGAAAACCTGACAGCAAATGGCACTTAGAACCATATTTAGAATGGGACATAAAATTTGAATTCATAAGCCCATTTACATTTTTTAGCCGTCAAAAAAGTTTCAGAAAAGTATTCAACTCTGGCCCTTTACATGTAAGTCTTATGCCAGACGACAATAGTCGGAAAGAGATTGAAATAACGCCGTATGGGAAAAAACAGTACATCCTCCACAGAAGAGAAACGGTTTTAAAAGAAGCTTCTACAAAATTACAGTTCTTTCCAAGCAGAAAATTAGGAGACACGTTCACAATAATATTTGAAATTTCTGTCTTTAAAGATGTGGAAGGGATGGGGTTGTGGGCGTTAGTGACGTCCTTATAAAAGGAATTAATATTAGCTGGCAAAACTTAGACGTTAAACGTCTTAAAGTTACCATCGTCGTTCTTCACAATGGTGAGGATATTAAGGTCATAACAACAAGCAACAAAATCAATGTTGACTTAAATAGAAACAATCTTGCAGAACTGAATTGGATTAATCTTACACATTTAGGCCTTATAGGGTTTTATTATACTGAACAAGTTTTAACAGAGAGTATGATAAATATAATAACTGGATTAAATTAAATTCTGTTATAAAACTATGGAGCAGTTAAACTTTATGACAAAAGAGCCTCATTGTTCGTTGATTTGTGGACAAACTGGCTGTGGAAAAACAATATTTGTCCTAGACCTATTACAAACGTTTATTCGCTATAATTTTGATTATGCTGTGATTTTCTGTCCAACTCTTAAACGAACAAAGCATATCATAATAGAAGGTTTATATGGACAGATGATGACATATATTTAGTTGATCCTAGCAATAAATTGAGTGAGTGTTTAGAATACTTTTATAGAGCGTTTGAAGGAACGAAGACACTATTTATTATAGATGACTGTGCGGCAGAAAAAGACATAATTAAAAAAAGAAATACTTTGTCAAAACTGCTTTCAGCGGAAGACATGATGGAATACGTGTGGATTTTATGTCAAAAATATAACTCAGTTTAAAAGACTTTAGAGAACAGTTAAAGACTGTAGTTTTATTCACATGAAAGACAGAGACGCATTTGATGCATGTATGCGCGAAAATTATATTATTGAAAATGCTCAGGAAAGACAAAGGATTAAGCAAAAACTAAAATCTGAAACGTTTAGTAAATTAGTAATGAAAATGGATAATCCTACACAGTATGTTTGTTTGTAGATAATCGTTATTTTTTTGGTTATTAAAAGAAAACGTGTGATGGATTATCAAGAGAACAGTAAAATGTCTCATTCTGTCTTAGCAGCTCGAAACTTTGTTGAGAGCTGGTGAGCCAGAACAGACATTTTACTGTTCTCTTATGTGTTTTGTCTGACTTTATTCAAGTCAGTCTTGAATAGAAGTTACGCTGCGTTAGGTTTTCTTATGGAAACAAGAGTTACCCTACTTGTTTATTGTTTACCAAATCTGGTAAGTGGGATACCTGAAGGTACGGGGATGGGGGTGGGGGGAGGTCTGGGGAAGGGTTGGAGGGAGAGAGATGGGAGAGGGTGTGACAACAGACTTGACTCTCTTTTGCGAGCTAAACTGATGGAGTCGGGAGAACGGAGGAGGAGTCTGAAGCCGGAGGGACGGGGGGGGGGGGGGGGGGGTGGAGGGGAGGAAGGAGAGCGAAGCTGGAGATGGGGACGGAGGAGGAGGGTGTGGGGGAGGCTGTGGAGGGGAGGAATGAGAGCAAAGCTAGAGATGGGACGGGGTGAGGAGGGTGTGGGGGGAGGGGTTGCTATTCACATATAGATGTTGCTAGTGGTTTATATCATTGTTGCTGGTAGTGTTAATGCTGCTGCTTTACAACAACTGCTGTTGCTTCCGAATGCATAGATACTGTTGGAATTAATACTTCTAAGTTATAGCTACTACTACTACTACGACGACGACGACGATTATTACTGGTACTGCTACCGCTGCTGCTGCTGCTGCTGCTGCTGTTGCTACTACTACTACTACTACTACTACTACTATTACTACAACAAAACATAAATATTAGGGCTGCCGCTACTTTTCCAACTGCTGGGGGAAGGGGGTTAGGAGTACGGGGAGGGGGGGGGGGGGGGGGTTTACTACGAGTACTTCTTCCAATGACAATCATAAAAGGGTACCGCTAAACCATCACGATCACCATTACTATTATTCGCCAGCGCTGCACTTGTGATTTCTTCATATCTTTCATCATTTCACGTACCACAGAAAAGCCAATCTCCGCCCGAAGTGTAGGCATAAATGGACGCCACAATGTTGGTCTTGTTGGCCACGTAGAACAGGTTGTGCTTGACATAGCCCTTGTCTGTCGTCTGGTTGATCCCCTTCAAGGTCAAGGTCGAATCGGCGGCAGAATACGTCATCCATTCACGATGAAGAAGGTCGGGGCGCTGCGTAGCCACACTGTTCCATCCTGCCGCGAGATGGTGTAGTCCCTTTGGAAAGGGGACGTTCACGGTCAGTTTCTGGGCGTCACTGCTACAAGATAACAATAACAGAAGAAGAAATATCAGCACATTGCGACGGCAACAACCACAAACAGGAACGGTTACAATAACAATATTAACAGCACACGATGACAATACCAAAGCAAACAGAGTCAGTTGTAAGAGTTTGGCCATGTCAGCACAACAGTAACAGTATTTGTAACAAGATCAGCCACATTATCGGTAGAAACAACATAAACATCGATTAATTGATTAATTAATGGATTAATGGATTAATTGATTGATTGATTGATTGATTGATTGATTGATTGATTGATTGATTGATTGATTGATTAATTAATTAATTAATTGAATTTGAAAGAAAGAAGGAATGAGTGACAGGGAGAAAAAGGTCAAAAACCTTTGTACACGAAAAAAGAGAATGAATAGATGAGTAAACACACGAATAGATGATTGAATTCGTGAATATTTGAATTCATTATTTAATCATTCATTTAACAAATCAATTGATTGATTGACTGGTTGATTGATCGATTGATTAAAGAAGGAGGGTGGAAGGGGGAAAACACTGGACCAAAAGGCAAAGAACTCACGAACGGAGAACGAACGAACGAACGAACGAATCTTTTTTAATGAGGGAAAAAGCGGAATAAGCACAACATGGCTTTTTTACATCCGGCCCTCAATGAAGGGAAATATATAGAAAATGCAATAACAACATCAGCAAAACTAATCTAGAATAGAAGTAAACATACATAAACGCTATATATAGAAAGAAGAAACGGTTAACACAAAAGAACAGAACACAATCAATGCCTGGAAGAGAGAAAGAGAGAGAGAGAGAGAGAGAGAGAGAGAGAGAGAGAGAGAGAGAGAGAGAGAGAGAGAGAGAGAGAGACAGACAGACAGACAGACAGACAGACAGACAGACAGACAGACTGAGAGAAACAGGTGGGGGTGGGAGGGGAGGGGTCATCATATATAGTTCATGAAAAAATGGTTATTGGAAGATAGATAAATATACAAAAGAAACATTATCACAACAATAAAATTATAACACATTTCTGGAGAGAAAAAAAAATCATTGAACAGGCACCCCATCCTGTAGGCAAAGACAAAAATTTACACATGACAAGCAGCACCTTTGGAACACTAGATGAGAGAGACCAGTACAGAGAGAGAGAGAGAGAGAGAGAGAGAGAGAGAGAGAGAGAGAGAGAGAGAGAGAGAGAGAGAGAGAGCGAGAGAGAGAGAGAGAGAGAGACAGACAGACAGAGAGACAGAGAGAGAGGGAGAGAGAGAGAGAGGGAGGGAGAGAGAGAGAGAGAGGGGGGGTTAAGAGCATGAATTGGAAAATTCAGTCATTAGTTGGGTATGAAGTGCCCTCTTAAAGCTGTATATGCTGGCATGAACATCAAGAGAGGGTGAAATGCAGTTCCACAAGAAGCCGCCGGAGTAGTGAAGACGGGGTATTACAATTTTATGAAAATGGCGATTTTCATTAAATCTAAATTTCTCTGTAATTGAAGTGGGAGCACGACCCGAAAGAATCTTAAACATGAACAAAGCTTTATTGAATTTAAGCTTCAAGTTTAATGGTAAAATATCCAGATCTGTATAGTCAGAGAATGATAACGTAACCGATTTTAACAAAACTAATTTCAGGGAACGTCTATAAAGACTAAACAAAGGTTTGAGTATATGATTACTAGCTGAATCCCAAATTGTTGATGCATAATTTATATGGGATTCAATATAAGCGTGAAAAAATATTTTACGTGAATGGCAGTCTAGGAAATGCTTTATCTTGGACAGCTGGTATATCTTTTTCGAAACTGTCTTGCATAAAGACCGTACATGTTCAGACCATGACAGATTGTTGTCTATAACTACTCCTAAGACTTTATGACAGACTGTTTCTTCGATAGTTATACCATTGATAGAAAGGGGTGCGCTCGTATAAGAAAGGTTTTGACGTTTTTGTCTTGTGGTTATGATCATATGTTTGGTTTTGACAGGGTTTAGACACATATGGTTTAATTCAGACCATTCGGTAAGCTGGTTAATACTCTGCTGTAATACCATAGATACTTTTTCTGCTTTGCGATCACACGCATGAACAGTAGTGTCATCGGCGAGAGAGAGAGAGAGAGAGAGAGAGAGAGAGAGACAGACAGACAGACAGACAGACAGACAGACAGACACAGAGAGAGACAGACAGAGAGAAAGAAAGAGAGAGACAGACAGACAGACAGACAGACAGACAGACAGAGACAGACACAGAGAAAGAAGAAAGGAGAGAGAAAAGAGAAAAGAGAGAGAAAAGAGAGAGACAGACAGAGGAGAGAGAGGGGCAAGAAAGAGAGGAGAGGAAGAGAGAGGGGAAGAGAGGAGGAGAGAGAAGAGAGAGAGAAGAGAGAGAGAGAAGAGAGAAGACAGGGGAAAGGAAGAGAATAAAAGGAACGACAGAGAGAAGAGAGAGAGACAAGGAGAAAGAGAGACAGACAACAAAAAGAAGAGACGGAGAAAAGAGAAAAAAAAGAGAGAAAAAAAACAGACAGAGCGAGAGCAGAGAGAAGAAAGAAGAGAGAGAGAGACAAGAGAGACAGAAAGAGAACAGAAGAGAGAGACAGAGAAGAGAGACAGAGAGAGAAAAGAGAGACAACAAACAGGACAGAGAAAGAGAGCGAAAAAGGGAAGGGGGAGAGAGGGAGAGAGAGAAAGGGGGGAAAAAGAGAAGGACAGAAGAGAAACACAGAGAGAAAAGAACGAGAAAAGGAGACACGAGAAGAGACACAGAGAGAGAGAAAGAGAGGGGGAGACCGAGAGAGAGACAACAGACAACAACAACAGAGAAGTCACTTCAAACCAAAACCCCAGACCCAGAGACACAAGAAGTGAACCGTCGCCATCTTTCCCCAGAAAAAAAGAGAGACAATCAACGTCACAGAAACAACAATGTCGCACTTTTTTTTTAACTGGGGTGTCATGGGGAAAAGAGAAACAAGCTGTTAGGTACGGGGGCCTATGCAGTTTATACCGCCCCCAAACCAAAAAAAGGGGAGGCCACTTTCGCCCAATGTAATTTTGCCCCTTAATCGACTCTGACTGTTATGGTAGTATTGTTTTCCAAAATTTTGTTACAAACATGAAAAGGTTGGGAAATTGCCTTGTTGCAAGTTTGAAATCCAAAATTTTTTGTACGAGACTTAAAATCCCATCGTTTCACTACTACTTGCACATTTATTTTCAAAATTTTCCCAAAAAACCGGGCGTAAACGCCGTAGGAACCCTTTTTTTAAAAGGACTTTCGGCATCCAAATTTTTGGGCGAATGTTTAGCAGATAGGGCTGGTGAAGTTATTTATACGGGTGCTTTTTTCAGTAACGCCTAAAGAATTTTGCCTGAACACGCATAATAAACAGGAGGAAGAAAATTTCACCTTCAGGTTTATCCAAAAACCCGACATGAAATTTTTCCCCTTTGGGGTTTTATCCAACAGCAGATGTGAAGAGATTTCACCTTCGGGTTTTTCCAACGCAATGTGAAGAGATTTCACCCGGGTTTTACCAAACAGCAGATGTAAAGAGATTTCACCTTCGGGTTTTTTACCCAACAGCAAATTCTGCAGCGAAACAAACTGAAGAAAGGATTTCCTCAATCTGTCATTAAACTGAAAAAAGGGGTTTTCCTCAGATCTGTCAGTTGAACTGAAGAAAGATTCCTCAGATCTGTAGTTAAACTGAAAAAAATTCCTCAGATTGAAAAAGGATTCCCCCGTCGCTTAAAAACTAAAGAAAGGTTCCTAAATTTTTCAGTTAAACGAAGAAAGTTTTCCCGATCTGTCATTAAATGGCAAACCGTTTCCCCCAATAGCTAAAATGAAAACAAAAAGGGTGGTGTGGTTGTGGTGTGTGTGTGTGCGGCGTGCGTGCTTGCGTGCGTGCGTGCTGCTGTGGTGCGGTGTGGGGTTGTGGTGTGTGGTGTGTGTGTGGGGGTGTGGGTGTGTGTGTGGGTGTGTGTGGGTGGTGTGTGTGTGTGTAGCGTGGTGCGTTCTTTTTGTGTTTTTGGTAGAGAGAGAGAGAGAGAGAGAAGAGAGAAGAGAAGAGAGAGAGAGAGAGAGAAGAGAGAGAGAGAGGGGGGGGGGGGGGGAGGCAACGACGATTTTTTTTACAGCTACAGGTTTCTTTCCTCCATCTTTGTAGCAAATCTTGGGGGGGATTGCTAACACAGCCGTCACATCCAGAGCACTACTTACCCCATGAATGTTATGTTTTCCCAGGTTTTGTTGTGAAAACTACTTGTCCATAAAAGTGTTAGTTTCCAGGGGTTTTTGTTGTGGCACTATTTTTCCATGAATTTTTAGGATTGCCATTGTTTTTTGGCACTACTTGCCAAAGTTTGGGATTGCCAGTGTTTTTTTTGGCACTACTTGCCAGAATTTAGGATTTTCATGGGTTTTTTGGGCTGTTTTTAACCATCAAAAACTAAAAAAGGTTCCCGTCTTCAGGTACCAAGTCTATCTCTGAGAAATAGTGGGCCTATCGTAAGCCGTCTTCAGTTAGCCTAATCTACCGAAAAATAGGGGCCCATGCTGTAATCGTTTTTCAGGGACCAGTACTCTGGAAGGAGGGGGGCCGGGGTGTAAGTCACATGCCCCTTCATGACCTTTTACTCACGAAGGGAAGGGCCTGTGCGAAGTCCATGACGCTTCAGTGTAGCCAGGTATCTCACTAAAGGGAGTGGGCCTGTGGTGAAGTCACAGACGTCTTCAGTGTGCCTAGTGATCTCCATGAAGGAGGGGGCCGGGGGTGCAGTCAATGGGGCTTCATGTACCTATTTATCTCAAAGGAGGGGGCCTGGGTGCAGTAAAGGACGTATTCAGTGTATCTTTTTATCTCGGGAAAGGGGGGGGCCGTGGGTAATCACATGGGGTTTTCAGTGTACCTTTGTACTCTGTGGGGGAGGGGGGTCTGGCGTCGCAGAGAGGTCTTCAGGTACCCTAGGTATCTCACAAAGGAGGGGCCCCTTGGGTCAGTCAATGAGGTCTTCATGTACCCAGGATTCCGAAGGGGGGGCCCCGTGTGCAGTCAGAGAGGTCTTCATGACCGGGTGTACCACTGAAGGAGGGGCCCTTTGGGGTGAAAGTCACAAACGTTTTCAGGTAGCCTAGGACTCACTGAAGGAGGGGCCTTTTTGCTGTCATCGTGAGGCCAAGCAACCTCCCACCCACCCGAACCCAATGGGGGCGATCTCATGCGCCTAGGAAGAGAAGATAAATTTTCAAAGGGATGGTGTTCGGGGGTGATAGCGGGTGGGGGAGGGAAGGCTTTTCAACTCCTAGCGACTGTCCACCGACCCTGCAGACCTTTGTCAATCACCCACACGAAACTTTGGCAAAGGGGGGAAAAACGTACAGGGTTTTAATTGCTTTTGGGGTGTAAACCCCTTAGAGTCACCATGCATCGGCAGGCGTTTTCAAAGGGACCATTTCATCCCCCCCCCCCATCAGCCTCCCTGAATTCAATCGGGTATTAGGGGAAAGGGAGGGGGATTTAAAGACCAAACCCAGCCTCACGAAGATCGAACTGCCACCCGTCAAAACCACGGCAAACACTTGACCCCTGGGCACCCCACACCCACCTCAAACCCACCCAAAACCCCTTTTCCCCCCCCTCCCCCCTACACTTTTTGGGTTGAATTTAAAAATCGCATGGTGGCGATGTAAAATGGCATGGTATGATGTTTTTGGCAAGGCGATGGAAGATGTTGATTCAATGGGGAGGATATGATTTTTTGATGCATAGGCGAGGAAGATTTTTATGTCAAAGGCATGGATATATTGTTGATGCAATGGCGATGGATAATTTTTGAGTAAAATGCGATGGGTATATTGGTTTTAGTCATATGGGTGGGTATGATTTTGATGTCAATGGCGATGGATATATTGTTATGTAAAAGGCGATGGGTATGATTTTTATGTAATATGGGATGGATATGATTGTTGACATTGTCCTGGCTGAGGTGTCACATGGCGATGGAATATTGTTTTCTATTGTCGCATGGCGTGAAGCAAAAGGCTGGATATGATTTTTGATGAATAGGCGATGGATATGATTTTGATGAAAGGCAGGATGTGATTGTTGACTATTGTCAAAAAGGCGTGAGATTCAAGGGGATGGGTATGAAAATTTACTATTGTCCATGGCTGAGTCATTTGGCAGGGTTATTTTGATGAATATGGGAGGGTATGAATTGTTGACTATTGTCACTGGCTGAGATTCAATGGGGAGGATATATTTTTGAGAATTGGGGATGGATAGTTTTTGATGAAAAAAAGGGGATGGGTATGATTGTTGAATTGTCACGGCGGAGTGTCAATGGGGATGGTATATTGTTATTAAATGGGGATGATAGTTTTTTGACTATTTTCACATGGCGTGAGATTCCTATGGCATGGGTATCATGTTGTGTAATATGGGATGGTAGATTTTTGATGAAAATGGCAGGATATGATTGTTATGTAATTGGCGATGCATAGATTGCTGACTATTTTCGCAGACGTGAGATGTCATAGGGGATGGGTAGATGTTGACTATTGCGCTGACGGGAAGCACTTGGGGATGGTTGAAAAGTTACTATTGTCGTACGTAGATGCAAAGGCGTTTTTAAAATATTTTGACATTGCACATGGGGTGAGAAAATCTATCGAGGATAGATTGTGAGAAAGGCGGGATATGATTGTTACTATTTTCCAGGGGAGATTCATATGGGAGGGTAATTGTTAGTAATAGGCGGGTAAAAATTTTTGACTATTTTTCACAACGGAAAGGCCCCCAGGGATGTATGATTGTTGATGCATTGGCGATGGAATGATTGGATGCGGCAGTTCCCATCTTTTTTGAAAACTGTGGAGATGCAATTTTGTCTTGGCATGTGAGCATAAAGCTTCATTTTCCCGCCAAGGGTTTTGGGCTTCAACCAGCTCTGGTTTCCTAAACGCCCCATATGTCTTTTTGGGTTTTTGCCACCATGGTCCTTCTCTGCGGCACCATTTTCTTTTCGGCTTCTGGGACCAGGTTTGTCGGCTGTCTGGCCCATGTTCTTGCTGGGTGTCGGCACCATGTTCCTGCTGGCGTCTGGCACCGTGTCTGTCTGGCTGTCTGGCACCATGTTCTTGTCGGCGCGCACCAAGTTCTTGTCTGGGTGTCTGGGACCATGTGTCCTGTCGGGGGTCTCCACCATGTGGCTTGTCTGGGTGCTGCCACCAGTGCCGTCTGGCTGTCTGCCACCATGTTCTTTTCTGGGGTCTGGCACCAGTTTCTTTTCGGCTCTGGCACCAGTGTCTTGGCTGGGTTTTCGACACAATAACGAAGCGAATTCTGGAGGGTGGTGTTTTTTTTTTTTTTTCTAAAATTGTTTTTTTTTTTGGGTGATGGGGGCATATAATATGGAAAATCATAAAGGGGCCTTACCCGGGGGGTGGACTAGAGTGTTTTTGGGCCGATATGCCCCCCCTTTTTTTTCCGAAAGAAAGGGTTTTACCTCACAAATCACAGTTTTTGAAGGTTTTTATCTTAGCAAACACATGTTTTTTAAGGGTTTAAACTTTGAAATACATGTGTTTAAGGGTTTTATCTTTGCAAATCACAGTGTTAAGGGTTCATCTTGCAAATCAAAATTTTTAAGGGGTTTTATCTTTGCAAATCACATGTTTTTAAGTTTTTTTTCTTTCAAAAACACATGAAGTCATCTTAGCAAATCCATGTTGTTTTAAAGGGGGGAGTCAAATTTTGACGCTTTTTAAAGGGCCAAAAATCGAACGAGTTTTGGGTATTGACCATATAAAATCGACTTTAAAATGTCAAACTATCCAAAAGATTCATTCGACCCATCTAAAAAATTTTTGACAGATTTTTTTGCAGGGAAAAAACATTAAAATTTTTTAATCTGTAAAAGGGTGTTTTTTTTTGATACCACGGACATGCTTCACACAATAACATCAAAACTTGTTTCCTTTTTTTCAGGGGCAGAAATGAACACAGAGAACAATTGAGGGGAATTTTGAGTTCGAAAATCAACAGGAAGATCATTTGTACCATCCTGGAAAAAGCCTGATCCCTTTTTAAAGAAACCCCACTACACTGGAATCAACCTTACTGATCGCTGGAAAAAACCTTACTGGGGCTGCGTGAATCAACATTTTCGGGGGCCTGGAACAGTGATAACCACGGTGCTGCTGTGAAACAGTGAAACAACCCTTACGGGGCGCTGTGAATCAGTAATCAACCTTTAAATGGAATCAGAATCAAACCTTTACTGGGGCGCTGTGAATCAACCTTTACGGGGTGCGGAAACGGAATCAACCTTTTTCTGGGCGCGTGAATCAGTAACAAAAACCTTACTGGTGCTGCTTGAATCCCCCTTTAGGGGGCGCTGGAACATGAACACCTTACTGAGCGCTGTGAATCAAACCTTTACTGGGGCTCCGGAATCAGTGAAAAAACCTTTCTGGGGCGGGGGAATCAAATCAACCTTTTCTGGGCTGCTGTGAGTCAACCTTACTTGGGGAATCAACATTTTCTGGTGCTGCGGGTCAGGAATCAACCTTACTGTCTGCTTGAAACATGAAACAAACCCTTACGGCTCGGAATCAACCTTTTCGAGCTGCTGGGAACAACCTTAAAGGGGTTTCGTGGAACAGGGAAAAACCCTTTTCGAGCGCGTGAACAGTGAATCAACCTTTTCTTGTGAATCATGAATCAACCTTTAAAGGGGCTGCGGAATCAACCTTTTCGACTCGGGAATCAGAAACAACCTTAGGGGCTGCTGTGAACAACCTTACTGGCGCGTGAAACAACCTTTTACTGTGCGCGGAATCTGAATCAACCTTACTGGGCGCTGGAATCAGTGAAACCAAAACCCTTTTCTGGGGCGGGTGTGAAAAATGAATCAAACCCTACTGGGGCGCGTGAATCCCTTTACGGGGGCTCAAAATCAACCTTTACTGGGCTGCTTGGGGGCAACCTTTCTGGGGCCTGAAAAACCCTTTACGGGGCTGCGGGAATCAACCTTTTCTGTGCTGCGGAACAGGAACAACCTTTTACTGGGGGTTCTGGAATAGTGAATCACCTTTTCTGGTCTGCGGAATCAGGAATCAACCTTTACTGGGCGCGTGAATCAGAATCAACCTTACTGGGGCGCTTGAATCAGTGAATCCCTTTTCTTTTGAACATGAATCAACCTTTCGGTGCGCTTAATCACCTTTACGGGCGCGGAAACTGAACAAAACCTTACTGGGCGCGTGAATCATGAATCAACCTTTTACTGGCGGGAATCAACCTTTTCGGTGCCTGTAACAGTAAACCCCCTTTACGATCTGGGTGAACAAACCTTTTCTGGGTGCCTGTAAACAGTGAATCAAACCTTTTTCGGGTGCGGAACAGGAAAAAACCTTTTCTTTTGGAAAAGTGAAAAAACCTTACTGGGCTGCTGTGAATCACCTTTACGGTGGCTTGAAACGTGAAACAACCTTTTTCTGGTGCTCTGGAACAACCTTTACGTGCTGCGGAATCAACCTTTACTGGGCTGCTGGAACAACCTTTACTGGTGCTGCTGGGAAACAGTGAACAACCTTTTTCTTGGGGTGCGTGAATCAACCTTTACTGGGCTTTTCGGAATCAGGAACAACCTTACGGGGCTGCGGAACAGTGAAAACAACCTTTTTGGTGGGGCGTAATCCCTTTACTGGTTCGGGGTGTGAATCAGGAATCAAACCTTTACTGGTGCGCTTGAATCATGAATCAACCTTTACGGTGCTCGGAAACAAACCCTTTTCTGGGCGGGTGAATCAATTGCTCGTACTCTTTTTAAAAGCGCGTCCCCTTCTAAAACAGTATATATAATTTGTTTTTTTTTCAATCAGGATGACTGAATGAACTGGGGGGAAAATTTTTTGCAATAGCTACAAAAAGAAAGAAAAGAAACACGTCGAACTTATAGACAGGAATAAAACCCCTGCCATGAGGGGGGGTCGAATCAACGGCGTCCCAGGTCCAGCGGTCGTACAGCAAAAACCCCTTTACCCTTTAAAAAGCATATCTGCAGCACTCCTTCAGCCCTTTAAGACGCTAGTCGTATCGCCTGCTCTGTTTAACCAGAGGACGTAAAAACATTTTTGTCTTTATTTCCAAGACCTCTCTTCTCCCCTCCTTCTCTCCTCCCTCTCCTCTTTCTCTCCTCTCTCTCTCCCTTTCCCTTTCTCCTCCCCCTCTTCCCCCCCCCCCTCCTCTCTCTCTCTCCTCTCCCCCCTCCCCTCTTTTCCGTCTCTCGTCTCTGTCCCCCTGCCTGTTTCCCCGGCCGCTCCTCTCCTCTCTCCCCCCTCCTCCCCCCTCTCTCTCTCTCTTCTCCTCTTCTCTCCCTCCCCCCTCTCTCCTCTCTTCCTCTCTCTCTCGGGGGAAGGGCCGATGAAAAAAAGCATGGTTGCTTATCTGTTTACCCGGGAAAAAAAATTATCACACAATCTTCCCCCCTCTCTCCCCCTCTCTTCTCTCTCTCCTCTCTCCTCACCCTCTCCCTCTCTCTCTCCTCTCTCTCTCTGGGGTATCAGAGGGAAAAAAATGCCTTCGTTTCCCCCCGTGAACATGCTTTTTTTCTTCGATGCGCGGGGTTTTTGCCCCGTTTGGGACTTTGTTGACGAACTTTTTTATCCCGTTTACCAACACCGGATAATTTTGAAGTACGTCATTTTGTTTTATAAATCGACGCTGCATTAAGGCCCCGGGCTGAAGACCCGTATTTTGTCATTTTTCAAAAAATGACGAACGAAGCGAAGCTGAAACTTCTCTCCCCTCTCTCTGTCTCTTCCCTCCCCTCCTTTTCCCTCTCTCCTCTCTCCTCTCCCCCCTTCTTCCCTCTCCCTCTCTCTTCCCCCTTCCCCGTCCTCCTTCTCCTCGAAATTCAAAAGGGGCGATTCAGCAATCCAGTCTTTTTTCATCGCCTTCTGTTGACCTGTCCGCCGGCTTCACTGTGATCTTTAAATGCTCAGCATAGGTCTTCGTGTGTGCTGTGATTGGATAGTGTTTACAGTCTGTTGTCCATATACTTTTTTTTTTTCTCACACTTCCACTACACCCTTCTGCTGTTACGCTGTTCTGTTTGGTGAAAACGGACCAAGCACTGGAGTGCGGTGACATTAACGGATACCTCGCCTGGTGTGCACCGTATTTGTTCAACGGATCCTCACTTTGAAGTATTATAAAAATACCAGTCATGTGTATCACTGGATGATAAATATCAGGAAGGTCCGGCACTGTGACTGACTGTTGCCATGCCAGTATGTGAGTACTATGTGTCAGTGTGTCTTTTAGATGCGTACTAATGGCTGAGGAAGCGTCAAGTCACGACAGTTTAAACGAACACAAACTGCAGCCCACCTTCGATATGAACCAAAAAACATTTTCGTGTGGGAAAGAAGAGCTTCTGATCTGGAGAAACTGTCTTTGCTATCGCTACTCTGCCATCATCGAAGATGATATTACATTTCAGTTTGATGACTTTGATCACTCCGGGGCTGTTATATCCCCCTCTTCCCTATTGGTCACTGGCCCCCACCTGCTAATCTGGCCAAAACTGTGCAACGTATATTTCATCAAACATTCAAAAGTGTTACTATATCGTTGTACTTCACCACTCAATCCAATGGAACGTTGATGTGTCAGGGACTAGATTGTCCGCTGTGGGACAAAAAGAATGTGAACCACTAAAAAAAACTTTGTCTACTCATTTATGCTTGAAAGGAATGTGGCTAACTTTAGCCATTCTCTATTACACTTCCCTGTATCGTTTATTTCCTCCTTCTCGGGTTCCCCTGAACTGTCACCACCTGACATTGATTGCACAGTGTGGACTCTCCCTGAAGAGCAGCCGAGCGAGGATTTTGTTTCTTCACCCTCGCAGTCACAACTTCTTGATGCTGATGTACCAGTGCTGGGAAGTGTCACACTGCATCCTCCAACCCCGGAAAGTGTCCAAAAACTGTCAGAGTATACAGCTGAACTGACTGTTCCTAAAAAGACGACTCCTGTCAGCAAGCGAACAGACGCCAGTGCCAACGATAAACTCTACGGCCGTCGCACGCCTAGTCCCCTCCCTGATATAAAGAGGAGAGTGCTTCAGCTTGAACAAACAGTTAATACTTGGGATACTACAGAACTGAATGAAAGCATTCTTTCCATGATTGCTGATGTAAAAACGGCTGCTAAAAACGAACTTCGTGCACACATTAATGACAAATTTGATGCACTTGGTGCCGAGATAGAAAGCTAAAAACAGCTGTAGCCAATCTTGAGGCAAACAAGAAAATAATTCTAAAGGAAAACCATTCATTGAAAATTCAAGTTGGGTCCCTCTTGTCTGAAATCAATAAGTTAAAGCATAAGCAAGCAAATAAGAAAACAGTAAACACACAAACATCCAATGATTTTTCTATATTGGAAAATAGCACTCTTCTCTCTCAGAATACATGTTTACTACAGCCGCTGTCCGATACCTATTCTTGTAAAAGCCCTGAGGATACTCCAGTAAGCCAAGACCGACAGAACACTGAGGCCTGTAGGGAAGTCCCACAGTCAGTGACTGAAACCTCCAACTGAGAGGTGGCCAATGGAGAGAATACGGTGTATGGGATAGTCCCACACTCGGTGAGTGAAACCTCCAACACAGCGGTGGCCAATGGAAAAGATACGGTGTCAGACAGTGAGTCCAATAAAGACGGTGCCAGTTTACATTATTCAGTTCCGACTTTTAATTCTTTTAATGTTTTCTCTCAGAGTGATAATGATAAAACCCTTTTGTCCGACCCCCGCCCACCTGGAAGATATTAGACAAGAATAAACAAATTAATCAACATTATCCAACGTTGAAGCCATCCCCCAGTGAAGTGTTACATCACATGTCTGTACCTGGCAATGCTACAATGCTACTTGCTGGGGACTCCGTTATTCGTTTTATTGACCCTAAAAGACTCGCCCCTCGTGGCGTTAATCTTTTTAAATTATGTGTGCCAGGAATGACATTACAGGATCTTAGCAACTGGCTCCTCACTATCCCAGTTACGCCTTACATCAAAGATGTTATCATCCACGTGGGTATTAATTCGTGCCCCTCAGGTCCCATTTCCCTGGAATCATGGAACGATTTTATTGTACTCTGCTGTAAGACCTTTCCGCAGGCTCGTGTTGTTCTTAGTTCGATACTACCAGCAAGAGGTAAACATCACTTTAACAACACGATCATACCATCAAATCAAAACTTGAAATCTGCATGTGAATTACAAAATGTCATTTTCCTTGATAATTTCGCCTCGTTTGCGTCTGATATCACATTATATAGCAATGTGAAACATCCAAATGCTAGAGGAACTGCCAGACTGGCTGAAAACATGAAAGGACTATGGCGCAGTGCTGCAACAAGAAATCGCCAGACATACAGTAGGCGTGGCCCCCCTTTGTCTTCCCCGGTACACGAATCAACGTCTTTTTACCCTCCCAGATCATCAGACCTAACCACTCCACCCCCCTTTCCAAACTGCTACCAAGAACGGCCAACGACAAGTTTGATAGGTGATGAACGTCTGCCCCCCTATCCCCCTCCCCTGACGTCCTGTAGTCATTTCCCCCCTCTCCCTCCAAAGTCTTCCAGTGAGACCCCGTCCCTCATCCCACCTAACCCTCTGAATCCCTTACAACATAGCCCCCCCTGAACACATCGCTCCTCCAAACCCATCTCATCGTTTTCAACATTACCATCACCCTAAACAGATAACTCCCCCAAACCCTCACCATTTATTACACCATAGCCACCCCCCTGAACACATCACTCCAAATTCTCGCTATCATCTCCAACATAAACCATCCTCCTGAACAAATCATGGTCCTAACCCACCCCATCATTTTCAGGAAAGTCATCCCCTGACCTTCACTTCTTGAGCGCCAACGAACGGGGCATAAATACCCCCATGACTGCCAGTTCGAAAACCGACGGAACAAACACCTCTAACCTGATCCACCCTTATGCAGAACATTTATTATACATAGCGTCTCAACTGCTGACAAATCAGCGTCATTTCAGCCCATACCAACCTCCATTTCAACAATTAAAACCTTAACAAAATTGGACTTTGCCAACTTGTTAATTGGCATCATATATGGCTAAAAAAGGAAATCGTATCTAAATTGTCAGTTTCCGCCTTTATTACATGATTGTTTTCAATATTACTCTCTGGTGTCTGTCCACTGATGCTGTCGGTGCCAAACTGTATAACATGTGGCTGATCTGGTGTGAAGTAGAAGTGGATGTTTGGAGGAGGAAAGGAAAGTTCATGGGAGGATTACGGGGTTAAATGATAATAGGAGAATATATTGATTGTTAGTATTATAGATTATTTCAGTGTGTGTGTGTGTGTGTGTGTGTGTGTGTGTGTGTGTGTGTGTGTGTGTGTGTGTGTGTGTGTGTGTGTGTGTGTGTGTGTGTGTGTGGTGGTGTGTGGTGGTGGTGGCGTGCGCGTGCGTGCGTGCGTGCGTGCTGCGTGTGTGTGTATTATGGCGCAAAACGATAAAAGTGCTTGCGCTCTATGAGAGTTGTGTGTGTGCATGTATCTGTGTGTGTTTGTGTTCGTGTGTGTGTGTGTGTGTGTGTGTGTGTGTGGTGTGTGTGTGTGTGTTGTGTGTGTGTGGTGTGTGTGTGTGTGTGTGTGTGTGTGTGTGTGTGTGTGTGTGTGTGTGTGTGTGTGTGTGTGTGAGTACCCCCACAGGTACTATTCAGTGGGTCACAGATTGCCGGACCACCTGACTTGCAGTGGTCTTTTGACTGTAGTATCTGAATTACAAAATTTGCTTATAGTTTGTTGTTATTGTTGTTGTTTTCGCACTTTAATATTGCTTGGGTAGCATTTTGGTAATTGATGCCAAGTGATTCTGCCCAAGTGCATTTGATTGTTTAACTGTCTGTCTCATCTTGCTATTGTTTTTGTTGTGTGTGTGTGTGTGGTGTGTGTGTGGGTGTGTGTGTGTGTGTGTGTGTGTGTGTGTTGTGTGGTGTGTGTGTGTGTGTGTGTGTTTTCTTTCCTCTTCAAATTGTTGACATTTTCTACATTTGTTGTTTTTGTCTGACTTTATCAGGTAACACTTGTAATTCTTTCTTCTCTTTGAGGTCGTGTTTGTCCTCGTTTTTCAGCACCTTCATATTTAGAATCTTAGTATTTGGTATAAACTGTGTGTGTTGTTTAAGTGTCGATCATTTGTCTCCTACACTTATCTGTCATTGATCATTATGACAAGCAATCAATGCAATGAGAATGGTTAAGTAAATTTGGATTAAAAGTAGGTCACCTAAATATATGTCACTTATTAAATAAAATGTCAGACATACCCTCTATTTTATCAAATTCAAATGATCACTTCCATTGCTTTGGTTTCTCTGAATCAAGACTAACAGAGGTTATAACTGACAATCTAGTATCGATTCCAGGCTATAGTCTGATTAGGAGAGATGCCATGGCTAAACTAGATACTGGACTGGTAGCATTTGTGCACAACTCGGTAAATTATAAACAAATAAACTGTTTGATAAATACTGCATTGAGTGCATTTGGATAGATATTTGTTTGAAAGGTCAAAACCAGTCTTAGTAGGTTTTCTATATAGAAATTCAGAAGAACGTGTTGAGTGGTTTGATCGCTTCGATCTCATGATGGAGGATGTATATGCTTATGCAACAGAGGTAATACTACTTGGAGATTTTAATATTGATTTACTTAAACCGCATAACAACTGGAAAAAAAATCTTTGAACTGCAGAATTTAAAACAATTGATTAACACACCAACCAGAATAACATCACAGTCTGAAACACTTATTGACCATATATATGTAAATGACCCGTCTAATATTATTGAAATTTCTGTACCGGTGTTTGGTCTTAGTGACCACTTTCCTGTTTGTTTAACATGGTCCAAAAAAAGGAACGAAAATTCCCAGATGTAGCCACCAATACATATCTTCTCGTTGTTATAAAACATTAAATATTGATGTCCTTCTATCTGACCTGTGCTCTGCAAATTTTCAGAGGTTTATCAATATACCGACCCCGACGAGGCCCTTGAAACTTGGTATCGTATTTTTCTATCTGTAATTGATAAACATGTCCTATTAGACTTAAACGCATTAGAGCTGATGGTAAACCACAGTGGTTAACCGAAGAAATCAATGCAGCCATTAAATTTCGAGATAATTTATTACAGTCTACAGGGAAAAGTGACAGTTTAAGAAACAACGAAATAAAGTAACTGCCCTAAAAAGATATACTCGCAAAAAATATTTCAGAGAACTTATTGCTTCTAAAACAGATACTAAATCCATCTGGAAAGCCATTAACGAATTATCTGGGAAAAAATCTGATACTGCTGTTCATTCGGGTATGGAATTATCTACCGAAAAATTCAATTTACACTTTTCAACAATAGCTCAGAAAACTATAAACTCTGATCACATGATAAACAATGATCTATCATTGTTGAAAGATTACTGTGATTCTAAACATATAGATACAGAACTTCAATTTGAATATTTAAGTGTACACGAAGTGTATAGGGCACTATGTGCTTTTAAAACAATCTAACTGCTGTGGTCTAGACAACATTGATAGTAAAATCTTGAAATTATCTGCATCTGTTATATCTGAGCATCTCACCTACATTTACAACCTTTGCATCGAAAAGTGTTACTACCCACAGGCTTTTTAAGGTAGCCAAAGTACTACCAGTTTATAAATCCGGCGACCCAACTAATTTTTCAATTATCGACCAATATCAATTCTATCTACTTTGTCTAAACCTCTAGAAAAACATCTTAAACGCAATCTCCAGTTACACTTCACTAAACATGATTTATTTCACCCAAACCAAAGTGGTTTTAGAAAAAACCATTCATGTCATACAGCACTAACCAACTTAGTTGAACAATGGCTTTCAAACATTAATTGTAATCTATTTACAGGTGTACTTTTTGTTGATTTTGCAAAAGCCTTTGACATTATTGACCATAATCTTCTTGTAAAAAAACTTCTATTTTACGGTATATCCAGAAAATCTCTTGATCTATTATCCTCTTTTTTGACCAACAGGAAACAGTCAGTTTTTAAAAGCCTCTGTAAAATCCACTTTCCTACCAGTGAATTATGGTGTCCCCCAAGGATCAGTTTTAGGTCCAATCCTTTTTTCGGTTTATATAAATGATCTTCCTCTAGCTATTTCCTCTTCATGTGAACTATTTGCTGACGACACGACACTCCACAGTAAAGGTAAAAACGTACACTCGGTATGCAGTGCTCTTCAAAAAGATATAAATAATCTTACTGAGTGGTCCAAACTAAATCACATGGCCCTCCATCCTATGAAATCCAAATTTATGTTGATAACAACTAGGCAAAAAACGACAAAACATGAAAACTAGATCACCTCCATTGTATCTCTACGATCAGATTATAGAAGAAATTGATTCACATAAATTACTTGGTCTCACTATCGATAACAATCTATCTTGGTCTAATCCGTTTCTGCTTTATCTCGGAAGATCTCAAGTAAGATATTTCAATTAAACAGAATTAAGCATTTCCTTGACCAACATTCTCGGAAGTTATTTTTCCATGCCTATATACAATCTGATATTGACTATGCTTCAACTTGCTGGGACATGGCCAGTCACAATTGCTTGAAACCACTGGAGCGTTTGTATAGACGTTCACTAAAAATCGTACTCCTTAAATCATCTCTTCAAGTTGCAGACTATAAAGAACTTGAGATTTTCCCATTCAGTCAGAAATGTCGTTTCAATAAGGGTGTGTTCATGTACAAAATAATGAACAATCTCGCACCTTCTTATCTACGTACCAAATTCCTTGTAAACACCCTTTCGTAATAAACATTTAATATCCATTCCCCGGCCCAGAATTGATCTATTCATGTCTTCCTTAGCATATTCGGGTGGTAAACTTTGGAATGCAATCCCTTGTGACATAAGAAATAAAAATAGCTTATCTACGTTTAAAACACATTATCATAAATATCTAATGTTAAGTTATAGCTAACCTTCTGTGGTATTTTTGGATCGTAATCTTGTATCCAATTTCCTCAAATGTTTTTTTTTTTTTTTTTTTTTTTTACTCATCTCTGTCTTTATTCTGCTGCTGCTTGACTTCTCTGCCTATTTGTCTATCTGTCTGCCTGTCAGTCTTTCTCTCTCTCTCTCTCTCTCTCTCTCTCTCTCCTCTCTCTTCTCCTCTCTTTCTCTCTCTCTCTCTCTCTCTCTTCTCTCTCTCTCTCTCTCTCTCTCCTCTCTCTCTCTCTCTCTTCTCTCTTTCTCTCGCATATGGATGCTTGCACGATCTTGTCGTTTGCTTTTGTAGTATTAGTCTGTTACTTCTTACAGTTTGCAAGTTGACTGGTGTATTTACTTTTTCCTCTTTGTTGCCATATTGACTTGTGTGTTGTCCATGTGGGTTTTTTTGTTTTTTTTTGTTTTTTTTTTCCCCAGGGCTGGGTGGAAAAAAGCATGTGTAATTTGCTTATCTCATTACCCTGGTGAAATAAAATTTCGTTCGTTCGTTCGTTCGTTCTCTCTCCCCTCTCTCTCTCTCTCTCTCTCTCTCTCTCTCTCTCCTCTCTCTCTCTCTCTCTCTCTCTCTCTCTCTCTCTCTCTCTCTCTCTCTCTCTCTCTCTCTCTCTCTCTTCTCTCTCTCTTCAGCATTCGGGTTCGGTGGAGAGACGATGATGTTCATTTCATTTTTCCCGATGTATGTCGGTGTTCAAGGTTGGAAGGCGAACTCTTTGTGTCATACACTTCTCACTGTGACATGCGGCCTCTGTACCAAAGCTGTGTCATGTGCGGCAGGAGGAGTTATCAGCTCTTTGCTTAGTTATCAGCGGTGGCCTCGGCCTGATAACACTGACAATGACTGCAGTCCTCGTGGCTGAGTGCTGTATCATCGGCGCAGAGTGTTCACCATGGTGCCCCGAGTCTCGGGGTGATAACAGTCCTGATAGGTGTAATAGATCGATAGCAGTATTGGTAGGTGTTTGAAGGTGGGTTCCATTATCAGTCTGTCCTCTAAAGACCAGCAACTGTGCGTTGTATTGTGGTCCGAAGTGTGGGGTTTATATCATTAGATCTCTGAGTGTGTGTATGTGATTGCGTGTGTGTGTGTGTGTGGTGTGTGTGTGTGTGTGTGTGTGTGTGTGTGTGTGTGTGTGTGTGTGTGTGTGTGTGTGTGTGTGTGTGTGTGTGTGTTGTGTGTGTGTGTGAGAGAGAGAGAGAGAGAGAGAGAGATTGATTGATTGATTGATTGATTGATTGATTGATTGATTGATTGATTGATTGATTGATTGATTGATTGATTGATTGATTGATCTTTAATACGCAAGGATGAAGATTTTAGGGCAAAGCCTAGTCTTACAATCTGTCCTTGTCATGCATACATTATTTCAACACATATCATTCATACTGACAATTCAGCATAGCAACATTGTAATCTAATTCTACAATGAAAGCAAACTATTCATACAAGTACTAATGAGATGGGGGATGGTAAAACAGAAGAAAACTACAACAGAGAGAGAGGTCAGAGGAGGGTGGGGAAGAGAGAATGGTGGGTAGGGGAGGAGAAAAGGGGTGGTAGACAGAGTGGGAGTGGGGATGAGCGATTTTAACGGAGTAGGCTATATGTTTAGACAATATATTCAAAGTATGGTTCACAGAAAACTTTGCGAATGGGCGCTAATCATTTTAATGGAATAATTGAATTACTGAGACATAAAATGTTCATGCAAATGTTTCTTGAAAAGTTTTTAAGTATTCGTATTTTGTAGATTCGGTGGAAGTGAGTTCCAGATATATGGTCCAGAGTAAGCTAGGCTTGTTTTGTATAGATCAACGCGTGGGTAGGGAAGAAGGAATTTCGTCGAGCCAGAAAAGATTTTCGATCTTGTAAAAAGGGCCTTGATATAACATGCCACAGTATCTGTCAAGATTGTAACCATAAATGATGCCTTGTTGAATTCCAGTTGCTTACTCAGAGGAAGTATGTTCAGCGCTTTTAGTTTTTCGTCTGTTGTTAGAGATACAGCTGGATGGATGGAGAGAGAGAGAGAGAGAGAGAAAGAGAGAGAGAGAGAGAGAGAGAGAGAGAGAGAGAGAGAGAGAGAGAGAGAGA
>CM031618.1:70212766-70265266 GCA_018398815.1 Conus ventricosus
CTAAGGGGAGAGAGGGGTGGGGATGATGGGTATATCTTAGGGGGAGAGAGGGGTGGGGATGATGGGTAGATCTACGGGGGAGAGAGGGGTGGGGTTGATTGGTAGATCTCAGCGGGAGAGAGGGGTGGGGATGATGGGTAGATCTAAGGGGAGAGGGGTCGGGATGATGGGTAGATCTAAGTGGGAGAGAGGGGTGGGAGTGATGGGTAGATCTAAGGGGGAGAGAGGGGTGGGGATGATGGGTAGATCTAAGGGGGAGAGAGGGGTGGGAGTGATGGGTAGATCTCAGGGGGAGAGAGGGGTGGGGATGATGGGTAGATCTAAGGGGGAGAGAGGGGTGGGGATGATGGGTAGATCTAAGGGGGAGAGGGTGGGGATGATGGGTAGATCTAAGGGGGAGAGAGGGGTGGGGATGATGGGTAGATCTAAGGGGGAGAGAGGGGTGGGGATGATGGGTAGATCTAAGGGGAGAGAGGGGTGGGGATGATGCGTAGATCTAAGGGGGAGAGAGGGTGGGGATGATGGGTAGATCTACGGGGGAGAGAGGGGTGGGGATGATGGGTAGATCTAAGGGGGAGAGAGGGAAGAGGTAGGGTTTAAAAAGGGGGAGTGGATAGACAGAAAGAACGAGGCCGCGGATCCGTGTACAGATCCGGATTAAAGGGGGATCCGCGATCCGTTATTACAATCTTTTTTACCGAAAACACACAGCGTGAAGTACGAACTAATAACTACCTACTGAAACATATATTTTGATGGAATATTGACAGTTGTGTAGGTATGAGCGGTGATATTTTGAAAGGAAACCTAAAATAAGGCAGGAAACAATTAATAATGACACCATGATCAAACACCGCCCGTATCGTCAACCGTATGCCGCACAGGACGTCAGATCACTGCGCAATTGCCACACATGCCAACACAGAGCACACAGACCAAACACAACGAGATATCCCGAAAAAACAAGGATGCTCCAAGTTTGTCCATATTCCCTCCGCCTGACGCATATACACAGCAACAATAACTGGAGAAATGGGACGGGGGCGGGGAGTTGACATAAATAATTTTATTCGGACGGCAATGTTTTTTTTTTTTTTAAATGGGGGAATAAAAAGTCACGCAAATCGCACAGCGAACGAAAAAAAAACAAGTAAAATCGACGGGTTTCTATGAAAGGGGGAAGGGGCTTTTAAAATTTAAAAACCAAAACAAAAAAAAAAGTGGATGGGCATTGGGACGTCCACATTTATGTGAAAAAAAGACGGAAGTAACTCTTTCGTGGTACCATCGTTTTCCCCCCTGGCGAGAAAAAAAATATTACCCCGTCCTCTTCCACCCCCCCCCGGGTTCCCCCTCAACCCCCCCCCCCTTTTTCCTGTCCCCTCCCCCCCTTTTCTCCTTCCCCTCCCCCTTTTTTCCTGTCCCCCCCCCCTTTTTTCTCCTTCCCCTCCCCTTTTTCCCCTGCCCCCCCCCCTTTTCTCCTGTCCCCCCTCCCCCTCCCCCCTTTTTTCCTGCCCCCCCCCTTTCTCCGTCCCCCCCCCCTTTTTCTGTCCCCCCCCTTTTTCCTGTCCCCCCCCCCCCTTTTCTCCTTCCCCTCCCTTTTCTCCTGTCCCTCCCCTTTTTCCTGTCCCTCCCCCTTTCCCCCCCTCCCCCTTTTCTCCGTCCCCTCCCCTTTTCTCTGTCCCCTCCCTTTTCTCCTGTCCCTCCCCTTTTCTCCTGTCATACCCCGTCAACCCCTCCCCCTTTTCTCTGTCCCTCCCCCTTTTCTCTGTCCCCTCCCTCTTTTCTCCTGTCCCCTCCCCTTTTCTCCTGTCCCTCCCCTTTTCTCCTGTCCCCTCCCTCTTTTCTCCTGTCCATTACCCGTCAACCCCCCCTTTTCTCTGTTCCCCTCCCTCCCTTTTTCTCCTGTCCATACCCCGTCAACCCTCCCCCTTTTCTCCTGTCCCCTCCCCCTTTTCTCCTGTCCATACCCCGTCAACCCCTCCCCTTTTCTGTCCATACCCTGTCAACCCTCCCCTTTTCTCCTGTCCATACCCGTCAACCCTCCCCTTTTCTCCTGTCCATACCCGTCAACCCTCCCCCTTTTCTCCTGTCCATACCCCGTCAACCCCTCCCCTTTTCTCCTGTCCATACCCGTCAACCCTCCCCTTTTCTCCTGTCCCTCGCCTTTTCTCCTGTCCATACCCGTCAACCCCTCCCCCTTTTCCCTGTCCCCTCGCCCTTTTCTCCTGTCCATACCCCATCAACCCCTTCCCCTTTTTCCTATCGATACGGTCTTCCCGTCAACCCCTCCCACTTTTCTCCTGTCCCCTCCCCTTTTCTCCTGTCCATACGGTCTCCCAGTTGAACAAGCATCACAACTGACTCTCTGTCAAAGCTGAGGTAAGAAACTCAGACTCGGGGTGCCGTTTTTCAAGGTACACATTGCCAGGAAAGTCAGGAACAATGTAGACATTGCCGGGAATGTCAGGAACAATGTAGACATTGCCGGGAAAGTCAGGAACAAGGTAGACATTGGCGGGAAAGTCAGGAACAAGGTAGACATTGCCGGGAGGAAAGTCAGGAACAAGGTACACATTGCCGGGAAAGTCAGGAAAAGGGTAGACATTGCCGGGAAAGTCAGGAACAAGGTACACATTGGCGGGAAAGTCAGGAACAAGGTAGACATTGGCGGGAAAGTCAGGAACAAGGTAGACATTGGCGGGAAAGTCAGGAACAAGGTACACATTGCCGGGAAAGTCAGGAACAAGGTAGACATTGCCGGGAAAGTCAGGAACAAGGTACACATTGCCGGTAAAGTCAGGAACAATGTAGACATTGCCGGGAAAGTCAGGAACAAGGTACACATTGCCGGGAAAGTCAGGAACAAGGTAGACATTGCCGGGAAAGTCAGGAACAAGGTAGACATTGCCGGAAAGTCAGGGACAAGGTAGACATTGCCAGTAAAGTCAGGAACAAGTAGACATTGGCGGTAAAGTCAGGAACAAGGTACACATTGGCGGGAAAGTCAGGAACAAGGTAGACATTGCCGGGAAAGTCAGGAACAAGGTAGACATTGCCGGGAAAGTCAGGAACAAGGTAGACATGCCGGGAAAGTCGGACAAGGTAGACATTGCGGAAAGTCAGACAAGGTAGACATTGCGGGAGTCGGAACAAGGTAGACATTGCCGGGAAAGTCAGGAAAAGTAGACATTGCCGGGAAAGTCAGGAACAAGGTAGACATTGCCGGGAAAGTCAGGAACAAGGTAGACATTGGCGGGAAAGTCAGGAACAAGGTAGACATTGCGGGAAAGTCAGGAACAAGGTAGACATTGCCGGGAAAGTCAGGAACAAGGTAGACATTGCCGGGAAAGTCAGGAACAAGGTACACATTGCCGGGAAAGTCAGGAACAAGGTAGACATTGGCGGGAAAGTCAGGAACAAGGTAGACATTGCGGGAAAGTCAGGAACAAGGTAGACATTGCCGGGAAAGTCAGGAACAAGGTAGACATTGCCGGGAAAGCGAAGTGAAGCGGAAGTCAGGAACAAGGTAGACATTGCCGGGAAAGTCAGGAACAAGGTAGACATTGCGGGAAAGTCAGGAACAAGGTAGACATTGCCGGGAAAGTCAGGAACAAGTAGACATTGCGGGAAAGTCAGGAACAAGGTAGACATTGCCGGGAAAGTCAGGAACAAGGTAGACATTGGCGGGAAAGTCAGGAACAAAGGTAGACATTGCCGGGAAAGTCAGGAACAAGTAGACATTGCCGGGAAAGTCAGGAACAAGGTAGACATTGCCGGGAAAGTCAGGAACAAGGTAGACATTGCGGGAAAGTCAGGAACAAGGTAGACATTGCCGGTAAAGTCAGGAACAAGGTAGACATTGCCGGGAAAGTCAGGAACAAGATAGACATTGGCGGGAAAGTCAGGAACAAGGTAGACATTGCGGGAAAGTCAGGAACAATGTAGCACATTGCCGGGAAAGTCAGGAACAAGGTAGACATTGCCGGGAAAGTCAGGAACAAGGTAACATTGGCTGGAAAGTCAGGAACAAGGTAGACATTGGCGGAAAGTCAGGAACAAGGTAGACATTGCCGGGAAAGTCAGGAACAAGGTACACATTGCCGGTAAAGTCAGGAACAATGTAGACATTGCCGGGAAAGTCAGGAACAAGGTACACATTGCCGGGAAAGTCAGGAACAAGGTAGACATTGCCGGGAAAGTCAGGAACAAGTAGACATTGCCGGGAAAGTCAGGAACAAGGTAGACATTGCCGGGAAAGTCAGGAACAAGGTAGACATTGCGGGAAAGTCAGGAACAAGGTAGACATTGCGGGAAAGTCAGGAAAAGTAGACATTGCGGGAAAGTCAGGAACAAGATAGACATTGCCGGGAAAGTCAGGAACAAGGTAGACATTAGCGGGAAAGTCAGGAACAAGGTAGACATTGCCGGGAAAGTCAGGAACAAGGTAGACATTGCCGGGAAAGTCAGGAACAAGGTAGACATTGCCGGGAAAGTCAGGAACAAGGTAGACATTGCCGGGAAAGTCAGGAACAAGGTAGACATTGCCGGGAAAGTCAGGAAGAAGATAGACATTGCCGGGAAAGTCAGGAACAAGGTAGACATTGCGGGAAAGTCAGGAACAAGGTAGACATTAGCGGGAAAGTCAGGAACAAGATAGACATTGCCGGGAAAGTCAGGAACAAGGTAGACTTTGCCGGGAAAGTCAGGAACAATTTATTAGTACCACTTTTAACACCACTACTGATGTTGCTGCTGCTGCTGTAATTGTTGCTGCTGTTATTGTTCTTGCTGCTGCATCTACCACTTCTACTACTGAGGCCACAGTAGAAGTAGTAAAAGTAGCAGTAATACCACCAGATTCAACAGGAGTAGAAACAACAGCAGCAACAACAACAAAAGCAGCAGCAGCAGCAGCAGTAGCAGCAGCAACAAAAACAGCGGCGGCAGCTGCATTAGTTACTGTAGCACTCTGACTCTCTCTTCTTTCGTTTCAAAATGTCACCGTTACCATTAGGAATGCATCATTTGAGGATTTCGATTAAAATTAATACATTCTCCCCAATACTTGCCAGTGTTTGTAACGTTAGACCACTTCATCCTGACAATTTCATCGAAAGTTTTCGTGGGCAATACTAATTTTGTCTTTGAATGTTTTAAACAAACCTTCAGCATTTTCTCCAGTAACATTGGGACTTCGGTGTATACATCGAAGAAGAATTTAAGACTGCCGTTATTTCAAACCTTAGTTAGAATGTCCATTTCGCGCCCAATTGGAGAAGCTACGTAATTGCTCGTTCTTCGATTTCATTGTCCTGAAAGTTGTTTATCTAGCCTGGAGAAGACCTATGAGGTCGAAACGCGTCCTGTTTTGTTTTGTTATTTCTTTGTCCTGTTTTGTCCGGCGGATTGATAATGATTTTTCTTTTAAACCAATCACGGTGTTCATCTAAAAACTAGAAGCGTCTTTGTCGTCCCCCTGCATGCTTCCAGCCAGGATCCATCCGTCACTGACTTCATTCCTGGGGTTCAGCGCAATGGGCGAATTCACAGTTGGAGTATGGCTCCAACTTATACACATAGAAGGAGCCACAGTTACGCACGGTGGCCGGAGTGGACGTGATGCAGCAGGAATCAAGCAGTGAACCGCAGACACGTGCTTTGGTCTCCTTGCCCACAGCCGGCGGACACTGACCTCCAGATCCAGCCACTGAGCGCCGAGGGTGTGGCAGCTGAACTCCTGGACATCACAATAACCAGGTGATTAGCTGGGAAATGAGAAACACTGACCCTCCAGATCCAGCCACGGGAAGATGAGGGTCAGGCAGCGGTCAGGCTGGACATCACAATAACCAGGTGATTAGCTGGGAAATGAGAAACACTGACCCTCCAGATCCAGCCACTGGGAGATGAGGGTCAGGCAGCGGTCATGCTGGACATCACAATAACCAGGTGATTAGCTGGGAAATGAGAAACACTGACCCTCCAGATCCAGCCACTGAGAGATGAGGGTCAGGCAGCGATCAGGCTGGACATCACAATAACCAGGTGATTAGCTGGGAAATGAGGAGTGACGATCCTGCAACACTGAGGAATAACGATCCTGAAAACACTGAGGAAAAACAATCCTGCAAACAATGAGAATAACGATCCTGAAAACACTGAGGAATAACGATCCTGCAAACAATGAGAGTAACGATCCTGAAACACTGAGGAATAACGATCCTGAAAACACTTAGGAATAACGATCCTGAAAACCTGAGGAATAACAATCCTGCAAACAATGAGAATAACGATCCTAAAAACAATGAGGAGTACGGATGCTGCACACAATGAGAATAACGATCCTGAAAACAATGAGGAGTGACGATCCTGAAAACAATGAAGAGCAAAGATGCTGCAAACAATGAGGAATAACGATCCTACAAACAATGAGGAGTGACGATCCTACAAACAATGAAAATAATAATCTGTAAATAATGAGGAGTGACGATCCTGTAAACAATGAGGAGTAAAGATGCTGCAAACAATGAGGAGGAACGATCCTGCAAACAATTAGGAATAACGATCCTGCAAACGATGAAAATAACGTTATTGCAAACATTGAGGAATAACGATCCTGCAAATAACGAGGAATAACGATCCTGTAAACAATGAGGAATAACGATCCTGCAAACAATGAGGAATAAACGATCCTGCAAACAATGAGAAGTACCGATTTTGCAACAATGAGGCGTGACGATCCTGAAAACAATGAAGAATAACGATCCTGCAAACAACGAGGAATAACAATCTGCAAACAGTGAGGAATAACGATCCTGCAAACAATGAGGAATAACGATCCTACAAAACAGTGAGGAATAACGATCCTGCAAACAATGGCGAATAACGATCCTGCCAACAATGGGAAACAACGATCCTACAAACGTGAGGAATACCGATCCTGCAAGCAATGAGGAATACGATCCTGCAAAATAAATGAGGATTTACGATCCTGCAAACAATGAAGTATGACGATCGTGCAAACAGTGGGGAGTGACGATCCTGCAAACAATGAGGAATATCTATCCTAAAAACAATGAGAATAACGATTCTGAAAACAATGAGGAGTAACGATCCTGCAAACAATGAGAATGACGATCCTGAAAAACATTGAGGATTAAAAAAAACACCTGCTAGGAAAGAGGAGTACCGATCTGTAAACAATGAGGAGTGGACGTTCCTAAGACAATGAGGAGTGACGATCCTGAAAACAATGAGAGGTAATAATCCTGAAAACAATGAAGAATAACGATCCTCCAAACAATGAGGAGTGACGATCCTGCAAACAATGAGGAATGACGATCCTGTAAACAATGAGGAGTGACAATCCTGCAAACAATGAGGAGTGATGATCCTGTAAACAAAGGGAAGTGACGATCCTGCAAACAATGAGGAGTGACAATCCTGCAAACAATGAGGAGTTACAATCCTGCAAACAATGAGGAGTGACGATCCTGTAAACAATGAGGAGTGACGATCCTGCAAACAATGAGAAGTGACAATCCTGCAAACAATGAGGAGTGACGATCTTGCAAACAATGAAGAGTGACGATCCTGCAAACAATGAGGAGTGACAATCCTGCATACAATGAGGAGTAACGATCCTGTAAACAATGAGAAGTGACAATCCTGCAAACAATGAGAAGTGACAACCCTGCAAACAATGAGGAGTGACAATCCTGCAAACAATGAGGAGTGACGACTTGCAAACACTGAGGAGTGACACCCTGCAAACAATGAGGAGTGACAATCCTGCAAACAATGAGGAGTGACAATCCTGCAAACAATGAGGAGTGACGATCTTGCAAACAATGAAGAGTGACAATCCTGCAAACAATGAGGAGTGACAATCCTGCAAACAATGAGGAGTGACGATCTTGCAAACAATGAAGAGTGACGATCCTGCAAACAATGAGGCGTGACAATCCTGCAAACAATGAAGAGTGACGATCTTGCAAACAATGAAGAGTGACGATCTGCAAACAATAAGGAGTAACGATCCTGCAAACAAACTAGGCACGACAGCGAAAACTTTGGTTGAATAAGTATGATCATGCAAACGAGTCCAAAAGTCATGAGGTGGGGTCAATAGTGACAATCCTGAAAACAGCACACTGAGATAAACGGAGGAACAGATTGGAAGCACTTGCCCTGCAAATGATTGGAAACGGTTAGAATGTCAGGGGCGTGAGTCTGACAATGGTTTTCCTGTAAAGTCATCAGTTAGAGTAGCTACGGCATGCGCAGCAGACAATGATGCTGTTCATCCATCAATTGAGGTCGGATGGTCGTGCAAGTGAACCAGTTACGGTAACGATGACCTGGGTCTGACATGATGATCCCGAATAATGAGTGATCACGACAACGTGACTTAAATGTCACGGTGGGGGTCTTGTGTATGTTGTGACCATGCTGCAAATAAAGCAGTGATGTAAGCGAGGCATGGATTTGGAATGCAATCCCCGCACATGAAAAGATTAATACTGCAGTAGTGTGTGATGAGATTATGATTCCGCGAATCATCTAGCAAAAAAAAAAATGCTATGCGAGTCCTACAACGAAGGCCCTGAATAGGAAGCTGTGAAGACAGCATATCAAGTGTGTAAGTTTGTACAGGAGTATGAGTTAGGCGATGGTGATGATCCTTACAAGTGTGTAGGTTTGTACAGGAGTATGAGTTAGGCGATGGTGATGATCCAGGCGATGGTGATGATCCTCACAAGTGTGCAGCTTTGTACAGGAGTATGACCTAGGCGATGGTGGCGATCATTACAAGTGTGTAGGTTTGTACAGGAGTATGACCTAGGCGATGGTGACGATCCTGAAGACAGCATATCAAGTGTGTAGGTTTGTACAGGAGTATTAGTTAGGCGATGGTGACGATCCTGAAGACAGAATAGCAAGTGTGTGGGTTTGTACAGGAGTATGGGTTAGGCGATGGTGATGATCCTGAAGACAGCATATCAAGTGTGTAGGTTTGTACAGGAGTATGACCTAGGTGATGGTGACGATCCTGAAGACAGCATATCAAGTGTGTAGGTTTGTACAGGAGTATGACCTAGGTGATGATGACGATCCTGAAGACAGCATATCAAGTGTGTAGGTTTGTACAGGAGTATGACCTAGGTGATGGTGACGATCCTGAAGACAGCATATCGAGTGTGTAGGTTTGTACAGGAGTATGAGTTAGGCGATGGTGACGATCTTTAAAGGAACTAGTGAAGACATGATAGCAAGTGTGTAGGTTTGTACAGGTGTATGAGTTAGGCGATAATGACGATCCTTACAAGTGTGTAGGTTTGTACAGGCGTATGAGTTAGGCGATAATGACGATCCTTACAAGTGTATACGTGTGTACAGGCGTATGAGTTAGGCGATAATGACGATCCTTACAAGTGTATACGTTTGTACAGGAGTATGAGTTAGGCGATAATGACGATCCTTACAAGTGTATACGTTTGTACAGGAGTATGAGTTAGGCGTTGATGACGATCATTACAAGTGTGTAAGTTTGTACAGGAGTATGAGTTAGGCGTTGATGACGATCATTACAAGTGTGTAAGTTTGTACAGGAGTATGAGTTAGGCGATAATGACGATCCTTACAAGTGTGTAAGTTTGTACAGGAGTATGAGTTAGGCGATGATGACGATCATTACAAGTGTGTAAGTTTGTACAGGAGAATGAGTTAGGCGTTGATGACGATACTTACAAGTGTGTAAGTTTGTACAGGAGTATGAGTTAGGCGATGATGACGATCCTTACAAGTGTGTAGGTTTGTACAGGAGTATGAGTTAGGCGATAATGACGATCCTTACAAGTGTGTAGGTTTGTACAGGAGTATGAGTTAGGCGATAATGACGATCCTTACAAGTGTGTACGTTTGTACAGGAGTATGAGTTAGGCGATAATGACGATCCTTACAAGTGTGTACGTTTGTACAGGAGTATGAGTTAGGCGATAATGACGATCCTTACAAGTGTGTAAGTTTGACACTGACACTGACACAATTTTATTGCCATTAGCAAAGGCCCTGTTGGCAAGGGGGTATCATGAGTCATATTTATCAAAACGACTATAAGGAAACAAATGCAAAAGACTTCCCTTGTGATGTTACAAACTCGTACATATATCTTACAAAAAGGATCAACGAATGAAGCACCCATCCATCCACACGAACACACCCCCACCTCCACACACACACACACACCCCACACACACACACACACACACACACACACACACACACACACACACACACACACACGCGCGCGCGCGCGCGCGCGCGCGCACGCACACACAATATACCATTGACATAGACTATCAGGTTACAGTAAGTGATTATCTTTTTCATTCGTTATATTCTTTTTACAAAAAGTACCAGCTTCTGCAATATACTTCGCAAAGGCTATTATAGTGTTCTCGTTTCCACTTGATAAAATCGCTATCAAATCTCTTCTTTCAGCAACTGATTCACTGAAGATGTTACAACCTCTGCGGATATTGGCGTATGCGGGACAATCAAACACAACATGTATTTCATTCTCAACACTGTCTCTTTCTCTACACATTTGACATGATCTATTATTCGATTTCTCGAACCAGCTTTGGTTTGCATTAAGGCGAGCGTTCTGGTTCGAAATTTTGCTAAACTAAATCTATGCCATTTCGGCGTTATGATTTTAAGATATTTCTCTGCTTCGAGATTACTTTTAAATGAGAGGACCCAGTCGTATTTATCATTTCCATCCATGCCAGCATACCACTTTTGTTTATAAATACTAATTAAACGGTCCTTGAATTCAGAAATAAATTGTGCTTTATTACCGACTCCTTGTGACAACCAAACTATGCCAAAACCATTCTCTGTCAATATTTTCTTAATACAGGAGACCCAGTTAAATTTTTCATTTTCATGTTGCAGCATGAGCATTTCATACGCCTGAGCACAGAGTCTGGTTATTGGTAGGTTTACTAATTTCAGCCAACAGTTAATACATCTAACATAAGTTATAATAAATAAAGGGTATCGTCCACTTTCGCCATAAACCATTTTATTTGAAGCGTGCAAGGGTACGTGGATAATACGTTTTATCGCATAGGAATGAACTTTTTCCATTTGGCTATTATCCAACATTCCCCAGACTTCTGATGCATATATCAAAATAGGCGTCTTCCACAGACAGTGATCGGTAGTGACAGGGACGTACGTGTGTATGTTGTGACCATGCTGCAAATAAAGCAGTGATGTAAGCGAGGCATGGATTTGGAATGCAATCCCCGCACATGAAAAGATTAATACTGCAGTAGTGTGTGATGAGATGATGATGATTCCGAAAATCAACCAGCAAAAAAAAATGCTATGTGAGTCCTACAACGAAGGCCCTGAATAGGAAGCTGTGAAGACAGAATAGCAAGTGTGTGGGTTTGTACAAGAGTATGAGTTAGGCGATGGTGATGATCCTTACAAGTGTGTAGGTTTGTACAGGAGTATGAGTTAGGCGATGGTGACGATCCTGAAGACAGCATATCAAGTGTGTAGGTTTGTACAGGAGTATGAGTTAGGCGACAATGACGATCCTTACAAGTGTGTAAGTTTGTACAGGAGTGTGAGTTAGGCGATGACGATCGTTACAAGTGTGTAAGTTTGTACAGGAGTATGAGTTAGGCGATGATGACGATCCTTACAAGTGTGTAAGTTTGTACAGGAGTGTGAGTTAGGCGATGGTGACGATCCTGAAGCCACTGAAGACAACAGCAGTGTGAGTTAGGTGATGATGATCTTGAAAAGGAACTGCTTAAGTTAAAAACAAGTGCGTTGGATTGCAATGATCATAGTGAAAAGGAACTGCTTAAGTTAAAAACAAGTGCGTTGGATTGCAATGATCATAGTGAAAAGGAACTGCTTAAGTTAAAAACAAGTGCGTTGGATTGCAATGATCATTGTGAAAAGGAACTGCTTAAGTTAAAAACAAGTGCGTTGGATTGCAATGATCATGTGAAAAGGAACTGCTTAGTTAAAAACAGTGAGTTGGAGTGCAATGATCTTGTGAAAAGGAACTGCTTAAGTAAAAACAGTGCGTTTTAGTGCAATGATCATCTGAAAAGGAACGCTTAAGTTAAAAAAAGTGCGTTGGATTGCAATGATCATAGTGAAAAGGAACCACGTTAGGATACGAGATGTGGTTTGTAGGCGACGATTATCTAGCAAACGAACCATTAAATGAAAAGTTGATTTAGACATTAATGATCTGAAAAGGACCCGCTGAAGATAAAAAATGGGGTGTGAGGTTGAGGATGACGATCCTGAAATAGGACCACTGAAGGTAAGATAATGGTGTGTTAGCTGGTGATGATAATCCTGAAAAGGAACCACTCAAAAAAAGGGTGTGAAAGTTGCCAATTATAATGTGAAAAGGAGCGCTTACGGTAACAAGATGAGAGTCTGTCGGATGATACATTAAAAAAAAGAACTACTTCAGATAAGGCAAGAGGTGTGTGGGTGTGTAATGATGACCCTGGAAAGGAATCACTGAAGAGAAGACACCAGGTGTGTGGGTGTGTGGGTGTGTGATGATGACCCTGGAAAGGAATCACTGAAGATAAAGTGGCTGTGAGTATGGCGATGCTGAAACTGAAAAGAAAGTATCCATTACTCTGTCTATCTAAGCTGCACCTCCTGGGGCTGTCCTACACGTGGCAGCTTCTGCACCTGTGGGACAATGAGTCCCAGAAGGCGAGAGTGTGGAAGAGAGACAGCACAGCTCTCCTTCACCTTGAAAAGTCCCTTGTGCTGGTCAGGCAAGCAGGTACGCCGATAAACCCAAAGGCAACCTTTGCCAGCTTCTTCCAAGTCCTGCGGCGATGGAGTAGTAGTGACGGGGACAGGCAAAGGATGGTGCTGGAGGTCCCTAGCTACAACTCTGCACGTAGGCGGCTGTCGGCTGATGGTCGTTCATCGTACACCGGGGCAATGCGGCGCTCGTATCCTCCTCGGACACGACGGGAGAATCCTCCATCATGTTGGAAGAAACGGAGAAAAAGAATATGGTGTTTCGAATTATGCCAGTAGGACTGAACCTATATGAGAGAGAGAAAAAAAGTGGACAGTTACAGTACTGTCGTATAATAGAATGGAAAAGGAGTTTACTGTCTTATAATAGGATGGAAAGGGAGTGACAAATTACCATTGATTACATTTCAAACTCGGTTAATGCACAGATGATGAAATGTCTTGGATCTTAGTAGTTTTGCCACAGGCTGGTTCAGGAAACTCACTGACCACTGAGTGACCCCTACCACGGTGTCTTGTCTGTGGCCCAGTTTGACCTGGTCCGAGTTCCTATCATTGTGTGGGATACTGGTCACTATGATCTCTGTAGGTCAGCCATCTAGTGATACGAATCCCCCCCCCCCCCCCAGGCCACCCCCCCCCCACCCCCCACCCACCCCCACCCCGACCTCCCTCTTTGCCTCCCGTAATACTTGCCTCCACGCAGTGTGTGGGCATGACGGCGTGGAGCCGTGGAGGAAGAAGCGATACCAGCCATCCGGCAGGTCTTTGTCGCACTTGGGTAAGCCGTCGTAATTGCGAGGGGCCGCCCTCCAGTCGTCGTGAAGTTCAGTGTGCATGCCAGACACGCACGGTCCTGTATCACATCAACAATCAACGAGAAGATGGACTCCATTCACTTTACGTTGAGAGAGGGGGGGTGAGGGAGAGAGAGAGGGTGAGGAAGAGAGAGAGAGAGGGGGGAGGGATGGGGAGAGGTGAGGTAAGGTAATGTTGCTTATAGCCCAGCCGACCGCAAAGGGCCATATCAGGGCTGTCACCGTGTTGAAGTCACCTGACAAGTCATTCATTCACATAACACCTTTCAAATACACCTAAACAAAATAATTTTTTTTTAAACGAAATTTTGTTTAAAAATCTTTCTACTGTAAAATCTTAGATCAGATGAAAAATATTAATCTCTTTCAGACGGAGAGAGAGAAGAGAGAGAGAGAGAGAGGAGAGAGGAGAGAGAGACAGACAGACAGACAGACAGCAGACAGACAGACAGAAGACGACGGACGGAAGGACTGACGGACAGACAGACAGACAAACAGACAGACAGAGCCCTACCCTTCGTCACATGAACATTTTAAAAATTAACTTCATTCACCTTACATCAAGAGAGAGACAGACAGGCAGGCAGACAGACAGACAAAAGAGGACAGACAGACAGACAAAGAGAGACAGACAGACAGACAAAGAGAGAGAGGAGAGAGAAGGGAGGTTGGGAGAAAGAGAGAGAGAGAGAGAGACAAAGAGAGACAGACAGAGAGACAAAGAGAGACAGACAGAGAGACAAAGAGAGACAGACAGAGAGACAAAGAGAGAGAGGGGGAGAGAGATGGGGGTAGGGAGAAAAAGAGAGAGAGAGAGACAAAGAGAGACAGACAGAGAGACAAAGAGAGAGAGGGGGAGAGAGATGGGGGTAGGGAGAAAAAGAGAGAGAGAGAGACAAAGAGAGACAGACAGAGAGACAAAGAGAGAGAGGGGGAGAGAGATGGGGGTAGGGAGAAAAAGAAAGAGAGAGACAAACGGAGAGGCAGACAGACAGACAGACACAAAGAGAGAGTGGGAGAGAAGCGGGGTGGTAAGAAGAAAAAGAGAGAGGAGAACGAGAGAGAGAGAGACAGACAGACAAAGAGAGAGAGAGGGGAAAGATGGGGGTAGGGAGAAAGAGAGAGAGAGATGTCAAGAGAGAGAGATAGAAGGGGGTTAGGGAGAAAGAGAGAGAGAGAGAGAGAGAGAGAGAGAGAGAGAGAGACAGAGACAGAGACAAAGAGAGAGAGAGAGAGAAGAGAGAGAGAGAGGAGAGAGAGAGAGAGAGAGAGAGAGAGAGAGAGAGCACGGCCCTGTATTGCATGAACAATAAACAAAAAATGGACTTCATTCACCCTACATAGAGAGATAGAGAGACAGACAGACAGGCACAGAGACAGACAAACAGACAGACAGACAGAAACAGAGAGAGAGAGGGGGAGTGAGAGAGAGAGAGAGAGGATGTGGTAGAGTGGTGGTGTTTCGATCTTTCTGCACTGTATTGTTAGGAGCCTGCAACCAGTAGGACGTTGATGCCACTTCATCTCTTGTGCGAACTGTACCGCAGTAGCCCGGGGCTGACACACTGGCTTACAAAGGGACATCACTCCTCATCTCTGTTGTTTGTGCGAAACTGTGCCCAGGGTTGACATACTCCCTTACAAAGGGACATCACTCCTCATCTCTGTTGTTTGTGCGAACTGTGCCCAGGGTTGACATACTCCCTTACAAAGGGACATCACTCCTCATCTCTATGGTTTGAGTCAATATGGACATGACCCTAGGTCTTGTGTGGTGTGGTGGGGATGGGGGTTTGTTTTGCATCTCCTGATTTTTTCTCTCCTGTCCATTTGGCTTGAAATAAAGACCAGGGTGGCAGCCTTTCGGATGAGACAATCGGGGTCCTCCGAGCTGTGCGTGTAAAAGAATCCATGGCAACTAAGGAGACTAACCTTGACAACAGTCTTCCTGATCATCCATTTTGACAGACGCCTGAAAATATGAAGACTGACAAAATAAGTGGGGGAAAATTAATGGAATTCTATTCTTCTTTTAAAGACATTAACATAACAATTCAACAAGGTTCCGTCATAGCGCCTATCTTATTCACTGTACTTATTCACGACCTTCCCAAGATAATATCCAATAACATACATTTAATGCAATATGCTGATGCTATAGATATTTGGTTGAATACCAGTATTAGAAAGCACGCAAAAAAAGAGAGCAATGAATCATGTTCAAAAATGTATCAGCTGGAAATAGATAAAATCAACAACTATATGACTGAAAACGGGCTTTCATTGTCTGGAGAAAAAAACATAGTTCTTTTTAATAACGGGGAACATGCTAAATATTTGCCTCAGCTAGTGTTAAATGAGAAATGTTACAATATTCACAAAATGTAACATTTCTGGGTGTGACCTAAACCTGTAAATTAAACTGGCGCTTGTACATTGAGAAATTGTTAAGTGACGCAAGACAAAGGCTAAATCTACTAAAGATAATCAATGCACACACATGGGCTCAAGATGCCAAAACTCTATTACATTCAGCTGCTAGCTTAGTTCGATCGAAGCTCATTTACGGCCAAGAGGTTTATTTCAATGCCCCAGAAACCGTGTTGAAGAAATTACAGTCAACAGACAGTAAAACTGTTACGGTAGCACTTGGTGTTCCTGTACACACAAATTCGTTAAATACTTATACAGAAGCAGATTATTTTATTACCACTGTCTGACCAACGAAAACTGGCAACTGGCTAAATATGTTGCCAGAAGCCTACATGTTTCAAATTCTGTCAAACATGATGTATTAGTAAATTCTGAAAAGGACTGTCCTAAAAGAGCTCAACACCTTACCTGTCTCCAGCCCGTTAGAGATTTTACAAATGAAATATTATTTGAAAAGTGTAACATTGATATTGAAAATATTTCAGATGTGCCAATAGTTTCAAGAATACCTCATTGGGAGCATATCCAAGCTAAATTTGACATGAAGAAGGTTGATAACATTAATATTCTGTCGTGTGAAGCAAAAGAACACATTGAAAACCGTGTATCCAAATTATCTGAAGATTTTTACAGATGGCTCGATTTCAGACTCATATGCAGGGTCCGGTTTGGTTATTCCAATGCTGAAGATTCATAGATCCTTTTCTCTAGGGAAAGGGTTCTCCGTATTTACGGCAGAACTGTATGCTATTGTTATGGCGTTGATTTTTATGTGTGACAATAACACTGCTGTCTATGACATATTTTTCTGCGTTGATTCCAATCAGTTCTTATAGCTTGCAAAATTGGGAATAAAAGATAAGAGATGATTTACTTTTTGAAATAAGACATTATATACATGTTATTATGTTGAAGGGAATTGGGGTATCTTTTTGGTTGATTCAACATACCATGGCATATCTGGTAATGAAACAACAGATAATTAGCTAGGGATGGTGCGTTTTAAGAAAAACACCTGAGAGTAATTTTAAAAAAAAACTTGATGTTCAAGAAATTAATGCGTTATTAGAAAATGCATTAACAGTGAACACCTTCCAAACAATTATGAAATCTTATCATGTCCACGATATTTGTCATCTTTAATATAGAAGCTTCGACTGAATTCGTGAAAAAAAAAAAAAAATTCCGAAAATGTAGCATCGATTGTTCAAATCTTCTATCAGTAGACCATATTCTTTTCATTGTTCAATATGAACTTCATTATATAAAGAATAGAACGTGGATGAGACTACATGATTCTATCAAAACAATAATCCACAAACCAGAAATTGTGCAAATAGCAAAAGTGCTTTCCATGCATCAAATTAATAGATGTTTATACACGCTCCCCTTCCCTCGCTCCTTTTTTTTTTTTTTAAAGTCAATATCACCGTGTGTGAACAGACTCTAAATTAAAGAACTCACTCACTCAACCATGCGACAAACTCAACCATTTGATCAAGCTGCAAACAGCCCAGTCAACCTGTGTCGACGTGCGCCGAAGAGGTTGTGTGGCGAGTGCTAACAAGCTGGGCACAGGAAGAGGAGAGTTCGATCACTGCTGTGAAGGCGACAGTAGAACAGTGGTGTCCTCAGACAGGGACATTCTACGTCACGCTCAGAGTTGCCAGAAAGGCTAGAGTGTAGGTAGGGTTTCTATGGTTACCACGTAACTTTACTACCAGGAAAGGTAAACCCCGATGACATGACTATAAAAACAGAGAGAGAGAGGAGAGAGGAGAGAGAGAGAGAGAGAGAGAGAGGAGAGGAGAGAGAGAAGGGAGAGGGAGAGAAGAGAGCAAGACAAACAAATTCTTTATTTACGAGGATAATAGATAAGCACTGATGTGCTTTTTTACATCCAGTCCTCGCCCTGAGCAGGGTCAACAATACAAAATAAAAGGTAACAAATGCAAAAGTGACTAGAACTACAATACAATACGGGATTAAAATTTTTTTTAAAAAAGGGGGGGGAGAAGAGAGAGAGAGAGAGAGAGATGAGAGAGAGGAGAGGAGAGAGAGAGGAGAGAGGGAGAGAGGAGAGGAGAGAGAGAGAGAGGAGGAAGGATGGGGAAGATGAGAGAGAGAGAGAGAGAGGACGCAGGAGCGAAGGGAGTGCGGGGTAAGTCTGGAGAGAGAGAGAGAGAGAGAGAGAGAGAGAGAGAGAGAGAGAGAGAGAGAGAGAGAGAGAGAGAGAGAGAGAGGGTGGGGGAGAAAGAGGCTAGAGTGGGTGCGATAAGAGAGCATGTTTAGAACAATCTGACAATCAGAAAGTTCCAAAGAGATACAAGACAATCGATTTTGAAACACCGGGGAAGGGGGGGGGGTAGAAATAAAGCACAAATGGAGGTGGAAATGCATAATGATAGCCCAGTCGCCACGGGTAGGAGGGGATATCATATGGATAAAAAATCAAGTCATTCCAGCAGAACCGTGAGAGAGAGAGAGAGAGAGAGAGAGAGAGAGGGGAGAGAGAGAGAGAGAGAGAGAGAGAGAGAGAGAGAGAGAGAGAGAGAGAGAGGTCACATAAGAATACAAGCATTTCGACAGAATGACAAGAGGGCAGGAGGTAGTAGGAAACACACACGCACGCACACACACACACACACACACACACACACACACACACACACACACACACACACACACACACACACACACACACACACACACACACACACACACACATGTACTCATATAAGACATACTTACTAAACAAAATAACATACATGTGCATTTCAAGTACAAAAACACTTTCTAAATAGTCAGGTACATACATAAGTCAAAGAGGGTGGTTTTGATTGGTGGTGGATTTATGGCGGAGTATGCAAGTACTGGCACATAAAATGGTTGAAATAATGGTGTTTGAAGGTTGATATGCATTGGCGTTGTTTGGTTGATTCAGGGAGCGAGTTCCATTGACAGGAACCTGAATATGTTAAACTGGATTTGAATAAGTCAATTCTAGGAACAGGGACATGAAGTTTGGGTAGAGTCCTTGAGGAATTTATTGAGAATCTGTGAACTAATGTTGAGGGTGCCTTCCCAGACACAATCTTGTGCATTATGATCCTTTGTTGTATTCTAATCTCAGACTTAATGGGAGAACTTGAATCTTTTTATAGTCCGAGTCCAGAAGACTATGCTTTTTAGGAGGACTAATTTGAGTGCTCGCTTGTGTAGGCTTAACAATGGTTTGAGAGTGTTAGCGCTAGCACAGTCCCATAGAGTAGATCCATAGTCTATGTATGATTGAATATGAGACTGGAAAAAGAGCTTGCGTGAATGCAGGTCGAGGAAGCGTTTGATTTTGGAGAGTTGATAAACTTTCTGTGAAACTTTTTTGCATAGTGAGGTTATGTGAGCTTGCCAACTCATATTGTTATCAATGGTTATTCCTAGCACTTTGAGGCATGTAACCTGTTCAACGGGTTCATTTTTAAGATGTACAGGAGGAAACTTAAGAGTGAGATTTTGTCTTTTTTGCCTGGTTGTGATAAGCATGGATTTAGTTTTTTGAGGGTTGAAGCGATATGTGATTTAGTTCAGTCCATTTCACGAGATCATTCGCACTTTCTTGTAAAGCTTGTGCAAGAACAGTAACATCAGAATGATTTGTGTGGATTGTTGTGTCATCAGCAAAAAGTTCACAGGTGGATGTGATATGTAGAGGTAGATCATTGATGTAAATTGTGAATAATAAGGGACCCAAGATAGAGCCTTGTGGGACGCCATAGGAAAGTGTTTGAAATGAAGAGAAAGTTGTATTAATTTTCACACATTGTTGCCTATTTGTGAGATAAGAGTGAAAAAGCGTAAGAGTTCTTGTGGATAAGCCATACAATTTTAATTTTCTAAGAAGAAGGTTGTGGTCTATCACATCAAATGCTTTTTTTGAAATCAATAAATAGGACACCACAATATTTGTTGTTGTTAATGCTGTTTAGCCAGTCATCAACCAGGTTGACTAGTGCTGTGTGGCATGAATGGTTGTGTCGGAACCCAGACTGTCTTGGATGAAGCAAGTGACAGACAGAGACAGACAGACAGACAGACAGACAGACGGGTTACTACCTGTCAGGCCATCTTTCCTCACGGACGTTACGCTGCCTGCAGACGGGACGTTGTCACTGCTGGCATCCATGGCTTCAGAATGGCACCTGCAGAGACTTGGTGTCGACTCTTGGTCCGTGAAGGTGAGAGCCACGGAGGACAGACTGGCACAAATCTGAGCACACCGTAATGGAGATGGAACTGGGCCCTCGAACAGAAGGTGCTGAGTAAACACCATGCCTTCAAGCTTTCCTTCATGACAAATTCTGTCTGCTTCGGACAGCCTGAAGTGACCGGTTTCAACAGACCGAAGTGGAGCACCATCAGCGAAAGGTACACACGAGCCATGTCTAAGCCTGTCCTCCTCTCACAGTGACTAGAAAAGACAGCACTGGTAACGTTCCTTACTTGTGTATCTATGGATCTACCTTCGTTCAGTGAATGTTCAAGACAACGCTGCTGATGTCCCTTAGTAATTGCTAGTATGATTACTGATCCTGTTTTATACGAGATGTTTATTTTCTCGTAATACACCTCATGTCACGCAGCTTTTCACAAGGATCATGTCAGTTTGAGGGAAAAAAGTAGCTTTGAACTGCTATTATAATACTGCTGAGACCTTTTCCATAGAACGTTTTGAATTCTTTTAGTTTCTTGAAATTTCTGTCGTTCTTTCTATAAACGTTATCCTGTCTCTTCGTTACCGATTTTTTTCTGTCTGCAGAAATACGCTCTGCATTACTTGCATTACTGTTTTCAAAAAGAGCTTGGGGGGGGGGGGGGGGGGGGGGGGGGGGTGACGCCTGAAATATGAAATGAAAATTCACAATTCCTTCTGTCAGAACATAGAACTCTGACGAACTATGATGCTGTCCCGTTTTGCATCATCACCCAGGACAGAGAAAACCAGGTTCATCTGATGACGGACAGGACTAACAGTGAGCTTTCTGCATTATGACCCAGGACAGAGAGAACCAGGTTCATCTGATGACGGACGGGACTAACAGTGAGCTTTCTGCCGTAGCACATGGAGGAATCGATCTGCTGGTTGAGCTGTTCTTGTGCCGGAGGCTGCCGAACAGGTTGTACCGCTTTCCACCTTCTCTCCTTTCTGCTCCACCGTTCTGCTCCTCTCCTCCCCCTCCCCTCCTCCTTCTCGTTCCCACCACACACACACACACACACACACACCAACACACACACCACACGCACACGCACACGCACACACACAACGCACACACAACACACACACACACACACACACACACACACACACACACACACACACACACACACACACACACACGCGCCGCACGCACGCACGCACGCACGCACGCACACGCACGCACACCACACACACACACACACACACACACACACACAACAAAACGCCAATATCAGCATCAGCAGCATAAGTGTTGTAGTATGATGGATGTTGAAGCAGCGCTGGTGGTTCCTTGCGTATTGCTCCACTATGTTTTTCCTTTCTTGATTTTTCGCTCTTGTGGGTCTTATAAGTCTTTTGTTTTGGACAGGCGTCAGGTATTTATCCGCCTCTATGCCAGGAAGATGTCCTTCGATGATCTTAAATAAGAAGGTGATCCGGTGTTGCTGTCTTCTTTCTGCAGCGAAGGGAAGCCAATGTCCTGTAGCATAGCTGTGACACAGCTGAGTTTCGGGACCGGTAATCTCGCTTTATGTATCTGGCTGCTCTGCGTTGGATGCCTTCTATCCTATCAATTTCTCCTTGCATATATGGGTCCCAACAGTGGAGCTGTACTCTAGAAGGGACCTGGCAAGAGAGACATACGCTGTTTTGCGGCAGGCTTCAGAACAAAAGCGTAGGTTCCTACGAAGCATACCCAGGCTGGCGCTTGCTTTCTTGGCGATCTTGTCTATGTGAGCAGACCAAGACAGGTTTTCGCTTATTTCAACTCCAAGATAGGGGTAAGAGTCCACTTGCTGTAGGATGTAGTTGTCCAGCTGGTAGAAGAAAGGTGATCTGTGTCGTACACTCATGATGTAGCATTTCTTGGCATTGAATCTCATGCCCCATTCTCTAGCCCAGGTTTCTAGTTTTGTCAAGTCATCTTGCAAGGCGATGTGGTCTGCCTGAGTCTTAATTTCTCGATACAGAAGGCTTTCGTCTGCAAAGAGCCTGACTTGAGATGAAACGGAGGCAGATGGGTTGTTGATGTGGCATCAGAATTGTTGGGGGCCAAGGACTGTACCTTGGGGAACACCAGAGTTTACTGTCACTTGCTCGGAGGACTTTCCATCTACCACCACTTTCATACTCCGCTGGGTGAGGAAAGTGGTGAACCACTGATAGAGTGGGCCTCTGATGCCGTAGCTTCCCAGCTTCTCCAAGAGCTTCGAATGTGGGACCGTGTCAAAGGCCTTTGAAAAGTCTAGGATGGCTATGTCGGTCTGAACATTCTTCTCAAAGCTTTGACACAGATCATGTAGTGTGGTGACCAGCTGCGTCTCACCTGAAAATCCTCTACGAAAGCCGTGGTTTAGGTTGGTGAGTATCTGGTGTTTTCATAGGTGCTCCATCAGATGACTGCAGATAATATGCTCCAAGAGCTTGCTCGAGACTGATGTGAATGAGACATGTCTGTAATTCTCTGCCAGGTGTTTGTCCCCTTTCTTAAAGATTGGTGCCACATTGCTGTGAGCCAGTCATCTGGTAGGGTTCCTGTGTTGACTGACTTCTGGAAAATGTGGGTCAGTCCTTCTGCCAGTTGTGCTGAACACTCTTTAAGAACTCGGCTATGTATATTGTCAGGGCCTGCTGCTTTCGCTGGGTTTATACTCCGTAGCAGCTTTTCTACCCCTTTTTCTCCAATGTGGAGATCCTTGTTGGCGGGATACTGGTAGAGAGAAGCGTTTTAAGGTGGTGAGGACTTGGTAAAAACAGACTTGAACTGCTCAACCAGGATGGTTGCTTTACCCGTGCTATCACCGACTAGTTTCCATCTGCTTTTAATGGGGCAACTCCTACATTATCTTGTTTCTTTGATTTGATGTATTTCCAGAAAGGTTTGGTGTTGTTCTCTTCAAGTCCTTTGTTGATGATGTTGTTTAGGAAATCTGTCTCTGCTTTCCGGAACGCTCGTTTGCATTCTTTCCGAATTTGTCTAGTTTGACCAGTTTCCTGTTCTGCGGGCCTGGTTGTATAGCCGTCGTTTTTTTTCGGGTTAGTGCTTTCAACTATGTATTTATACCTGTCATGAACGTTGACCTCAGTATTGAAGAATGAAACGCCACGGAGCGGGAACCTTGTGAATGTAACTGTCTCGATGTCAGAGCGGCCGAGCGTCGGTGCTTCTAGTTTTTCACACAGCAGCTCATAGTTAATTTAAACATGTCTGTTGTGTTGTTGTAAGCGCATGTCTCCAAAGCAGAGAAACAGGGACGCCTTCTTCCAAAGAACATAAGAAGAGAATAAATAATGAATGAAAGCATTCACTCATGACATGAGACATCGATCGTATCGACGACCTGCTCAACCTGGACGAAGCAACGATTTGCTCACAGTATTTCGAACAATCCTTTTTTCAAATACGTGTTCCTTGAGTGGACGAACAAAGCGCAAAATAACAATGGTCTCATACACTTTGCTGACGAGTTCCTTTTCTCTTCTCCAAGCTGTCATTGTTTCACGTGACGACAGAGTGTCACGTAACAGGTCGCCAAGTTTGATCTCGACAGAATGTCACGTAACAGGTCGCCAAGTTTGATCTCAACAGAATGTCACGTAACAGGTCGCCAAGTTTGATCTCAACAGAATGTCACGTAACATGTCGCCAAGTTTGATCTCAACAGAATGTCACGTAACAGGTCGCCAAGCTTGATCTCGACAGAATGTCACGTAACAGGTCGCCAAGTTTGATCTCAACAGAATGTCACGTAACAGGTCGCCAAGCTTGATCTCGACAGAATGTCACGTAACAGGTCGCCAAGTTTGATCTCAACAGAATGTCACGTAACAGGTCGCCACGTTTGATCTCGACAGAATGTCACGTAACAGGTCGCCAAGCTTGATCTCAAACGTTTCCCACTCTGGTAGCTCCACTACCTATCTTGTTACGTGAACGTCAGTCTACTTGTAAGCTACATATGTTGTCATTCTGATTCCATACTCCATGTGGTCTGGACTACATATGTTGTCATTCTGATTCTATACTCCATGTTGTCTGAACTACATATGTTGTCATTCTGATTCCATACTCCATGTTGTCTGGACTACATATGTTGTCATTCTCATGGCATACTCCATGCGTGACTATGTTGTCTGGACTACATATGTTGTCATTTTAATGGCATACTTCGTGCGTGACTATGTTGTCTGGACTACATATGTTGTCATTCTGATTCTATACTTCATTTTGTCTGGACTACATATGTTGTCATTCTGACTCCATCCTTCATGTTGTCTGGACTACATATGCTGTCATTCTCATTCCATGCTTTATGTTGTCTGGACTACATATGCTGTCATTCTCATTCCATACTTTATGTTGTCTGGACTACATATGTTGTCATTCTGATTCCATACTTTATGTTGTCTGGACTACATATGTTGTCATTCTGATTCCATACTTCATGTTGTCTGGACTACATATGTTGTCATTCAGATTCCATACTTCATGCGTGACTATGTTGTCTGGACTACATATGTTGTCATTCTGATTCCATACTTCATGTTGTCTGGACTACATATGTTGTCATTCTCATTCCATACTTCATGTTGTCTGGACTACATATGTTGTCATTCTGATTCCATACTTCATGCGTGACTATGTTGTCTGGACTACATATGTTGTCATTCTGATTCCATACTTCATGTTGTCTGAACTACACATGTCTTTTATATTCCATACTGCATGTTGTCTGGACTACATATGTTGTCATTCTGATTACATACACCATGTTGTCTGGACTACATATATTGTCATTCTGTTTACATACACCATGTTGTCTGGACTACATATATTGTCATTCTGATTACATACTTCATGCGTGACTATGTTGTCTGGACTACGTATGTTGTCATTCTGATTCTATACTTCGTGCGTGACTGTTGTCTGGACTACATATGTTGTCATTCTAATGGCATACTTCATGCGTGACTATGTTGTCTGAACTACATATGTTGTCATTCTTCTTCTTCTTCTTCTTCTTCCTCGTTCGCTTCCCATTAGATGAGCAGCCCGGTGTCCTCGATGAAGGCTGCCGTCCACCACCTCCTCCAGGGTGCCGTACAACTTGGCTTCCACTGCTGTCGGTGTTGGCCAGTACTTCCTGTTGTCATTCTAATTCCATACTTCATGCATGACTATGTTGTCTGGCACAGCGCGTGCTCAGACTGACCTCTTCCTGACGTGTTGGCAGGTTGGTTGATAGGATTTCTTGCAGAGTGAAAGTGTGATTCTTAATTGCTTTCAAGTCACATTGTCAAAGTGTTGTATCAAGTGTGATTTTGATTGATGTTACTGGTGGGTATGTGGGTATGTCTTCAAGTTACAAGTGTTCTGGGGTTGTGTCACATAACAATTTTGGATTGATGTCATTGGTTGGTATGTGGGGTTGTCTTCAAGTTGCAAGAACCTTAGTGTTTTGTCACGTGGCAATGTTGGTCAATATATCGGTTGGTTGGTATGTGGGGTTGTCTTCAAGTTGCAAGAACCTTAGTGTTTTTTCACGTGGCAATGTTGGTCGATATATCGGTTGGTTGGTATGTGGGGTTGTCTTCAAGTTGCAAGAACCTTAGTGTTTTGTCACGTGGCAATGTTGGTCGATATATCGGTTGGTTGGTATGTGGGGTTGTCTTCAAGTCTGCGTGAGAAATGGAAAGAATGAAGGAAGTAAGGAAAATGAGAGATCGATATTGAACGATACTGAATGGATGACACGGGAAACGACTGAATGAAGTGCAAGCTGGCAGCTCTTCAGTCGGCACTACCCAGGTAGGCAGCCCGTTGTGTAAACGAGTGTTGATTGTAAAGCGCTTAGAGCTTGGCCTCTAGCCGAGAATAGGCGCTATATAAGTATTCATTATCATTATTTTTATTATTGGTTGATATGCGGGGTTGTCTTCAAGTTACAAGAATCCTAGTGTTTTTCGGTTGGTTGGTATGTGGGGTTGTCTTCAAGTTGCAAGAACCTTAGTGTTTTGTCACGTGGCAATGTTGGTCGATATATCGGTTGGTTGGTATGTGGGGTTGTCTTCAAGTTACAAGAATCTTAGTGTTTTTTCACGTGGCAATGTTGGTCGATATATCGGTTGGTTGGTATGTGGGGTTGTCTTCAAGTTACAAGAATCTTAACGTTTTTCACGTGACAATGTTGGTCAATATATCGTGTGTTTTTTTTTTTTTTGTTTTGTTTTTTGGTATGTGGGGTTGTCTTCAAGTTGCAAGAATCTTAGTGTTTTTTCACGTGGCAATGTTGGTCGATATATCAGTAGGTTGGTGTCTGGGATTGTCTTCAAATTACAACAATCCCAGAGTTATGCCACGTGGTTTTGGTTGATGGTGTTGTTGGTATCCGACTTATGTCATCAAGTTAATCTGTCATAGTGTTGTGTCACGTGGTGGTTATTGATGCGTGTTATTGGAAGACATATTTGTCTTGAATACACGGATGACGATGACTCTGTCAAGGGTTGATGAGGATGACTCTGTCAAGGGTTCCATTTTGGCCAGTCAACGCCATTGGCCATCTCGGTTACAAAGACAGCTACTTGTCGTGAAGTTTCATTCTGAAAAGTCACTTGGAACCCTGAAGAGATTCTCATTCTATGTTACGAGGCTTGTGTTTGATCCCATGTGTGTCTCAGAACCTGTCACAGGCAGAACCTTCAGCCATAGGTTGACTCGTTGAAGAGTTGTGTTCATGGACAATTGGTGGTTTGGACTCAGTAGACGGAAAACCTGAACAGGAAGAGGCGATGGTACCTATTCTGAAGAAAAAATTTCCAGTCTCCCTTCCCCCACCCCTCCTTCTTTCAAGAAACTGAAGGAGCAGAGATTTTGTTAGTGGGCCTGAGACAGTGAGTTTTGTTGTGGGACCTAGTGCGTGGTCATGTGCTTACAGACAGACCATTACGTGGTAATGTGCTTACACACATACCATTACGTGGTCATGTGCTTACACACAGACCATTACGTGGTAATGTGCTTACACACAGACCATTATGTGGTAATGTGCTCACAGACGGGACCATTACGTGGTCATGTGCTTACAGACAGACCATTACGTGGTCATGTACTCACAGACAGACCATTACGTGGTAAAGTGCTTACACACAGACCATTACGTGAGTACCTGGAGACTTGCAGGATGAAAATGCCTTCAGATGGGCCGTCAGTTCAAAGTTTAACCGCTGCCCTATGCTCAGAATGACACTGTGCCTTCAGATGTGTCTGTCATCAAAGCCATGCCCGCTGCCCTATGCTCAGAGGGACACTGTTCGGGGACGAAATAAGAATGTACTGTCCATAGCTGTGATGTAACCTTCTGTCTGACTACATGTATTGAACATCATCCATGTCATTCCCATTTCCCCTCTCACATCCTCTGACTACATGTATTGAACATCCTCCATGTCATTCCTCCATTTCCCCTCCTACATCCTCTGTAGCCTCGTTGTGCGTGTTCTGTCTTTTTCCCTCTTGCTTCCTTCCTGAAGTTTGGCAATTGAAGTAGAGGCACACTCAGGTAAAGATTCAAGAGTATTTATTCATCAGCTCAAGCAGTCGAGTTGTTTACAGGTCAGCCATCTTCGATGCGGGCGCCCCCACCCGGTTGTCGCCCCTGGCATCTACTACATATCCCCCCCGTTAAGACCATAACAGGTCATACAAATAATATGAACGGAAAATGTCTCGGTTGGCTATTTCGATCTCAGTCTTTGAAATCTTCAATTTGAAATGAAAAATATAAATCAGTATTTTGGACTCTCAAAAGAAACACGAAGGAAAAAAAAAAAAAAAATGTTAATTAACATTACTAGTCCTGTTCAGGCATGGGAATTGACTGAAAGGGAAAACTCTGAAATCCAGGGGGGTCCGGGGGCATGCCCCCCCGGAAAATTTTTTTTTTTCAAGATCAAAATCTGTGCAATCTGGGCTATCCTGACTTCATTTTTATGGATTTATGAACGTAAAAAAAAATGAAGTAAATTAGCATTAAAACAACAAACAAAAACAATTTTCACACAAAATGTTTTTATTCAGTTCTATGAGTTTATCTCCAGCTGACTACAAAGATCACACAGGCTCAAAAAACAAACAAAACAAACAACAAAAACAAAACAACAATCAACCAACCCAACCAATCCAAACAATCACCAATCAACCAACCAACCAACTGGTCAACCAACCAAACAAGAAACACCCCCACACACACAAAAGAAAAGTTAAGCCTGCACACATTCACTTGAAACTGGTTACAGACACTGGCACCAGGCATTACCTCTAGAGCTGAGGCAAGTATCTCTGAAGAGAAAACAGGAAGGTATTTGAAGTTTACTGCTGAGAAGACTGTCACACAAGCAGCTCCCCTGTTTACTGCTGTCACTGAGAAGACTGTCACACAAGCAGCTCCCCTGTTTACTGCTGTCACTGAGAAGAATGTCACACAAGCAGCTCCCTGTTTACTGCTGTCACTGAGAAGAATGTCATATAAGTAGCTCCCTGTTTACTGCTGTCACTGAGAAGAATGTCATACAAGCAGCTCCCTTGTTTACTGCTGTCACTGAGCTTGTTTACTGCTGTCACTGAGAAGAATGTCATACAAGCAGCTCCCTTGTTTACTGCTGTCACTGAGCTTGTTTACTGCTGTCACTGAGAAGAATGTCACACAAGCAGCTCCCTTGTTTACTGCTGTCACTGAGAAGAATCTTACCTGGCAAACATTGATTACTTTCCAGAGACGCACACTTATCCAGATGCTTCTTTGAACGGAGATGGTCAGTCAGTGTTGAAACACCACGACTGGGTAAGATACGTCTTTGTTGCAGACAATACACCGTGCAGCTCCACTGATATTTATCTTGCGAAAGCGCGTCCCAAGGCGCTCCTTCTTTACTACATCTCCGATTTCCACCTCCACAACTACAAATATCCGCTCCCATTTCCATTTATTTGGGCACTTGTCTTCGAACGGATCGCCGAAGTTTACCACACGACCAAGGCACGCCATGTTGAAAACTCGCCTGTTCAAAGTTTGCGCATGCGCAGAAAGTCACGACATTCACAAATTTGGGCTGCCCGCGAGAGTTAATAGCTGCTGTTGCTGGCGATTCGGGTAACTGAGGCAGGCGTTCGCAGCACGCAAACACAGTACGCTCGCGTTCCGAAATAGTCTCGATCGTCCATACCCAAACTTCCGCGAGAACGAGAACAGAGAACGAGATAACGCTCGCGTTAGAATAACTTGGTCTAGGCACCGAGCCCATTCAGCAACAGCAAAAACCCGGTGCTTTATATTTTTTGTACCCCAGATTTTTTTTTCGCGGACGCAATTTCGTTTTTTCGCGGAAAGAAAATTTTTAAACTGCCGCGGAAATCAGCGTTTTCGCTGACAATTCCCATGCCTGTCTGTTTGCCTTTCCATCGAAAGGTTGGTATAAATCCTTGAGGTCCGGCCCCCTCTCTGTCCGACATCTCTAAACGTCTTCACAACATAGTCTTTGAACGTGCTGGTAGTCTCCGTTGACGATGGGCCAAGAGGGGGGCTTAGGCACCGGACTTTGTGCTGCACCCCCCTCCAAACTGCGTGGCCTATGGTTCTGCGGCTGTCTTGGTACTCCCTGTTCCCACTGCTGTCCCTGGCCCTGCGGCTGTCTGGTGCTGCTGTCGGCTCTCCACTGCTGGGTCCCCGTCCTGCGGCTGTCTTGGTGCTGCTGTCGCCTCCCACTGCGGGGTCCCTGGTGTTGGTCAGCGGCGTGGCAGATTTGGGTTTGGGTCCACCCCGGGTGACAGCTGCAATGATGTCCTTGGGTTGATGGTGTCATGCGGTAGAATATCAAGCTCAGGCTGACCAAACTGGTTGTCTGGCTCCTGAGACTCCCCTTGGTTGCTGGCCCGAGACAGTACGTGGTCGACATGTCGCTTCAGGTGACGGCGTCCCCACGTGAACCAGGAAGACAGGGGTCCTGTGCCTGCCCCACTACCCTGGCAACACTTTCGGCCCACCGAAAAGTTTTGATGTACACCAGATCCCCCCCACATAGTTTCTCTTTGTCAGCATGATCATGGTTCAATTCTGTTGAGCTTCCCTCTGGGCGACTCGCTTCTCCACGCTAGGCTGGATTAGGTCCCGCGTGTCCTCACTTTCCTATTGAACGGAGTTCTGTGGTGACAGCCCTGTGGTTGTCTGAGGGGGAACCCGATTGCTGACCAAAATCGGGCAACTCGAGTCTCTATCGAACCGCTCGTCATTTTTCGGGCCCTTTGGGCTTCAATGTCTGACAGCCGTTGGGAGTCCGTTGGTAGACGGATGATAGGTGTGACTTCACATGTCGTACTCCATTCTTGAGCATGAACTCCTTAAATTTCCCTCACTGGAAAAACAAGTCCATTGTCTGTGCCCAAGGTTTCTGGCAAGCCGTGAGTTGCGAAAGATGGCGCATTTTTTCAATGGTTGCGCTTGACGGGGATGTGTTCATTGGGTATGTGTCCATCCACTTAGAGTGGGCATTATGTGACAAAGAACATCTTCCCTAGAAAGGGACCGGCGTAGTCGCGTGTAGTCGGTCCAGGGGCGATCCGGCCATTCCAAGGATGAAGAGGAGCACTGCTGGGTAGGTTTCGAAGACTCTGACAGATTTGACACCCCTCCACAGTAGCTTCGATTTCACTGTCCATGTTCGGCCCCCGATATACGATTCGCCAATTTCTTCATTCGAGTCTTTCCCTTTGGATGTGCATCATGTAGGCCCTGTAGCAAAATGTGACGCCCTTTCGGTGGTACTACAACCCGAGTTCCCAAGCAGGCAGCCATCCAGGATGCTCAGTTCCGTTTTCGGCGCCAAGTATGGTCTGAATCTCTGGTCTGGATGGTTTTCAGGCCAGCCCTTAAAAGACGAAGCGTTTTACTTGTGCAAGCACTGGGTCGATGTCGGTCCATGACGAATCTGGCGGGCCCGGACGGGCAGGGTTTCCCACTTGATCCTTTTAGGGAATGATCTCCTGGTTCAGGCTCTGTTTCTGCTGTCGTCTCGGTGGCAATCTGCTGAGGCATCAGCATTGCTGTGTTTCCCAGCCCTCCTTGAACTTCAGGTCATACTCATATCCCGCCAAGGTTACTGCCCAGCGCTGAATTCGGGCGGCGCCCATGCTGGGGATTTGTCTTTTTCTGCCAAAGAGCCCCAACAATGGTTTGTGGCTGTATAAATGCAAACTTTGGACCATACAAATACTGGTGGAACTTCTTCACTCCGTAAACAAATGGCAAGCGTTTCCCTTCTCCCCCTGACTGTAGTTTTTCTTGCACTGTTTATCGTCCTGGACGCAAATGCCACTGGGTCTCTCGCTGCCATCCTCCATCCGGTGTGATATCATGGCTCCAACCCCGTAATTTGAGGCGTCACAGGAGAGAATGATGTCTTTAGTGGAGTCAAAATGGACCAGTACTTGAGGTGAAGTTAGTAGTTTTTTGGACTCTAACCAAGCATTTTCTTGCAGTTCTTCCCAGGACCAAGACACCCTTTCTGCAGCAGAGAGTACAGGGGGCCAGCACTGTAGACAGGTTGGGTGGGATCTGGCTTAATAGTTCACCTGCCCAGATAGGCCTGTAGTTGTTTGACATCTACTGGTCTGGGCATCTCCTTAATAGCACTGACTTTTTCTGGCACGGGGCGGATACCCTTTTGGTCGATCTTAGACCAGGTAGATAACCCCACTGGCATGAAAACACACGTTCTTCTTCAGCTTGGCTCCAGCCTCTTTCAGTTTTGTAAACACTGTTCGCAGCGTCTTCAAGTGTTCTTCTCGCGTGTTTCCCGACACTAAGATGTCGTCAATGCGAACATAGACTCTTTGGGAGTCCTCTCAGCAGGTTTTTCCATTGTACGCTGAAAATACCTGGCGCTGATGACACCCATAAGGCAGTCTGTTGTAGCGGTAAAGGCCCTGGTGAGTATGATGGTGGTGAATTCTTTGGAGTCCTCCTCCAGTTCCAGCTGTGGTAGGCCTGTGTCAAGTCCAATTGGAGAAAAACTGTCCCCCACTGGTTTCCCCCAAAGGTCATCTGTTTTGGAATGGGGGTAGTTATCTAACTTGGACGCTGCGTTCACCGTTACCTTATAGTCGCCACAAGATGCGGAGGGCTCTTGTCTGGCTTTCACGACTGTAACTATTGGTGCCGCCAGTCTGAAAATGGCACTTTCTCAATAGTGCCCTCTGCCTCTAACCTATCCAGTTCTTGGCCTTCCTTTTCACGTAGAGCATAAAAGGCACTGGCCTGGTTTGAAGTAACGTGGTTGGGCTGCAGGGTCCCCAAAAATGTTGGGTTTAACACCTTTGATAGTGCCTTACTCTCTTCGAAAAGTTCTGAAAGCCTCATGCAGAATTTTTTCCAGTTCTGGATCAGTAATAGTGCCTTCTGTCACTGTCTTTGGCACCAATCCTCGGGCCCGTCCCGTTGAATGTGTTTCAGCCAGTCTCGCCCCCGTAAACTGGTCCAGGTCCTTTGACCCCGATCACCTCGAGGATTTCCCTTGGGTACTTCCTTTGTATGTCACTGAGCATTGGGGGGCCCCCAACACCGGAATTCTTCACCTGTGTACGTTTTCAATCTTCGGTTGGATTGCCTTCAGTGGAAAAGAACCCCCGTGTCTAATCTTTTTAAATGTCTCTTCATTGATCACCCTCACCGAGGCCCCCGTTCAATCTCCATCTCTACGGCGAAGCCATCCAGTTCCACTGTGGCCATGTATGGCTTTTCTTTGCTCCCAACCTTGAAAACTGAAAATAAATCGGCTTCTTCGTCCTCCATTTTTTGATGGGTCCACGGGATCTTGGGTTGCTCTTCGTGTCCCTCTGTTCGTTTCTCGTTCAGCACGAAACAATCTGCATTCACGTTGAAGATGACCTTTCTTTTTACAGTACCAACATTCAAGGTCTTTCAATGAACGATTCTCTTTCATGCTTTGACATCAAATCTATCTCCTTGTCGATCTTCCATCTTGTCGATGCTACCGTGCTTTGACTTTCCCCAGTTTTGGCCCCAAAGCGTTTTCCCCCGCAGATCTACAGCACTCTTTCTGCCGACTCCATAGCCCTGGCAACATCAACGCCCTCTCAAAAATCAAGTCTTTCTCCCGACAATAAGCGTCTTTGAATGCGGTTATTGTTACGCCACAGACTAATCTGTCTAACATCGAACCAAGTGACTCGCCAAAGTTGCAATTCTTGCGACAGATTACGTAAATGCGATACATACTTTGCTATCGACTCCTGCTCGTGACGTGAAGCGTGTGAAACTTGAATCTCTGAACGATTTCAGACGGTTTGGGTTGCAGTGATTTTGAACGCTGTTTTCAGTTCCCCAAATGTCTTGGTGCCAGGTTGGCTGGAGCGAGCAAAAAGCACTGAGTTTGTATGTAGCTCTCCCCCACGCACTCAAAATACGGCTTCTTTTGTTTCCTCCCAATGTCATTGCACGAAATAATATTCTAAACGTTCCGTATACTGACCCAATCTTCCCCTTCCTCAAGTCCGAACTTTTGAGTTGTCCGAAAGCAGCCATCCCCGTCGCCATGAAGTAGAGGCACACTCAGGTAAAGATTCAAGAGTTTTATTTATCAGTCAAGCAGTCGAGTTGTTTACAGGTCAGCCATCTTCGATGCGGGGGGCCCCCACCCGGTTGTCGCCCCTGGCAAACTACTACAGCAATGAAGCCATTTTAAATCCATTATCAAGGTAGCCCCTTTTCGTCTTCGGGGATAGATTTTTATTCACCTTAGTTCTGGACTTGATCTGGAATTCCAGCCCTTTCTGCCCTATCTTCAGTGTCCTCCGGTGCTACAACCACACTGTCGTGACGCCTGGTCCACGTTAGCCACACACAGGCCCCATCACTCGAAGCTTCGGCCCCCAGGGAGCAGTCAAAATCAGGTTGCCGTCAGGTTAGCAAAGGAGACTCTGCCTTTCTGCGGTCATTTGGTGGTGCCCTGTCGTGCCCGTTCTGATTCGGCATCCACAGAGCATCTCAATCCAAGCTTTCTGTCCATCACCAACAACCTCAACACAAACTCACCAATGTGAGATAAACAGAGAACCTCAACACAAACTCACCAATGTGAGATAAACAGACAACCTCAACACAAACTCACCAATGTGAGATAAACAGACAACCTCAACACAAACTCACCAATGTGAGATAAACAGACAACCTCAACACAAACTCACCAATGTGAGATAAACAGACAACCTCAACACAAACTCACCAATGTGAGATAAACAGACAACCTCAACACAAACTCACCAATGTGAGATAAACAGACAACCTCAACACAAACTCACCAATGTGAGATAAACAGACAACCTCAACACAAACTCACCAATGTGAGATAAACAGACAACCTCAACACAAACTCACCAATGTGAGATAAACAGACAACCTCAACACAAACCCACCAATGTGAGATAAACAGACAACCTCAACACAAACCCACCAATGTGAGATAAACAGACAACCTCAACACAAACTCACCAATGTGAGATAGACAACCTCAACACAAACTCGCCAATGTGAGATAAACAGACAACCTCAACACAAACTCACCAAATGTGAGATAAACAGACAACCTCAACACAAACTCACCAATGTGAGATAAACAGACAACCTCAACACAAACTCACCAATGCGAGATAAACAGACAACCTCAACACAAACTCACCAATGTGAGATAAACAGACAACCTCAACACAAACTCACCAATGTGAGATAAACAGACAACCTCAAACAAACTCACCAATGTGAGATAAACAGACAACCTCAACACAAACTCACCAATGTGAGATAAACAGAGAAGGAAATCAGAAGTGAGATCACCACTAGAGCAGTGCATGAAAGGCGACAAAGTCTGACTTCATGATGATCATAGGGATGCCCCATAGCCTAATGGCAGCAGGAGAAACCTTTAGAGAGTTACCATGCCTAATGGCAGCAGGAGAAACCTTTAGAGAGTTACCATGTCTAATGGCAGCAGGAGAAACCTTTAAAGAGTTACTGTGTCTAATGGCAGCAGGAGAAACCTTTAAAGAGTTACCATGTCTAATGGCAGCAGGAGAAACCTTTAAAGAGTTACCATGTCTAATGGCAGCAGGAGAAACCTTTAGAGAGTTACCATGTCTTATGGCAGCAGGAGAAACCTTTAAAGAGTTACCATGTCTAATGGCAGCAGGAGAAACCTTTAAAGAGTTACTGTGTCTAATGGCAGCAGGAGAAACCTTTAAAGAGTTACCATGTCTAATGGCAGCAGGAGAAACCTTTAAAGAGTTACCATGTCTAATGGCAGCAGGAGAAACCTTTAAAGAGTTACCATGTCTAATGGCAGCAGGAGAAACCTTTAGAGAGTGACCATGTCTAATGGCAGCAGGAGAAACCTTTAAAGAGTTAATGTGTCTAATGGCAGCAGGAGAAACCTTTAAAGAGTTACCATGTCTAATGGCAGCAGGAGAAACCTTTAAAGAGTTACTGTGTCTAATGGCAGCAGGAGAAACCTTTAAAGAGTTACCATGTCTAATGGCAGCAGGAGAAACCTTTAAAGAGTTACCATGTCTAATGGCAGCAGGAGAAACCTTTAGAGAGTTACCATGTCTAATGGCAGCAGGAGAAACCTTTAGAGAGTTACCGTGTCTGGAGAGTGCTATGATGGTAGGTGGGGCTCATGCCTCTCCTTCAACCACCCTCAGCCTTCTCTGACCTGAATCACGTCACCTTGTTTACTGCTGGGTGGATAGACAAGGTTTTCAAGCTGCAAGCCCCAAACGTTTTTTCCTCTTTATGGATTATCTCATGGATATTCAAGATAAACTGGAGTATGTTTACATGTATATGCTTTGCATCTTGTTTTTCATTTCTCTGACAACTGGTGAGTTGATTTTAACGTGGTGACAGCCCTGATATGGCCCCTTGCGGTCGGCTGGGCTATAAGCAACATTATCTTATCTTATCTTATTTCTCTGACATCCGAGAGTTCATAGAAAAGTAGGGGCCTTGTCTGCCTGTCTTTCACCAAGTTAACCCCCCTTTCACACACACTGGATAGGCTGTGGTCAAAACTGAAGGGAATAACAGTTAACCCCCCTTTCACGCACACTGGACAAAACTGAAGGGAATAACAGTTAACCCCCTTTCACACACACTGGACAGTGGTCAAAACTGAAGGGAATAACAGTTAACCCCCCTTTCACGCACACTGGACAAAACTGAAGGGAATAACAGTTAACCCCCTTTCACACACACTGGACAGTGGTCAAAACTGAAGGGAATAACAGTTAACCCCCCTTTCACGCACACTGGACAAAACTGAAGGGAATAACAGTTAACCCCCTTTCACACACACTGGACAGTGGTCAAAACTGAAGGGAATAACAGAGTCCTGTTTTTTTCCCAGTTTTTAATGCAAAGATGGTAATACAAAGAATGACTGGCTGGAAAAAACCACTTTGCAGTATGTGTTTCTGCACAGCTGACTCCTCAATACCAACCCCTTTCCTCCATTTTCACTGACTGTACAGATTACTGATCTCATTTCCACACACTTACATGTATGTCTGAGTGTCTATGTGCAAATGTGTATATGTACATACCAGTGCACACATCCACATATACAAGTGTGCACCTGTTCATGCCACCCACACAAAAAAGTAAAATTTAAAAGTTTTTTTTTTCCTCTTTATTTCAAGAAATATCTAAACTTCATCAACTGAACCATAAAAACAACTCATTATGTGCCAACTCATTTCCATGCGCACTGTATTTCTACCTCATTTTATTCCTCTTTCACACGCTCCAAACTGACCTCAATTCATCTGGATATTTGAACAAGAAATTACAACACAAAACGTCAACAGGTCACATGGGCTGATCTTTTCATTCAGAGAATGTTAAATAAGAGACAAATTCACGCTTGTCCAGAACTGTATATGTGCACGCATACAAACACAAACATTTACAGAGTCCATACAAAATCGCCAAGTGTGCTATTTTACAAATCACCACTCAAAGCTCGATTCCAAATCTCATTCACCAAACATTCAAGAAATAAATCATTAATAAGCCAGAACAATAAAACACAAACTAGGACTATTATACAACATAAACAAGCAGTAACACCAATCATTCATTATCATAAGCTGCAAAAAACACCAAAAATTCATTATTATCTATCTCTTCACTTTCATACACAGATCTACACAACTCAAAGTGCACTACCTTCAACACACAAACACTTACACAGACACATGCACACACAGGACAGCTGCCAGTCTTCAAAGGCACAAACCACAGCTCTGTTTCAAAGTCTTAGCACAAGACAAAGTCTTCATACAGGACAGCTGCCAGTCTTTAAAGATACAAACCAGGAGTGGCTGGACCCCAGTCTGCTGCAGTGACGCCAACCCCTTTCATCATTTCACAGTACAATGCGCTAAAAATTGATCATAGAAATTATCATCAGAATTCTTTGCTGTGCTGTCAGATACCTCAAGTAAACTAGAATGCTCAAAGTGGCCAGTTCTGCCAAACCACTCACATCATCAAGTCCCCGAACACATAGTTTGAAAATTTCCTCACAGGCAATACTCCTGGTGTATGTTACATCGAATTTTTACAGCTAAATGCCCCATCATTTTTAACAATAAGCTGATAAAACTTCGACTCATTTGTTTTCTAGGAGCTAGAGTAGGTTTCAGTGTAAGAACATTTCTTTTCAGACGTACACCCTTAGCCAGCCATCGCACTGAATAAGTGGAAGTGCAGGAAGAAAAATAAATAAAATTCAGAAAGAAAAGGGGTTAGTTACCACCACAGATACAGACAAACAGATTACAGGACTAAACACAACGCATTTCGACCTCTTGGGTCTCCTTCAGGCAAAAACAAACTACATTTGGACAGTGAAAATGAAGAATGACAAAACACTTCTCATATTCAGCGTGTTTTTTTTCTGTCAGGGATGTTAGCTGTTCGAAGTTTCATGAAATTCTGCATGTCCTAACTTGTGCACTGTATCATCATTTTTATATGACTGCTCAAGAAATGGCTAGTGAGACTTCTGACCCAAAGATAAAAGTGATTTCTCGTTCTTCGTTTTCACTGTCCTAAAGTTGTTTGTTTTTGCCTGAACAAGATCCAAGAGGTCGAAATGCATTGTGTTTTGTCCAGTAATCTGTTTGTCTGTATCTGTGGTGGTAACTAACCCTTTTCTTTCTAAATGTTGCATCATTTTGCACCCTCAGTCACTTTGTTTTGAAAAATAAATAGCCAGCATCCACACACTGCGCCTTGTCATTGTTTACTGATCACAACAAAACAGACAACTGGCTGGTAGTCCAGTGTATTTCTACAAATATAGACATTCAAGGCAACTAATATATCATACGTTGTCACTGACACTAATACTTGGTAGCCATTCCTCAGTTTTCTTCAATGAGTGACGCTAAACAGGGGTCCCATTGAGTAAATACGAAAACCCCTCAAATTCAGAGGAATGTACGAGTTGATTCCAGATCTCCAAACATCAGTGCCCTCTGCTAGCGTTCCCACATTGTAACCAGCACTCTGCTGATTCCACAAACACTCTCCCCCCTCCTGAATCTTTTTTTCCACAATGAAAAAGTATGGTTTTTGTATAAATGTAAATATTTGGGTTTTTTCCTTTCATCTTTCTCTAAAACCCGCTAACTCGCAGAAAAATGGGAATTTTACCTAAATGTACGCAAAATTTAATGAAGCAGAAAACAACAAAACAAAAACATACAATTGTCACCTCTGATGGCGGGATTAGGTACTGGTTCAAAGAGAACCACTTGGGGTTTCATGTACTGGGATTCATTCAACCAACCATAATATTAACAAAATACACACACACGCACGCGCACACCACACACACCACACACACACACACACACATATAAAAAAGGAAATAACTGGGGAGAAAGGGGTGTGACTCACAGGCAAAGAGACTGAGAGGAACACATAAACTTTAACCCATGTTTAATTTCATTTAAAAGGCTAGGTCGGAGAGAAGGGAAGGAAAGAGGGTTGGATGGTGGAACAGCGACCTGGTGAGGGGGGGGGAGGGGTGCAAGTTGTAGGTATCAAAGAAAGACTTGAGAATGATGGGTGGAAGAGATGTAGAGCAGAGGGGCTCTTTTCAACACACTGATTTCACTCTGAAAGTGATTTCCAATACTACTCCTGACCCCACCTTCCCCTTCCATTCCCCTCTGGGCTGGCACCAAACAATGTACAAACTTCTGATGGCAGCCATTCTTCCCTTACAAAAACACCTCAGGGCATGGCACAACAATTACACATCTGAGGGCACCACTTCCCCTTCATTGCCTGGGCGGGGAGGGAAACAATACACCTTCAAAATGGCAGCCACCCAAACCAAATTTTTTATCTAAAATCTGCTGGCAACAATGGAACACAGTTTTGAAAGCAACTTGCCGGGCTCTGGGCTTGAACCACCAATGTACAGCACTACATGGCAGCCACCTCCGGCTCCTTCCCCTGGCTGGCCCAACAATGACAACTTTTTAATGGCAAAACCTTCCCCTTCATTCCCTCTAGGCTGGCCAAACAATGTACCATTCTATGGAGCCATCCCCTTCCATTCCCCTCTGGCTGGCACCAAACAATGTACAAACTTCTGATGGCAGATTTATTTCGTTTCACATTGTAACAAAAACACCATCAGAAGACAGCCATGGAGCGAAATACCACACAAGTTTGTCCTTTAATTTTGGGGTGGGGGAGGGAGGGGGAAGAGGGGGAAACAATCTATTTCCTTCAAAATTTCAGACTCCAAAACCAAAAGACTTTTTTATCTTAAAAATAATTCATGATGGTCAGGTGCTCAGGGATGAAAACAGTTTTTATTAAAAAAAAGAGGAGATTGGCGGGGATCTCGGGGTTCAACATGGGCCCCAGTGGGGTACATGGGCAAACACCCCGGCGGGGGTCAGGGGGCGGCGCTCCCTGAAGCTGAAGCATATTTTGTATTAAATAAGGCATAAAAATCTTAGAAATCACTTTCTTGCTTCTAAACAACTCATTCTATAGAACAGCTTTCAACCCCAAATGAAGACTGAGACTGATGTGGAAAGAAACTATGTCAATTGAATCTTAAATAAATGTTAGCGAACCGCCCAGAGAACGTGGACAAACGAGTCACAAGACAAAACACAACGCGTTTCGACCTCTTAGGTCTTCGTCAGGTGATAATAAACGAATAAAACAACGAAAATTCACTTAGTTTTGATCGCGTCAGATCACTTTGGGTTCAGCGCATGGAAGAAGGTGTTGAATGAGAACGAGGCTGTTGGAAGGGAAATAGTGAGCGAGTCAAAGTCGTAATGATGATAATAATATTACTGATAGGAATACTATTAATGGTCAAAATATTGGGGGGGGAAAAAAAAAGAAAAAAAAGGGGACAAGATCAATCTTGGTGTCAATAAGTATGTGTATGGGAGAAAGGAGACTGGGTTAGAGGATTCTTAAGCAGCAGGGTTGCCGTGGCAACAGTCCCAGAGGCGAAGGCGATGATGATGTTAATGCTAAAGGGGGAGTATCAATACTAGCAATAGTATTACTGAATGATACTGCTAACAACGATAGTGAAGGTTAAGGTAACGAAGCATGATACAGAAATATATTAGAAAATACATTTTTATAATAATCAAATAAATAAATAAATAAATAAATAAAAGAAAATTAAAAAAAAAAAAAAATAATAATAATAAATTAAAAATAAAAATTAAAAAATTAATGATAACAAATGCATAAATAAGTTATCGCCTCTGGACTGTTGGCACGGCAACCCTGCTGCTTAAGAATCCTCTAACCCAGTCTCCTTTCTCCCATACACATACTTATTGACACCAAGACTGATCTTGTCCCCTTTTTTTTTCTTCCCCCAATATTTGACCATTAATAGTATTCCTATCAGTAATATTATTATCATCATTACGACTTTGACTCGCTCACTATTTCCCTTCCAACAGCCTCGTTCTCATTCAACGCCTTCTTCCTTGCGCTGAACCCAAAGTGATCTGACGCGATCAAAGCTAAGTGAATTTTCGTTGTTTTATTCGTTTATTTATCACCTGACGAAGACCTAAGAGGTCGAAACGCGTTTGTGTTTTGTCTTGTGACTCGTTTGTCCACGTTCTCTGGGCGGTTCGCTAACATTTATTTAAGATTTGTTTAGATTTCCGCCTGCAGTCGTCTCGCTTTGCAACTAGATCTATGTCAATTGAGACAAACATTTAGTATGATGAATCCTCAGAACTCTAGCTGAAGAAAATTTGACAAACAGTGCTTTCAGGACATAAAGAATAAGGCCTGTAGATAAGTAAATCAGAGTGGGAAATCAAACTAAGTAAATCAGATGTATGAAAACGACTGCTGGACTTCAATAAACACAATATGAAAAATGATTACTTTGAAGTCCTTTAAAAAAAAAAAATTAAAAAAACCCCAAGCTTTTGGGCCTTAGACCCTTCGTCAGGAAACACTAAACACATAAAAGAACAAGTGACATAAAAACAAACTGATGTCACAACAGTACACCCCCCCCCCCACTTCCCCCTTACAACTAATCATATCCCCCCCCCCCCCCCACTTGACAAGTGTGTGTGTGTGTGTGGGGGGGGGGGGGGGGGGTTGTGTGTGTGAGGTGGGGACGGGGGTGGGGGGGAGGGGGTGAAGTGTGTGGGGTATGTGTGTTGTGGGTGAGGGTGAGGGTTGGGGGAGAGGAGGAGTAGAGGAAGTATATAGGTAGTGGGGGGAGTGGGCTGGTGGAAAAGGATTTCATAGGGGGCTGTTAGCAGACACCTAACACAATGTAGCAAACGTTTGCATTATACCAGGGGAAAAGTTTACACAATACTGTTGTGACATCAGTTTATTTTGATGTCATTTGTTCTTTTATATTCTTTTTGTCACTTTGACGTTTTTCCCTTGCTTTGAAGACTCTACGTGTGGAAGTACTTAGGAGTCAAACTATCTTTGGAAATTAAACGTAGATTGTTGCATACCCAATGATCTGAAAACATGCTGTAATGGTGTGGGAAACACACACATTTTCTGTTAGTGACTGGGATGCTGGATGTGATCATCTGATTGCCACAAAGCCACGACTACCAAAGTAGACACGTTTTTGGCAAGGCTCGCAAAACACTTCAAATTCGCCGTCATTGTCATGTTTTCTTATTACATCCGCGACTCTGCGGTCACACACGTCCTTCTGCAGCCACTCGGTCTTCTAGTGGTTCACATACTTCTTTTTTTTTTTCGTTTTGTTTGCACTCACTGGCGGCAAACTCTCACTGTGAATCGACGCCATGATGAGAAATGATACTGGAAGGAAGCAGAATGAGAACTACGCCGTTTGAGAACATTACCGACAGAGAAGAAATTCGCTGTGCAGACAAGTTCAGATCGTTTCTGAACTTCATTCTTCGAATAATTTTTCGGCGGAGACTTTTTCTTTCGGCGGAGATGCGAAAAAATAACGGCGGAGACGGCGGAGGAGTTTTCATCCCTGGGTGCTCTATCCATTCCCTCTTCCATCAGCACTTCCGTCCCTCTTCCATCAACACTTCCGTCCTCCTTCCATCAGCACTTCCGTCCTCCTTCCATCAGCACTTCCGTCCCTCTTCCATCAGCACTTCCGTCCCTCTTCCATCAGCACTTCCATCCTCCTTCCATCAGCACTTCCGTCCTCCTTCCATCAGCACTTCCGTCCTTCCATCAGCACCTCCGTCCTCCTTCCATCAGCACTTCCGTCCTCCTTCCATCAGCACCTCCGTCCTTCTGCAATGAACTCTGAGGCCAGCGCCTCTTCCGCTGTGATGCGTGTGATCGGGCTGGGATCCAGCATCTGCTTCAGCAGATGAACAGCAGATTCAGGAACTTCCGCCCACTGCTTGGTCGGCTCTGGCGGTTGCTTGGCGTCAGCGGATTTGCTGTTTGCCGCCCTAAGTCGCTGGCACAGACTCTTCAGCTCCAGCGGGCGCGTTTCAGGTTTGGAGGTGACCAGTTTGTCTGGAGGAAACAAAACATTTCTTAAGAAAATACAGAACACTAAATATTCTACAATCAGTCTATTCTACAATCAGTCACTATTCGATGCTGCTAGCCTTGTTTTGATGTCAGCACAGAATCTGACATGACAGAAAAAGAAACAGACATGTTTACCTTGAAACTGCTACAGGTGTTTGTTTGAACAAAAATGAGAGCATTTCCTACAAAAGGCATGTACAAAATTCCTAATTTCTGTTAAAAAAAAAAAAAAAAAAAAGGCAGAAGGAAGAGAGGGGCTGGGGTGGGCGTTGGCTTCGTTTTCACTGCCGTCACACTGCAGCAGCTTCTTCCAGGTAGAACTACCTGATCCTGCATGAACTACGGTGACATAGCACCTTTCCAATACACATTACTTTCAAACCTGATCCTGCATGAACTACGGTGACATAGCACCTTTTCAATACACCTGATCCTGCATGAACTACGGTGACATAGCACCTTTCCAATACACCTGATTCTGCATGAACTACGGTGACATAGCACCTTTCCAATACACCTGATCCTTCATGAACTACGGTAACATAGCACCTTTCCAATACACCTGATCCTTCATGAACTACGGTAACATAGCACCTTTCCAATACACCTGATCCTTCATGAACTACGGTAACATAGCACCTTTCCAATACACCTGATCCTCATGAACTACGGTAACATAGCACCTTTCCAATACACCTGATCCTCATGAACTACGGTAACATAGCACCTTTCCAATACACCTGATCCTTCATGACTACGTAACATAGCACCTTTCCAATACACCTGATCCTCATGAACTACGGTAACATAGCACCTTTCCAATACACCTGATCCTCATGAACTACGGTACATAGCACCTTTCCAATACACCTGATCCTTCATGAACTACGGTAACATAGCACCTTTCCAATACACCTGATCCTGCATGAACTACGGTGACATAGCACCTTTCCAATACACCTGATCCTTCATGAACTACGGTAACATAGCACCTTTCCAATACACCTGATCCTGCATGAACTACGGTAACATAGCACCTTTCCAATACACCTGATCCTGCATGAACTACGTAACATAGCACCTTTCCAATACACCTGATCCTGCATGAACTACGGTACAAGCACCTTTCCAATACACCTGATCCTTATCAATGACTAACACTGATGACATAGCACCTTTCCAATACACCTGATCCTGCATGAACTACGGTGACATAGCACCTTTCCAATACACCTGATCCTTCATGAACTACGGTAACATAGCACCTTTCGAATACATCTGATCCTGCATGAACTACGGTGACATAGCACCTTTCCAATACACCTGATCCTGCATGAACTACGGTGACATAGCACCTTTCCAAAACACCTGATCCTTCATGAACTACGATGACATAGCACCTTTCCAATACACCTGATCCTTCATGAACTATGGTAACATAGCACCTTTCCAATACACCTGATCCTGCATGAACTACGGTGACATAGCACCTTTCCAATACAAATTACTTTCAAACCTGATTCACCACACCTTGGGACAAGCGCAAACTCTCTCGCTATATTTTTTTTTCCAGTGTTTCTGGGCATGTTCCCAAAGAAACAGGCACAGCTGATGTGAGTTTGAATGCAGAAGTTAGCAAGAGTTGTCTCTCTTTGATCAAAGCCTCTGCCATGGTCACACAGCGCAAAAGCAAATACCACTCAAAAGTTTCGTCTCCAGAATTTTTTTAACCTCTCCTTTTTTTTTTTTCAGTTCGACATAGCTTTCGCCAAACATGTGTACAAAACACTGTGAATTTGAATGGGTAAACAGGCTGAGAAAAATAATACAAATCATGAATCAATAACTGAAGATTCTCAAGAGTTGGTATGGCACATGGCATGTCTGTACATTCCTGCTCAGATATAGGAATACAGATTGTACAAAAAGAAAACAGAATCAGTCAGTGGAATGGATAATGGAATAAACAAAGAAAACAAGGAAAATTCTGAGTCCTGAAGAATTTTCCTTTGGTGCAAGATCATAAATGCACACCTCGACAGACGACCACGTAAGCTAGCCAGAAGTTTAGCCTTGAAATAAAGTTGTTTATGAGTGATCTATCAAACCCACTTTAAGCAGGCATGTAATCACACTGTGTGGACTCAAAACACACAAATTCAAATAAAAAGGTGAGAAAAAAAAGATTAGACATCATCAACGTTCTACCACCACTGCAAGACAGGGAAAAGGAAAAAGTTGAAGCGGAAAATATCACCAAGGAGTTGTTAATAAAGCAGATGATCAAACAGCTGAAGCTGTCATCACACTGAGATGGACAATCAGCGACTGGGCAGGCAATGCACCTCTGATCTTTCCACTTTCCTTCAATCCTGACCTGTCCAGGACTGCTGCTGAGTTCGGGTTTTTTTGTTCTTGTTGTTCATCTTTGTTTTGCCTTTTTCACAAAGTCAGGATCAGCATATACAGATCATTATTCTCTTCCCCTTCTTCTGCATAACTTGCCCCCCACATAGCCCCCCCCCCCCCCCCCCCCCCCCGTCTTTCCCTGGTTTCCAGTACACCATACCCCCCCATCCAATCCCTTCACACTCACCAGTTCACCGACCCCCCATTCCAATCCCTTCATACTCACCAGTTTAACCGTACCCCCCATTCCAATCCCTTCATACTCACCAGTTTACCGTACCCCCCATTCCAATCCCTTCACACTCACCAGTTCACCGTACCCCCCATTCCAATCCCTTCACACTCACCAGTTCACCGTACCCCCCATTCCAATCCCTTCACACTCACCAGTTTACCGTACCCCCCATTCCAATCCCTTCATACTCACCAGTTTACCGTACCCCCCATTCCAATCCCTTCACACTCACCAGTTTACTGTACCCCCCATTCCAATCCCTTCACACTCACCAGTTCACCGTACCCCCCATTCCAATCCCTTCACACTCACCAGTTTACCGTACCCCCCCCCCCCCCCCCTTCCAATCCCTTCGTACTCACCAGTTCACCGTACCCCCCCCCACCAATCCCTTCGTACTCACCAGTTCACCGTACCCCCCATCCAATCCCTTCGTACTCACCAGTTCACCGTAACCCCCCCCCCCTTCCAATCCCTTCGTACTCACCAGTTCACCGTACCCCCCCATCCAATCCCTTCGTACTCACCAGTTCACCACATCCCCCCCCCCCCTCCCACCGATCCAATCCCTTCGTACTCACCAGTTTCACCGTACCCCCCCCCCCATCCAATCCCTTCACTGTACCCCCCCCCCCCCCCCCCCGCCAATCCCTTCATACTCACCAGTTCACCGTACCCCCCCCCCCCTTCCAATCCCTTCGTACTCACCAGTTCACCGTACCCCCCCCCCCCCCCCACAGCTTTACATTTCCGTCCTTATTGAGACACTTAGTGAAAGGGCAAACAAACAAGGCTTTACACATTTGTAATCCAATATTTTTGTTGCTGATCTGAGCAGAGGCATGTATCAAACTGTGTACTACTTAACTATGGAAAATTAACTTCCCAGAAAGTGATGACGTCTTTTTGCACAATATTGTGTTTGTTGTCATTGTTCTAATATTGCCTGACCACTTGCGTACAAGCTTTCATGCGGCATCTATTTTATCTAAAAAAAAATAAACCCAGTCGAGTTTGGTATTAAAAGAATGTTGGGAATTCGCCAATTCAGTCATCTCAATAGTGCAGATATATTACATTTTTCATGACAATAACTAATTATCAAACCTACAGCCCCATTTGTAATGGCCGCTCAACCTGCCGAACGCATTGCTGCCAGACCAGCTATGCACAGATGACATTCAGTTGGCCGAATACAGTGCGGTTTTCTGGGTGGTGGGAGCGCCTGCAGAAAACACCTTCCCTAACCGCATTCGCAGCTTGGTCTCTGCAGCTGTAAACTCCCCTGCGACTCAAAACTAAGTAACCTGCTCTGAACAGCCGTGCCCCACCAATCCCTCGTACTCACCAGTTCACCGTAAACCCCCCCCCCCCCCCCTCCAATCCCTTCATACTCACCAGTTCACCGTAACCCCCCCCATCCAATCCCTTCGTACTCACCAGTTCACCACATCCCCCCCCCCCCCCTCCCAATCCCTTCGTACTCACCATTCACCGTACCCCCCCCCCCCCCCCACCAAACCCTTCACACCACCAGTTTCACCGTACCCCCCCCCCCCCCATCCAACCCTTCACACTCACCAGTTTACCATACACCCCCTCCCCATCATATCCCTTCGCACTCACCAAAGCTCAGCGCGCTTTCTTGACGGCCTCCGTGCCCAGGAGGCGAGATCTGACACAGACAGGTCATGTCGTCGTTGCCTCGGAAAAAGGGGTATCGCCCTGACAACAGGCTGAGGAAGATGACCCCAGCAGCCCAGATGTCCACCGCTGTGGCAAACATCAACATGGAATCAACAGTCTGTACCGCTGTGGCAAACATCAACATGGAATCAACAGTCTGTACCGCTGTGGCAACCATCAACATGGAATCAACAGTCTGTACCGCTGTGGCAACCATCAACATGGAATCAACAGTCTGTACCGCTGTGGCAACCATCAACATGGAATCAACAGTCTGTACCGCTGTGGCAAACATCAACATGGAATCAACAGTCTGTACCGCTGTGGCAAACATCAACATGGATTGAACGGTCTGTAAAAGGTGTGGAAACACGCTGTGGCAAACATCAACATGGATTGAACGGTCTGTAAAAGGTGTGGAAACACGCTGTGGCAAACATCAACATGGATTGAACGGTCTGTAAAAGGTATGGAAACACGCTGTGGCAAACATCAACAGGAATCAACAGTCTGTACAAGGTGTGGAAACCGCTGTGGCAACATCAACAGGAACACAGTCTGTACAAGGTGTGGAACACGCTGTGGCAAACATCAACAGGGAATCAACAGTCTGTACAAGGTGTGGAAACACGCTGTGGCAAACATCAACAGGGAATCAACAGTCTGTAAAAGGTGTGGAAACACGCTGTGGCAAACATCAACAGGGAATCAACAGTCTGTAAAAGGTGTGGAAACACGCTGTGGCAAACATCAACAGGGAATCAACAGTCTGTAAAGGTGTGGAAACACACTGTGGCAAACATCAACATGGAATCAACAGTCTGTACTGCTGTGGCAAACATCAACATGGAATCAACAGTCTGTACCGCTGTGGCACACATCAACATGGAATGAACGGTCTGTAAAAGGTGTGGAAACACGCTGTGGCACACATCAACATGGAATGAACGGTCTGTAAAAGGTGTGGAAACACGCTGTGGCAAACATCAACATGGATTAAACGGTCTGTAAAAGGTGTGGAAACACGCTGTGGCAAACATCAACATGGATTGAACGGTCTGTAAAAGGTGTGGAAACACTCAAACAGGGAACACCGTGGAACCTCTTCATGCACACAGATCTGCACAGTCAAAATTTGCTTTTGAAGTTAAAAGTTGAAGTCAAAAGACTTAAGGATAACAATGCTCTCTGAAAAACTGGTGTCTTCTCGAAATCTGTTCACTCCTGTCAGTTCATTTGCTTTAAGCTTCCCATTTACACCTGGTCAAGAAAATGATGGGCCTTGCAGTTTGGGACCATACTGATGTTGATGGAGCATTGAAGTAAGTGAGAACAAGATGAAACTGTGATCCTCTTTAAATGCAAAAAAAGCTCAAGTTTCAGGTGTGGTCATCCGTTATCATACAATCTGACTGCAGAGCCGAGGCAAGGCACTATGCCAAAGTCTATCTGTACTCCTGCAGAGCACAGGCAAGGCACTGTGCCAAAGTCCATCTGTACTCCTGCAGAGCACAGGCAAGGCACTGTGCCAAAGTCCATCTGTACTCCTGCAGAGCACAGGCAAGGCACTGTGCCAAAGTCCATCTGTACTCCTGCAGAGCACAGGCAAGGCACTGTGCCAAAGTCCATCTGTACTCCTGCAGAGCACAGGCAAGGCACTGTGCCAAAGTCCATCTGTACTCCTGCAGAGCACAGGCAAGGCACTGTGCCAAAGTCCATCTGTACTCCTGCAGAGCAAAGGCAAGGCACTGTGTCAAAGTCCATCTGTACTCCTGCAGAGCCGAGGCAAGGCACTATGCCAAAGTCTATCTGTACTCCTGCAGAGCACAGGCAAGACACTATGCCAAAGTCTATCTGTACTCCTGCAGAGCACAGGCAAGACACTGTGTCAAAGTCCATCTGTACTCCTGCAGAGCACAGGCAAGACACTGTGCCAAAGTCCATCTGTACTCCTGCAGAGCACAGGCAAGACACTGTGTCAAAGTCCATCTGTACTCCTGCAGAGCACAGGCAAGGCACTGTGCCAAAGTCCATCTGTACTCCTGCAGAGCACAGGCAAGACACTATGCCAAAGTCCATCTGTACTCCTGCAGAGCACAGGCAAGGCACTGTGCCAAAGTCCATCTGTACTCCTGCAGAGCACAGGCAAGGCACTGTGCCAAAGTCCATCTGTACTCCTGCAGAGCCGAGGCAAGACACTGTGCCAAAGTCCATCTGTACTCCTGCAGAGCCGAGGCAAGGCACTATGCCAAAGTCCATCTGTACTCCTGCAGATCCTAGGCAAAGCTCTATGCCAAAGTCCATCTGTACTCCTGCAGAGCTGAGGCAAGACACTATGCCAAAGTCCATCTGTACTCCTGCAGAGCCGAGGCAAGGCTCTATGCCAAAGTCCATCTGTACTCCTGCAGAGCCGAGGCAAGGCTCTATGTAGAGCCGAGGCAAGACACTGTGTCAAAGTCCATTTGTCCTACTGTAATGGCAAAGGGCTGGCATATGATCTCATGTCAGTCAAGACAACAAATAGCAATAATGTTGATTTAAAAATTCTTTTGCTTTAATTTAACTTTCGGACATGGGAGTTACAATTCAACTTTCGGACGTAGGAGTTATAATTCAACTTTTGGACATAGGAGTTTTAATTCAACTTTTGGACGTACGAGTTATGATTCAACTTTTGGACATACCAGTTATGATTCATCTAATTAGGCACTACCAAGCACCAGCACTGAGAAAACCAAAGTCCGCAAAGTTTTTAACAAAAAAAAGCAACTTTGATCATTCTTACAAAGCTTCCAAACATGAGTTTCACGCCTTTTCCCCCCATCTAATATTTCTTTGTAGGAAACCTTTAAATCCTGATTAAGAGAAGACGCTAGTCTTTTACACCAAAATCTGAGAGGAAAAAGAAAAGGGGCATGAGAGATGGGATTTTGAGGAAAGAAATAACTAACTGTTAACTTTCCTTGCAGACTAAAACAAATCAGGCAAGCCAAAAGCTTACAAAAGCAAGCAAAGGGAATGCACTATGAGCAAGCATGAATTCCATCTTTTCACACCCTTATGTAGCCACTGTTGATGACTACAGAAGGCAAAAGCATGTCTGTTGCTGTTTCAACGAAAAAGTACATTTAAGTCTTTCGCATAGCATCAATATCCCTGAGAAACAGAAGAGAGGAACTTGCTTTCACATGAAATGTGTGTACACATCACACTACATTTATCAGCTATTTATTTGGGGTAGTGGGTATTTGGCTATGAGTGTACAGTGAGAAGTAACTGGGTTTTTTTTCCCTCATAAATGACAGTAAAGAATACACTGAAACTGTACAGACGCACAGAAATCCCCACTGAAACTGAAATTTAAATGGAAAGCAGTGTGAACATGGAAAACATCTGGAATAAACAGAAGAGAAAGAGACTTCAGTCTTGAAAAGAAGCTGGAAACTTTGGAGGATTCACCACACTTCCTTTGCTTGAACACGTGGACACGCCGTATCTAACAGCGATTCTACATTTGCCAGTATCCAATTAGTAATTACTATCAGTCATTTTACATTTGCCAATATCCAATCAGTAATAACTATCAGCCATTTTACATTTGCCAGAATCCAGTTAGTAATTACTATCAGCCATTTCACATTTGCCAGAATCCAGTTAGTAATTACTATCAGCAATTTCACATTTGCCAGAATCCAGCTAGTAATTACTATCAGCAATTTCACATTTGCCAGAATCCAGTTAGTAATTACTATCAGCAATTTCACATTTGCCAGAATCCAGTTAGTAATTACTATCAGCAATTTCACATTTGCCAGAATCCAGTCAGTCAATACAGAATCCAGTCAGTCAATACAGAATCCAGTCAGTCAATACAGAATCCAGTCAGTCAATACAGTCTTTGCCCAGTTGCAAAGTGAGGTGACTGCAGACAGCTCCACCGAAAACGTAGACAAACAAATCACAAGACAAAACACGACGCGTTTCGACCTCCTAGGTCTTCTTCAGACAAGATGCACAACACTGGACGATGAAAATGAACAACCAATCACTGACCTTCATCAACACTCTGGACGACGAAAATGAACAACCAATCACTTATCTTCATCAACACTCTGGACGATGAAAATGAACAACCAATCACTTATCTTCATCAACACTCTGGACGATGAAAATGAACAACCAATCACTGACCTTCATCAACACTCTGGACGACGAAAATGAACAACCAATCACTTATCTTCATCAACACTCTGGACGATGAAAATGAACAACCAATCACTTATCTTCATCAACACTCTGGACGACGAAAATGAACAACCAATCACTGACCTTCATCAACACTCTGGACGACGAAAATGAACAACCAATCACTTATCTTCATCAACACTCTGGACGATGAAAATGAACAACCAATCACTTATCTTCATCAACACTCTGGACGATGAAAATGAACAACCAATCACTTATCTTCATCAACACTCTGGACGATGAAAATGAACAACCAATCACTTATCTTCATCAACACTCTGGACGATGAAAATGAACAACCAATCACTTATCTTCATCAACACTCTGGACGATGAAAATGAACAACCAATCACTTATCTTCATCAACACTCTGGACGACGAAAATGAACAACCAATCACTTATCTTCATCAACACTCTGGACG
>CM031618.1:70270266-70316740 GCA_018398815.1 Conus ventricosus
CCAGTATACACTTTGTAACATAACTTAACTACTGACATGCCAAAAAAAGCAAATAAGATTAGGCTGAGCTGAGTATAACAGCCATTATGCTTGATTTATCAAGCCTTCAACCCTTCTTTAACTCTAAGTGCCAAAAACATGTTTGTACTACAAGTACAAGAACTGTCCTGTTTCCCTGCTGACTGTGCTAGTGCTGCACTGATAACCCTGAACATTCCTGTCTTTGACATCTCACTGCTAAAGCACCACAATGATGTTCCACTGAACGACACAGTTAACAAATCATCAACACCAGCAGGCAGCTCTTCAGTCAGCGCTACCCAGGCAAGCAGCCTGTCATGTAAACGAGAGCACACACTGTAAAGAGTGTACAGCTTGGTCTCTACCCAGGGATAGGCGCTGTACACGTACTTCCAATAACAAGATGACAAAATGGTATTTTTTAGGTTCTTACAAGAGAAAAGTCGTGCAAGACATTTTCTGGGAAAAAACCAACAGATTAATAGGCCATGAAGGCACGAAAACGGAAAACTGTCAATAAAAAGAAGGGGAACAAATGCCAGTGTCAAAGAATGTCAATGGAAAGAAGGAATTTCTGGCACAGAGCGCTGGGGACAGAACTCACTCTGAAAGGAATCACTGCACACCCACAAGACCACAGACACAAAAAGAACTGCCAACACACACACACACACACACACACACACTCCTCAAAAAGAGAGAGAGAGAGGAGAGAGAGAGAGAGAGAGAGAGAGAGAGAGAGAGAGAGAGAGAGGAATATACATTTGTAACAATAACAGTGACACACCACTGCAAAAAATGACACAACATCCAGCCACTGCAGAGCTTAATCTAGGATTTTTCAAAAAGGGGGGCAGCCCCCCCCTCATATAAAAAAAAAGGGGGGGGGGGGGCACCCCCCCCCCCCCCCCCCCCTCCCCGGGCCACTTCTTCAGCCAATCGTCTTGAAACCGGTGTTCCCTTGCACTCTTTTCGGGCTAATTCTCCGAGCTTTTGGATGTAGTCGCGGTTTCTTCATGATCATGTCCACCCTCGCATGGCACAGAATCTTTTTTTTCACTTTTCTTCCACGAAAGTCAAAGACAAGTAGGGTGCGTGCACGCTTCATTTTGGAAAATATCCAATATGGCGTCTTAAACTCTCGCAACTTCTCGTCGGTGATCGAGGAGGAGGAGATGAACGCCGCCGATTGGTTGATTTACACTAACAGCCAATGAAATGTCAAGAAATCGTTCGCCCCTGCTCAGTTCTAGTTTCAGTTTTTCAAGCAGACGACAAACGAGCGCCCGCGACGATCAGTGAACAGGGCGGGCAGTTCTGCAACTGTGCGGGAGTCTGCCCGCGTTAAAACTCGATAATTGCGGGAAGGAACAGATTTTCGGGGGATTGTACAAATCCCGCGCTCTAGAGTAAGCTCTGCACTGTGGCAAAGTGGTCAGCCTCACAGACTCCAAGCTGGTATGTTGTGGGTTCGCTTCCCATCACAGCCATTAATTATGGGGAGTTTTCTGCCAGCTCCTACCGAGAGCTGAGTTTGCTATGGGTTCAGTTGGAGAGACTGGGACCACAGTTAACTTTCATCCACTTTACAGATACGTCCTTGATAGTGTAGCTCAAATTTCCCCACAACATTGTAGGGCTCTGTATTTCTCCAGCCTGGTTGTTGCCGGGATATATTGTGACAAAACATGCAGGTATAACCTGTCAAGCGTTCAGACCTGAATGAACCTCAGCATCATCATCCATGATAGCATAGAGCAAGTCTCAAATTCTATAGCCCTGCATGTCCCACATCATGGTCCCCTCACTAGGGACTGCCTCTCCACATCTATGCCCTAGGTTTGGTTCTATCTGGGTCACAGTGTCGAGAAGTTCATGGGGACTTGTTGGATGGGAGTGGTCTGGTTCTATCAGGGTCACCAGTATCAGCAAGTTCTATGGGACAGGCGCGGTTTGGTTCTATCAGGGTCACCAGTGTCCGCAAATTCATGGGGACATGTTGGATGGGCATGGTTTGGTTCTATCAGGGTCACCAGTGTCGACAAATTCATTGGGGGGGGGGGGGGGGGGGGGGGGGGGGGGAAGGGGGGGGGTTGGTTCTATCAGGGTCACCGGTGTCGGCAAGGTCATGGGGACTGTTGTGGATGGGCGTGGTTTGGTTCTATCAGGGTCACCGGTGTGCGGCACAAATTCATGGGGACTGTTGCTGGATGGGCGTGGTTTGGTTCTATCAGGGTCACAGTGTCAGCAAGTTCATGGGGTTATTGTTGGGATGGGTGTGGTTTGGTTCTATCAGGGTCACCAGTGTCGAGAAGTTATGGGGTTATTGTTGGATGGGGTGTGGTTTGGTTCTATCAGGGTCACAGTGTCGGCAAATTCATGGGGTTATTGTTGGATGGGCGTGGTTTGGTTCTATCAGGGTCACCAGTGTCGCAAATTCATGGGGGACATGTTGTGGATGGGCGTGGTTTGGTTCTATCTAGGTCACCAGTGTCGGAAATTCAGGGGGGGGGACTGTTGCTGGATGGGCGTGGCTGCACCATCTGGGGGAGGGGAGCTCACTCATGCTGGCCCCTCAAACAAGCAATGGTCATCAGTTGGCAGTGTCCTGCAAATGCTGACTCAGTGCAGGCATCACTGAACACCACTGAGGTGACTTGGCAGCCATGCCGTGTCTCTCTGGTGAGTATCTTTATGATTTGATATTGACTGCTCCCCATGGACTGCCAGTGCCAGGCCTTAACGGGAGAAGGTGGGTGTGGCTGTGGACAGGGAACCAGGAGTGACATTGGTGCTATGCCACGAGAAGGATGGAAGAAGAGACAATTACAGAAAAAAATGTAGAAATAGAGTTTGTTATTGACCGCAATGACATTGACAACAAAGCACATGACAAGACACGATGCATTTCAAGCTCTTGGGTCTTCTTCAGGCGAAAAAAAAATAAATCACATTTAACATTTGGGACAGTACAAACAAAGAACGAAAAATGACTCATCTGTTGTTGTCCATGTGGTGGGGAGAATAGCGCTAGGCGGAAAAATGTGTTCAAGTACACAGCCCACACAGGCATTCTCCACCACAGTCACTCCCTCACAAGTGACACAGCCCACAGGCATTCTCCACCACATCCACTCCCTCACAAGTGACACAGCCACACAGGCATTCTCCACCACATCCACTCCCTCACAAGTGACACAGCCCACACAGGCATTCTCCACCACATCCACTCCCTCACAAGTGACACAGCCCACACAGCATTCTCCACACATCCACTCCCTCACACGTGACACAGCCCACAAGGCATTCTCCACCACATCCATTCCCTCACAGGTGACACAGCCCACACAGGCATTCTCCATCACATCCACTCCTCAAAGTGACAGCCCACACAGGCATTCTCCACCACAGTCACTCCCTACAGGTGACACAGCCACACAGGCATTCTCACCACATCCATCCCTAAGTGACACAGCCCACACGGCATTCTCCACACATCCACTCTCTAAGTGACACAGCCCACACAGGCATTCTCCACCACAATCCACTCCTAAGTGACACGCCCACACAGGCATTCTCCCACAGTCACTCCCTCACGATGCGTGCAGTGGGAAAAACGGTGGGCCGACCATAGCATGAGCAGGTAGCCTGACGATCCCTCTTCACAGCAGGGCATTTGCCTCCCTCTTCTTCCTCCACCCTGCCTGAATCTTTGATGGCACCTTTCCCCCTGTTGACACTGAAAACATGTAAAATTGTTCATTTCTCTGGTACATCAGCACTGATGCTCTATGACAGGACAATAACTCTATGGCACAAAGGATCAGGCTTCTGCCTACACTGATGTCTTCCATCTATGGACTGTGACAGGACAATAACTCTATGACACAAGGATCAGGTTTCTGCCTACACTTGTGTTCTTCCATCTATGGACTATGACAGGACAATAACTCTATGGCACAAAGGATCAGGCTTCTGTCTACACTGACGCCCTTCATCTATGGACTGTGACAGGGACAATGACTCTATGACACAAAGGATCAGGCTTCTGCCTACACTGATGTCTTCCATCTATGGACTATGACAGGACAATGACTCTATGACACAAAGGATCAGGCTTCTGCTACACTGACGCCCTTCATCTATGGACGTGTGACAGGACAATGACTCTATGACACAAAGGATCAGGCTTCTGCCTACACTGATGTCTTCCATCTATGGGACTATGACAGGACAATAACTCTATGACACAAAGGATCAGGCTTCTGCCTACACTGACGTCTTCCATCTATGGACTATGACAGGACAATAACTTATGGCACAAAGGATTCAGGCTTCTGCCTACACTGACGTCTTCCATCTATGGACTATGCAGGACAATAACTCTATGGACAAAGGATCGGCTTCTGCCTTACTGATGTCTTCCATCTATGGACTATGACAGGACAATAACTCTACGGCACAAAGGATCAGGCTTCTGCCTACACTGATGTCTTCCATCTATGGACTATGACAGGACAATGACTCTATGACACAAAGGATCAGGCTTCTGCCTACACTGACGTCCTTCCATCTTATGGACTATGACAGGACAATGACTCCATGACACAAAGGATCAGGCTTCTGCCTTCACTGATGTCTTCCATCTATGGACTATGACAGGACAATGACTCCATGAACCAAAGGATCAGGTTTCTGCCTACACTAATGTCCTTCCATCTATGGACTATGACAGGCAATGACTCTATGACACAAAGGATCAGGCTTCTGCCTTCACTGATGTCTTCCATCTATGGACTATGACAGGACAATGACTCTATGAAGCAAAGGATCAGGTTTCTGCCTACACTGATGTCCTTCCATCTATGGACTATGACAGGACAATGACTCTATGACACAAAGGATCAGGCTTCTGCCTTCACTGATGTCTTCCATCTATGGACTATGACAGGACAATGACTCTATGACACAAAGGATCAGGCTTCTGCTACACTGGTGTTTTCATCTATGGCTATGACAGGACAATGACTCTATGATACAAAGGATCAGGCTTCTGCCTTCATGATGTCTTCCATCTATGGACTATGACAGGACAATATACTCTATGAACCAAAGGATCAGGTTTCTGCCTACACTGACGTCTTCCATCTATGGACTATGACAGGACAATAACTCTATGACACAAAGGTTCAGGCTTCTGCCTACACTGATGTTTCATCTATGGACTGTGACAGGACAATGACTCTATGGCACAAAGGATCAGGCTTCTGCCTACACTGATGTCTTCCATCTATGGACTATGACAGGACAATAACTCTATGACACAAAGGATCAGGCTTCTGTCTACACTGACGCCTTCCATCTATGGACTATGACAGGACAATGAATCTATGACACAAAGGATCAGGCTTCTGCCTACACTGATGTCCTTCCATCTATGGACTATGACAGGACAATAAACTCTATGAACCAAAGGATCAGGCTTCTGCTACACTGATGTCTTCCATCTATGGACTCTGACAGTGGGTCTGGAGAGAGGACACCAAGCTTTGGAAATATCGGATTATCGCCAAGACAACATCAGATTCTGATGTGGAGTGAAGATCAGGTTTAGAGTGATCACTTGGAAGAGTTCATGTTGTAATGAACATACAGTTCAAGAACCAACAAAAAAACATTAACAATAAATTCAACTCAGTCTGAGGCAGGCAGCCAGTAAAGAATGTAAAGCAGACACACATCTACTTCGCCTATTTCATGCCTCAACTTGTGCATCACCTGAAAACCCAACATCAGCAAGACTGCAAGCACACGGTTCTGTACACAAAACACACACAGCACACAGAGATTCACCTGCTGGGTACACAAACACACACACACAGCACACAGAGACCTCACCTGTTGGGTATACAAACACAGCACAGCACACACAGAACTCACTGCTGGGTACACAAACACACACACACAGCGACCTCACTGTTGGGTATACAAACACACACACAGCACACACAGAACTCACTGCTGGGTACACAAACACACACACAGCCCTCCCTGCTGGGTACACAAACACACAGAGACCTCACCTGCTGGGTACACAAACACATACACAGCACACAGACACCTCACCTGCTGGGTACACAAACACATACACACAGAACCTCACCTGCTGGGTACACAAACACTACACAGCACACACAGACACCTCACCTGCTGGGTACAACAAACACATACACAGCACACACACAGACACCTCACCTGCTGGGTACACAACACAGCACACACAGACACCTCACTGCTGGGTACACAAACACATACACAGCACACAGACCTCACCTGCTGGGTACACAACCACATACACAGCACACAGACCTCACCTGCTGGGTACACAAACAATACACAGCACACACAGACACCTCACCTGTGGGTACACAAAACACACACAGACCTCACCTGCTGGGTACACAAACACATGCACATGCACACAGAGACCTCACGGCGGGTACATAAACACATGCACAGCACACAGACACCTCACCTGCTGGTTACACAAACACACAAACAGCACACAGACCTCACCTGTGGGTACACAAACACACACACAGCACACAGAGACCTCACCTGCCGGGTACACAAACACACACACACAGACACATCACCTGCTGGGTACACAAACACATACACAGCACACACGACACATCACCTGCCGGGTACACAAACACATACACAGCACACGACTTCACCTGCGGGTACACAAACACATACACAGCGACCTCACTGCTGGGTACACAAACACACGCCAGCACACAGAGACCTCACCTGCTGGGCACACAAACACATACACAGCACACAGAGACCTCACTGCTGGGCACACAAAACACATACACAGCACACAGAGACCTCACTGTTGGGTACACAAACACATACACAGCACACAGAGACCTCACCTGCTGGGTCACAAAACACATACACAGCACACAGAGACCTCACCTGCTGGGCACAACAAACACATTAACAGCACACAGAGACCTCACCTGCTGGGTACTACAAACATGCACAGCACACAGAGACCTCACTGCTGGGCACACAAACACATACACAGCACACAGAGACCTCACCTGCTGGGTACATAAACACATCACACACAGCACACAGAGACCTCACTGCTGGGTACATAAACACACACACACAGCACACAGAGACCTCACCTGCTGGGTACATAAACACACACACACACAGCACACAGAGACCTCACCTGCTGGGTACACAAACACACACACACAGCACACAGAGACCTCACCTGCTGGTTACACGAACACAACACAGCGACCTCACCTGCTGGTTACACGAACACACAACAGCACACAGAGACCTCACCTGCTGGTTACACGAACGCACACACAGCACACAGAGACTCACTGCTGGTTACACGAACACACACACAGCGACCTCACCTGCTGGTTACACGAACACATACACGCACACGAGACCTCACTGCTGGTTACACGAACACACACAGCGACCTCACCTGCTGGTTACACGAACACACACACAGCACACAGACCTCACTGCTGGTTAACGAACGCACACACAGCACACAGAGGACCTCACCTGCTGGTTACACGAAACACACACACAGCGACCTCACCTGCTGGTTACACGAACACATCACAGCACACAGAGACTCACTGCTGGTTACACGAACACACACAGCACACAGAGACCTCACTGCTGGTTACACGAACACACAACAGCACACAGAGACCTCACTGCTGGTTACAGCTCCAGATGAATTGGCCAGACTTGGGCAACCGCATCAAATTTATCACGCTTTTCGCCGTCACCGTCTTCTGCTGAGATCTTCCGCACGGTCGTCTACGGGCGCCGCCTTCTCTTTACCCCTCCCCCGTTGTCGCCTTTTGTTGTCGTTGCAGTCTTCTGTGGAGTTCTGGCACTGTCACCTTTCCCGTTGTCCGCTTTGTGACATGCTCTTCCTCATTATCGTCTTTCGTCACACTCTGCTGTGGTCGTCCGCCCTCTGTCTGCTTTTGCTCAGCAATGGAGGGGGTGAAAATCGGCACTCTGTTTCTGGATGCCCAACGTGGGGAGGCCTGGTGGGGCTCTGGAAACAAAACTTCTCTGCATCACCTGCAAATTGACACTCCAAGACACCTCTGCATCACTGCAAATTGACACTCCAAGACACCTTGACCTCTGCATCACTGCAAAACTGACACTCCAAGACACCTCTGCATCACCTGCAAACTGACACTCCAAGACACCTCTGCATCACCTGCAAAACTGACACTCCAAGACACCTCTGCATCACTGCAAACTGACACTCCAAGACACCTCTGCATCACCTGCAAACTGACACTCCAAGACACTCTGCATCACCCGCAAATTGACACTCAAGACACTTCTGCATCACCCGCAAATTGACACTCCAAGACACCTCTGCATCACTTGCAAACTGACACTCCAAGACACTTCTGCTCACCGCAATTGACACTCCAAGACCACTCTGCATCACCTGCAAACTGACACTCCAAGACACCTCTGCATCACCCGCAAATTGACACTCCAAGACACTTCTGCATCACCTGCAAATTGACACTCCAAGACACCTCTGCATCACTGCAAATTGACACTCCAAGACACCTCTGCATCACCTGCAAATTGACACTCCAAGACACCTCTGCATCACCTGCAAACTGACACTCCAAGACACCTCTGCATCACCTGCAAATTGACACTCCAAGACACCTCTGCATCACCCGCCAATTGACACTCCAAGACACCTCTGCATCACCTGCAAATTGACACTCCAAGACCTCTGCATCACCTGCAAATTGACACTCCAAGACACCTCTGCATCACCCGCAAATTGACACTCCAAGACACCTCTGCATCACCCGCAAACTGACACTCCAAGACACCTCTGCATCACTGCAATTGATACTCCAAGACACCTCTGCATCACCTGCAAATTGACACTCCAAGACACCAAACCTGATTCGGTGAGGAAAAACAAACTGAAAAGGCACATGTCAAGAAAACTGGAAGAAAGGAGGTAAACAGAGGGATACAGACAACTAGACAAATCAGACAGGAAGGAAAGACAGAGAGAGAGAGAAACAGCGGAAGAGAGAGAAAGGAGAACGAAAGAGAGTGAGCAGAGAAAAGGGGGAGACAAAGATGAAAGAAGACGAGGAGAAGCGAAGTGGCAAGTGAAAGAGGTAGAGGGCGGGGCGGAGTAAAGTCATAAGATGAAATGTAAAAGCTAAAAAAAATGTTTGTATATTTGTTTCTTTACTGAAGAGGGCTTTAGCAAAGAACTAAGAAAATCGGCTACTCTCTCTTTTCCGCTGCAACTATAACCTAGGCAGGCTCCAGCAACTTACTTTATCTGATCCTAAAAAGAAAAATGAAAAAAGGTATTATTCTGACATTCCTGGTTTTCAAGTTTATCTGGAATCTTCTCAATTTAGTCAACATGTCAAGCTAATATCATCTGCAACTGTTGCGTTTTTGTCACACACACACAACACACACACACACATTACGATTCTCATCCCCCCCCATGCTCTGTGCATGTGTCAGAGATGGGATTCTCATAATGTGAAAAAGGAGGAAAAAAAAGTGGCGGGGGTCCGGGGGCCGCTGAAGGCCCCCGGTGGGGTCCAGGGGCAAGGCCCCTGGTGGGGTCAGGGGAAAAGCCCCCTGAAGCTGAAGATTTTTTAGAATTTAACCTGCAAAAATCAGCATCTGAGACACCAAAGTATTCAAAAGTATTAATATCCTTGATCCTACAAAAAAAAAAGGACTTTCTCACCTTCGCCATTGATGTCTGTCAGGAAATCATGAAGACCATTGACACAGGATTGGTGATTTTCCAGTTGCTAATAGTCACACAATTTTCCAGCAGTTGCAAGTCAGTTTTCTATTGCTGTCCTTCACATCACCACATTTCAGCGAGCAGTTTAGTTTCTAATAGTATTATTAGCCATCCTTCAAAATACTTATTAAAAAAAAGTTTACCTGAACACCAATCAAATAATTTCTTATAGTTGTCCTTCAAAATACCATAAGTCTGAAGTACTATCACCAACAGTCAATGAACAGAATGGGAGACCATGATTCAGATGAATGATGAACATGAATTTTAACCTTTCAAAGAACAGTTTGGATCGAGATGAAGAATGTCAAAAGAGCTGATGAGCAAATCTGTACTGCAGCCTAAAGCAAAAAAAAAAAAAAAGTAAGGTGAAAGTCACCGACCGTAAACTAAACTATTTTACACTCTTGACTTCTTCGCTGGTCTTGTGCAAGTTCTGTCAGAGAATTTATTTAATGCGTGCTTTTATAGTATACTCTTCAAAAAGTTTATCTTATCTGACTGCCATTTCCTTGAATATTCTGTTGTGTATTGCTTTCAGAGAAAAAAAAATAAAAGAGAGAGAGAGAGAGAGAGAGAGGGGAGAGAGAGAGAGAGAGAGCAAGCAAATCATGTGGCTTATAGCCCCGCCAACAACAAGAGCCAGACGATCTTTCACTCTTGCGGGTGCTTTTCAGCAAGAACGTAGTTGATCAATGCTGACTTGCCCCGTGAGCCATACTTGATCGCGTCATTACACCATGTGCAGACTGCCTGTCCTGGAGAGGTGATTTTCCTCATGCAGTCTTTCAGTCTGAGAATCACACTGTGGCTGACGGCGCCTCTGGAACTGGTCAGCATCACTTTTGCGCTCACTTCCTCCTCCAACCACTTCCAAGTCCATTTGTTTTTAACTGAAGCATCGACTTGCTTCGCAAGAACTTTCTCGCTTTCTGCTATCTGACGAAACATTCTGGTTTTCGCTACTCTCGTCAAACTGAAAAAAAATGACGTCGGGAAAAAAAATTCGCAAACAGTTTGCCGCGTTCTCAAACATCAACTTCCGCTTTGATGGTTTCGGTCAACCGCAGAATGAAAACAAAGACAGCAGTCTCGCCCGGGCCCAAGCAGAAAACCGGAAACATCCATTTGCGAACGGATCAATTGAGAACACAATATCGATCGACCTCTCGCCATACATTAGCTTCATCACAAACCTACCTCTACCCCCCATTTTCTCAACGGATTTACACTGATCTCAAAAACGACCCCTGGGGCCATCAAAAAGACGGAAATCCGCCAATCGGCGGAAAAATCCCATCTCTGATGTGTAGAGTGGACTGGGGGTACACGCCATCAACGTGAGAGGGATCATCACTCGTTACCTGCGTGGTGACCGCTTCCAGGTGGCCTCGTGCCCTAGGTGACATGGCCTTGCCCTGGGGCAGCGGGACAGGGGCGCACGACCACTGCCTTTCTTACCCCCGTGTTCGATTCCTCTGCTCGGCCTTCTTCGGTCTGTTCAATACAGAAATAACAAGGGTGTTACTGTCATCACGCACATCACAAAAGTGAAAAAATAAACCCACAGTAACAAGGGTGTTACCATATCACACATCACAGTGGTGAAGAAATATTGTACAGTAACAAAGGTGTTACTATTATCACAGAATTGAAGAAATAACGTACAGTAACAACGGTGTTACCATTATCACCCATCATCACTGAAGTGAAGAAATAAACATAGAGTAACAAGTGTGTTACCATTATCACCCATCATCACTGAAGTGAAGAAATAACGTACAGTAACAAGTGTGTTACCATTATCACCCATCATCACTGAAGTGAAGAAATAAACATAGAGTAACAAGTGTGTTACCATTATCACCCATCATCACTGAGTGAAGAAATAACGTACAGTAACAAGTGTGTTACCATTATCACACATCATCTTAGAAGTGAAGAAATAAACGTAAAGACTTTGTTGAACCTTGGGTGATTGAATTTTCAATTTCTTGGTCTTGGTAAATAAACTGTTTTCTTTTCTTAGCGACCAATCAGCCATACATTCACAATTACTGACAGTTTTCTTCTTTCTTTTTTTAAAAGTAATATCAACCACGTAAAAAGACTGATAATTTTTTTTTCTTTTTTCATATAAACAATCTTAACCATAAGAAAAGACTGATAATTTTTTTCTTATTTCTTACAAACAACATTGATTAATCACATGAAAAAGACTGATAGTTTTTCCTTCTTACAATGTTAACCATATGAAAAGACTGATAACTTGCATGGTAATATCGTCTTCAAAGAGGCACAACGGTCACACTCATTACAGTGACCATGTGTGCATAACGACGGTCACACTCATTACAGTGACCATGTGTGCATAACGACGGTCACACTCCATTACAGTGACCATGTGTGCATAACGACGGTCACCACTCATTACACTGACCATGTGTGCATAACGATTTGTTCTTGCACTCCTTACCATCCCCCGCCCCGCCCTCAGCCCCCTCCCCCACACCCTCAACCACCCACCCACCCAGGCTTGCTGTGCCCAGTCCCAGCTTCTCACTTCAGCTTGCTTACGTTTGGTTTAATACAGACTATAAACACCATCTGTGCTAAGCATGCTATAAATATGATCTGTGCTAAGCATGCTATAAAGATGATCTGTGCATGACACCGACCTGTTGTGCAGTTGTATCTGGAAATCTCACTGGTTTCAGTAAAACTCATAAAGCATGCTATAAACACGATCTGCGCTTGACACCGACCTATTGTGCAGTTGTATCAGGACTTTTGTGCAGTTGTATCAGGACATTGTGCAGTTGCATCAGGCCATTGTGCAGTTGCATCAGGACATTGTGCAGTTGTATCAGGACATCTCATTGGTTTCATCAGAACTCATAACGCATGCTGTAATCCGTACAGCCACAGGAGCAGGGCCATGCTTTCCACAGGATTCACAGCCAGAACTTCCACTTCCAACCTCCCTCTCACTCGCATACACAATGGTTGGTGAGTAACCTTCATAAATTTCACTTGCAAATGAAGATTTACTGTCTTCAGGTTGATCATCAAGCCATACATTTAGACACCAATGAGTCATTTGCTAGCAGAAAGCTGATTTTTACACCACTTTGACAAAAGCAGACTTTCTTTAAATGTGGCATTTGTGTGTGTTTGTTTCGATGTTTTCTATCGGGCAGGGCAGAGACAAGATGCAGGCCAAGGCGCTTGCACCTTTCTTCAATCTGATTTAACCACAATTCCCTTGTAGAATATTTTTTCAAAGAACAAAATACTGCAAAACACACACACAAACTGTCAATGCAACAAAACGGTGAACAGCCAAGACATTGAAACAGACATTGAAAACACGCTCCTTCTCTCCTCTCCACAAACTGTCAATGCAACAAAACGGTGAACAGCCAAGACATTGAAACAGACATTGAAAACACGCTCCTTCTCTCCTCTCCTCAAACTGTCAATGCAACAAAACAGTGAACAGCCAAGACATTGAAACAGACATTGAAAACACGCTCCTTCTCTCCCTCTCCCCCCCACTTCCTCCCCTGCACCTTCCTCTGGCAACCAAGCCCTCCACACCGCCGACACTACCCAAAGGGATTTTCAGACCTATGTAAAACAAACAGGGTGATACAGTAATAAAAAGATACACTTTGACAGGAGGATAGCAATGCTGAGGGGAAAGACAATACTGGCGATCATAATGGTAGAGAGGGGAACAAGATCTTACATTTTCTTTCTCAGAACTCTTAAAAGAACACAAGAAAGGGTGGTTTATTCTGGTTTTCTTCGCGTAGCTTGAGAGGCGCATCTTGGCCAGTCCAAAATCCACCAGTGCATACCTGCACACAGCCAACAAGGGAGATGGTTTTCCAACAGTCCCAAATCCACCAGTGCATACCTGCACACAGCCAATCAGCGAAACAGTTAGAACAGCCAATCAGGGAGATGGTTACAACAGTCCCAATCCACCAGTGCATACCTGCACACAGCCAATCAGCGAAACGGTTAGAACAGCCAATCAGGAGATGGTTACAAAAAGTCCCAAATCCACCAGTGCATACCTGCACACAGCCAATCAGGGAGATGGTTACAACAGTCCCAAATCCACCAGTGCATACCTGCACACAAAACCCAAACAGGGAGATGGTTACAACAGCCAATGAAACACAATCCAAAACTGACAACTGCGGAAGCCAAAGGACACACAGGCTAGGGTGGGTTGTTTTTTTTTTAACCAAGGTTCCCATATACTTCCAGTCATAAATACTAAGACTTCACAATGACCTCAGAAGTACTTTACAAGCATTATGAATGGTATATAAGTAAAGGATTAAATGTCGCTTTTGTGCTTCTAATACAGGCCAAATGAAGGCATGAGCAACTAAATTGTTGCAGATGATCTGTTTAACAAAAGTAGAGTACTTGCCAGAAAATTAGCTCATTTTTTAAACTTCTTTACATGGGTTGTAGGTGCTTCTCAAACTGCAAGGACTTAAAAGGACCTTATATCTTAGGACCTTCAGCAGAACTATCCACGTTTGAATTAAGCTCAACTTCAGTGCACAGATTCAAAAAATTGTCCTCAAAAGTCCTGGATTCATCTCCAAAGTCTCAGCATCCAAAAGCTCACTCTTTATCCATATTAGTCACCATTTTCAACTCTTGTCTTCTTCTCTGGTCAGTATGATGGTAGCTATACGAAATGTCTTGGCTTGTTTGTCCTCTTGCTTCTGATGATAGGCCCTCATGATGTGCTGGCTTAAGATGGGGACTCTCCCATTAATGTCCTCTTGCTTCTGATGATAGGCCCTCATGATGTGCTGGCTTAAGATGCGGACTCCCCATTAATCTCAGATCAAGTGACACAGAATGCATGTCATGCACTGCTTCTGCCCTCTGTGACATTCTGAATCCATGTGTAATATGTATCATCTTCTATCATCTGTGACATTCTGATCCATGTGTAATATGTATCATTTCTGTCCTCTATGACATTCTGAATCCATGTGTAATATGTATCATCTTCTGTCATCTGTGACATTCTGAATCCATGTGTAATATGTATCATCTTCTGTCCTCTGTGACATTCTGAATCCATGTGTAAAATGTATCATCCTTCTGTCCTCTGTGACATCTGAATCCATGTGTAATATGTATCATCTTCTGTCCTCTGTGACATTCTGAATCCATGTGTAATATGTATCATCTTCTGTCCTCTGTGACATGCTGAATCCATGTGTATATGTATCATCTTCTGTCCTCTGTGTACATTCTGAATCCATGTGTAATATGTATCATCTTCTGTCATCTGTGACATTCTGAATCCATGTGTAATATGTATCATCTTCTGTCCTCTGTGACATTCTGAATCCATGTGTAATATGTATCATCTTCTGTCCTCTGTGACATTCTGAATCCATGTGTAATATGTATCATCTTCTGTCCTCTGTGACATTCTGAATCCATGTGTAATATGTATCATCTTCTGTCCTCTGTGACATTCTGAATCCATGTGTAATATGTACTGTGACATTCTGAATCCATGTGTAATATGTATCATCTTTTTCAGGTCATTTGACTTGGAATGAGCTCTTTCCTGATGTTTTCTCAATAGTGAGACGGCAGCTCATTTGAGTACTCTCTTTCATCAGCAAGTTGAGTTTGGAGTTGTCTCCTTTGAGCATTTCTTTCTTTCTTCATTTTTGCCTTGTCTGAAGAAGACACCAGGTCAGGACTCCTTACATCACTGTGTGTCACATCCATCTGCCCTGTCTGAAGAAGACACCAGTCAGGACTGGTTACTTCACTGTGTGTCACATCCATCTGCCCTGTCTGAAGAAAGACACCAGGTCAGGACTGGTTATCACTGTGTGTCACATCCATCTGCCCTGTCTGAAGAAGACACCAGGTCAGGACTCTTACATCATGTGTGTCACATCCATCTGCCCTGCTGAAGAAGACACCAGGTCAGGACTGGTTACTTCACTGTGTGTCACATCCATCTGCCCTGTCTGAAGACACCAGGTCAGGACTGGTTACTTCACTGTGTGTCACATCCATCTGCCCTGTCTGAAGAAGAACCTGGTCAGGACTGGTTACTTCACTGTGTGTTGCATCCATCTGCCCTGTCTGAAGAAGACACCAGGGCAGGACTCCTTACATCACTGTGTGTCACATCCATCTGCCCTGTCTGAAGAAGACACCAGGTCAGGACTGGTTACTTCACAGTGTGTCGCATCCATCTGCCTTGTCTGAAGAAGACACCTGGTCAGGACTCCTTTACATCACTGTGTGTCACATCCATCTGCCCTGTCGAAGAAGACACCAGGTCAGGACTGGTTACTTCACTGTGTGTCACATCCATCTGCCCTGTCTGAAGAAGACACCAGGTCCGGACTGGTTACTTCACAGTGGGGTCACATCCATCTGCCCTGTCTGAAGAAGACACCAGGTCAGGACTGGTTACTTCACTGTGTGTCGCATCAATCTGATTGCTCAGTCTTTTCATGCTTTGACTTCCTCCAGCTGTCATCATACTATGAATCTCCCTTGACCATGAATCTCAGCTTGAAACTGATGGCAACCTGTCGAACATCTTTTTCTTTCAACGTCAAATCCACTTTTGTCTCTCAAAATCATGATCTGGAATTTTTTTTTGAAGCCTTCAAGAGGACCAGAAAGGACCTGGGAGCTGTACAAAGTACCTTGTGCTGGTAAGGAAAGGTAATGTTGCTATAGAGCCCAGCCGACCGCAAAGAACCATGCTGGAATGAAAGGAGCTTACACGAAATAAAAGGACAGAAAAGGCCTTTTGTGGTACATGTCATTCATAAGATCTGACAAGGACCTGCTAGGCCACGATAGACCCGGTTTACTCTGCACTGCCCAAATACCAAACACTGCAAGCGTCCATCTATAAGAGCTTAACATGGTCAGGAGTTAAGGGGGTCAGGTGAGGAGTTAGAAGAATGCACACCAGTACAGAACAACCCAGGTGGGAACAACAGAAAACCTCTGCACTCCAAATTTAAACTGGGAGAAGGTGGGGGCTGGGAAGGGGTGGGAGGCAAGAATGAGAAGGGGTTGGGGCATTCCATTAAGCTTTGCTAGGCAAGCAACCAGTGGCTATGGTGTTCTGATCTTGGTTTTTATGAAGTATTTGTTAGCTGCTTATAGCATCAATCAATTTCAAAATGAATACTGCCCCAGCACTTCAGATAAGCAGCTTCTCAAGGATGCATGGGTGAAACCTACAAAATTTGATTTGACTGAAATTAGGCCGGGGTCCAGGGCCGCCTAGGCCCCGGCGGGTACAGGGGCAGCGCCCCGTTGGGGGTCCAGGGGGCGAAGCCCCCCGGGCGAAATTGATTTTTAAAATTTTTTAGGCCAATTTTCGTTCGCTCTCCTGCACCAGAAAAAGCTTAATTGTAACATGATTTCTGCAGTAAAAAGCTTAGCTTAACTGTAACATGCTTTTGTAAGTCTCTGTTAGACTTTATGTTCCATTAATTCATTTAAATGAGTAAAAATAATATATTCATGGCTTATTGTACAAGCTCAGGAAAGTTAAAGTCTAAAAGTGTAGAAATAAACCAGAATATAAAAATCAAAAAGGGAAATTTTCTCACCCAATCTGAACTGATCAAAACATTCCAAAAATCAACAAAATTTCCCCCACAAATTGTTTAAAATGGTCACTTTACTATCTGAATCAAGACTGTGTGTAAAAGGAATATACATGCTCACACATTTGAGATGCACAATGAGGAACCAAAGTAGCCTTATTCTTGCCGGCACCATTTGTCTTTTAAGTCCAAAGAATCACACCATTTTAAATAAGGAGAAATCAAAGTTGACATGTTGTCAGCACATTTTGTCTTTCCTAGCAACCACAACCAACATATAGAAAATGGATGAACCAAAGGTGGCCTTCTTATCTTGTCAGTTCCTCTTGTCCTCACTGTCAAAAAGCCACCATATACATGAAGTATAATTCATCCTTTCAATCATTTTCAAATTGTCCATCAATAAAGTGCAAAGCTGTCATCCACATTTCTATCATTTTCCATGGTGTCAAAAAAAAAGCAAGGACGAGTCATGATTCCTGTTGAATTTTGATTAAGCAGTCATATATTAATGAAATTCTCTTGCCCTGTCAAACAATGAGTGGTAAAGAAAACTAAAAAAAAAAAAAAAAAAAAAGAAGAAAAAAAGTCTTTCAGTCCAGTAGCGGGCGCTTGAAAAACTGCCCGATGTCTGCAGCACCAGCTTTTCGTTTTCTACTGGAGCCAGGTACTGGAGATAATGAAGCAGCTGAAGAAGCAGACTGAACATGACGGGGCAACAGATGGACATACAGATGTAGAAATGTTGACAGGTGGGGCTGCAGCTGGAAATAGGCTAGACGTGGAGGAGACAGTAGCTACATTTTTTTTTGGCTGCTTGTGATAAATATTCCGAGGTGGGAATTGGTGAAATTAAAAAAAAAAAAAGTAAAGTGTAGGGAGGATTCAGGTCATTGTTTTTCCCCCCTTTTCTTTTCCTAAAAAAGTATCATAACAAACATGATTTTTTTTTAAGGAAAGGAACCAAAGAAAAAAAAAACCAAACAAAATGAAAACTGAACAAAAAAAACCCCCACTCACAATAATAAAATTCAAAGAATCCCATCACCCCCCACCCCCCACCTGAAAGTAATATAAAAAAAAAGGAAATTACTCTTAAAAAATCTAGGCCTAAACAATAAAAAATTGGAAAATTTTCCACCCCTGATATACATTAAATTACTCCCACCCCACCAAAAATATCAACTATAAGTAAAATTAGCCCCCCCAATCCCGCCCCCCCCCCCCCAATCCCGCCCCTCCCCCCCCCCCCCATCAACTTTTTAAATTTGATTCTAATTACTTTAGCAAAGAATAAAAAAATGTCAACTCGCCTTCATGTTTTTTTATGCTCTGGTGATCAGCATGGCTTCGAAGTTTTTTTCCGTTCGCTCCGTAACTGATCGTTTTTGAACAAACGATACAGAAACACGTGCCGGCCACATTATTTTCTTGCACCACTTACATATTCATTGCCGTCGTCATCAGTTTCGTTTAGCCATTGTCATCTCCATTTGTTTTTAATTTTGGCCCTCGACGCATGCTACTGATCTCATTCTTTCAAAAAAGCCATGACTACTTAATTTCTGGAAGCACCGTGCAAACTTTCGTTGTCAGTCAGACGCGCCAATGTTTAGCCTGTGAAGATGCGGAAACACAGAAAAAAGCTACTTCCGGTATGAGATGGAAAACTTGGATCGAACAAAAAATCGGAACCGATAAATCGTTTTTTTTTTTTTTTTTTTTATTTGTTTTTTTTTTTTTTTTTTTTAATTGACGGAAGTTCCGTCAAGACTGAAAGTCATTTTGACGGATTTCCGTCCATAGACGGAAAAGTTTCACCCATGAGGATGTGCCTGAATGACACGGGCAACCAATGGGCAAGTCAAATTTTCTCTCCTCATGTGTAATGAGTATTGTTAACACAATGGCAGTAATCTTCTTCACCTTAATCCTCCGCTCATTATCAATCATCAGTGGCCAATGTTGGAAATCAAAGTTCACTGTCTGTGGGCTTTCCTGGAATGCTGCACATGGTGGTTTTTTTTTTTCCTGTTTTGTTTTGGTTTCTTTTTTTTTTTTTTGCTGTCCCAACCTCTGCGCCACCTCAGAGGCAGTGCACCCACGCCGCTCATTCCGACACCCCGTCCACAGCCACAGCCCGGTCGGCCCCGCCACAGCCCCGGCACCGGCAATCCACAGGGAGCAGTCAATGTCAAGTCGTCAAGAGGCAACCCACTGGAGGAGACACTGCACTGCTGCCGAGTCACTTCGGTGGTGTTCATTGGCGCCTGTTCTGATCTAACATACGCAGGACACCACCTACTAAGCCCCCTATTGACGACAATAATTGCTTAGTCGCGGAGCCGGCGTGAGTGAGCTCTCCCTCCGGAGGGCACCACCACGTCCGTCCAACGACAGCCCCCATGGACTCGCCGATACCGGTGACCCCGACGGAACCAAACCAAGGCCACAGACGTGGAGAGGACATCGAAATTGAGGTCACCATGAGAGAGCAGGGCATGAAGGGCCACAGAATTGAGACATTTTTTTTTTATGCTGATCGATGAGAATGAGGATGATTAAGATGATGCTACGGATTTCCATTTCGGTCTGAGACTACATGACAGGGCTGTACTCTACGCTTCCTTTCATAAATATCCTGGCGTCAACCAGGCCCAAGAGATACAGGCACCTGCAGTGTTGGTCATAAAATTTGAGCAACACTCTCAGAAACGCATCCATTAAGTGGATGAAACTCGACTGTGTGGTCCCAGTCTTCCCAACTGAGTCCGCAGCAACTCAACTCTGGGTAGAGCCGGTCAGGGCAGAAAAACCCACATGACTTCTGATGGGATTCGAACCCACGACCTCCCAGCCGGGAATCCGCGACGCTAACCACTTCGCCACGGCGGCTGGTTTTTTTGTTTTGGTTTCATGTAAAAAAAAAAATAAAAATAAAAATGAATGAGCAATGTCATTCTGACAGCTTTTTGCCTAAGGTAGAGCATTTCAAGCCCTGTTATCTCTTGTGCTTGGATGATGTCATGAACCACAAAGAATGGAAGCACTGCCTGGATGACGTCATGAACTACAAAGAATGGAAGCACACAGTGGTGTAGTTTCAGATCAGACTCAACCTCATAGCACCAATCCAACTTCTTATAAAACAAAAAGAAATCAAAAAAGAAAAAAAGAGTTTCTGACTCTATCATCCCTTACATCCCACTGCCTCAGTCAGTTTCCTCTCCATATCTGTCTGCTCAGCTACTGTCATGCCATAAGAAGCAGCTTAGTACGAGTTGCCCTGCATATGTTGCATCAGAACAGGTGCCACTGAACACCACTGAAAGCACTCAGCAGCAGTGCAGCGTCTTCTCTAATGGGTTACCCTATGATCCCACTGGAAAATCCACTGCTCTCTGCTCGCTTCAGTGCTGGGACTGCAGCAGGATGGATTCTGTTTGATCCTGGACGTGTAAGGGACAGCAGCACTGGACAGAGTGGGGATTATGCCACTGAGAGCAGGCATGAGTCATTGCAACAAAAGGACAGCAGCACTGGACAGACTGGGATTATGCCACTGAGAGCAGGCATGAATCATTGCAACAAAAGGACAACACTGGACAGAGTGGGGATTATGCCACTGAGAGCAGGCAAGAATCATTGCAACAAAAGGACAGCAACACTGGACAGAGTGGGGATTATGCCACCGAGAGCAGGCACGAGTCATTGCAATACAGCAGAAAAGGCTCAAACTAACTGGGGATGGGGAGGTGGCGGTGGAGTCAGTCCCTCATCTCAAGTTTGGTGAAAGCAGGGTCAGAGGTTGGGGAGGTGGCGGTGGACTCAGTCCCTCATCCAAAGTTTGGTGAAAGCGGAGTCAGGGGTTGGGGGGGTGGCAGGGGAGTCAGTTAATCATCCAAAGTTTGGTGAAAGCAGGTCAGAGTTTGGGGAGGTGGCGGTGGACTCAGTCCCTCATCGTATGTTTGGTGAAAGCAGAGTCAGGGGTTGGGGAGGTGGCAGGGGAGTCAGTCCCTCATCGTATGTTTGGTGAAAGCAGGGTCAGGGTTGGGGAGGTGGCAGGGGAGTCAGTCCCTCATCCAAAGTTTGGTGAAAGCAGGATCAGGGGTTGGGGAGGTGCACACAAGCCTGTGCTCAAATCTTTTCACCAAGAAGATATAATGTAAAAATCAGGAACCAATTAAACTTCAGGAATTTGCAAAATACTATATCTTACATGTCTGATTCAACGCATTTACACATCTCTGCATGTTCACACACTCGCATCATCATGGACGCCATGACTGATGGAGAATTACTGGAAGCGCACTTGCAGGTCATGCACAAACATTTTCCCCTTTCTGTACTTGTAAACATGGCTGCTGTCCATTGTGCTGTTTCCTCAAGGTCTGGTGGTGACTTTTCTTCTTTTATTTATTTTTCTTTTCAAGAACCAAGATTCTCTATCCAACTTCTTCATCAGTCCTGCTCATTCTGATTTCTGATTTCTTTGTCATAGTTGACTAAGTGTTCAGCGCTTTATTTTAAATTTGATTCAGTTCAGTCTCCTCAGTAATCAGCTTAGGACTAATGCCATCCCCCAGTGTTTGAGTCAATTTAACCACCTGTGAAAAAAGATGTTCCTGTTATGGCGGGGTAATTTCTTTTCAGCACCATGCGATCCACAACCGCAGTGCTTGGAACAGCCAGCAATTTCATGGTTTTTTTTTGTAAGACATACAGCTATTCTGGGCCAGTAGGCATCACGGAGGGCCTGACTATCAATCATGCAACAAATTACTGTTCTCACCTTTGATGCCAGTATTCATAGAAAAATAATTCAATATTTTTCAGGTTTTTTTGGAAGGTTTCCATTTTTGGTGGAAAAAATATCAAAACAGCAAATGCTACACACATAAGGCCCAAAAGAAGATGAAAGGCGAAAACAGTGAAAATGCGTAGCTCCTGTTAGCACCTTCCTTTCTTCCTTGGGCCTTTCTCCAAGGCAAGATCCACAACATGTCTGCTTTTCTGGTGCACCAGTCAAACCTCAGTGAATGAAAGTGGTCCATTTCCTGTTTACCACAGTCTTACAACTGACAGAAATAGAGACTTGTACAAGATTGAACATGGCTCTATCGATTCTTATTTGAAGAAAATGCCACAAAATTTACCATTCCACAAAAACAACTCAGCAGATTTTCCTCTGAAAGCAGAAATACTTTCATAACTGGAGAAACAAGAACGATCAGACCAACAACAACAAAAATCTGTGTACATACTGACTTACTTTTTTGTTTCTGTCTTATGCAGAAAGTTGGTAGGTTGACGTACATGGTGGATGATAGTCATACTTACTTTTTGTTTCTGTGTTATGCAGAAAGTTGGTAGGTTTGACATCACGGTGGATGATGTCATACTTACCTTTTTGTTTCTGTGTTATGCAGAAAGTTGGTCGGTTTGACGTCACGATGGATGATGTCATACTGATGATGTGCTGCAGAGCTAGGAGCAGGTTTTTCATATAGTCTCGCACCTCGCTGACCTCAAATGTGTTGAAGTATTCCTGAAATGATATCAGATCATTCACAAGTTTTGACTGAAATAAAACATACTAAACAAAAAACAAAACAAAAACGCATCAGTATTAACTATTAGAAATGTGGGAAAAGGGAAAAGAAATGATTAACTAATCAAGCATGATGCAGACCTCAAGTAAAGTCGTTGCTCACTCACCTATACACACACACACACACACACACACACACACACACACACACAGATATACATGCACAAACACACATACCCAGTTTCCACTGCCATAAAGTAAAGTCGCTGCTCACTCACCTATACACACACAGACACACCACACACATACACATGCACAAACACACATACCCAGTTTCCAATGCCATTAAGTAAAGTTGTTGCTCACTCACCTATACACACACACAGAGATACAGACACACACACATACACATGCACAAACACGCATACCCAGTCTCCAATGCCATTAAGTAAAGTTGTTGCTCACTCACCTATACACATACACACAGACACAGACACACACACATGCACAAACACGCATACCCAGTTTCCACTGCCATTAAATCCACGCTAATGGCCCTGATGAATTAATGTCAAAGTCTTTATCTACAGGCATGGTACTGAAGGAAAATCATTTTTCCCTGAAAATGTTTGGGGTCCAGGTTTTTCAGCAATTCTAGCCTGTAAAAAACCCTCTCCTTGAACTAATTTCAGTTCTTCATACTAAGCAATTTCTGCCACAAAATAAGCTCTCCTAGAATCACTTTATCAGTCATTCCTTCAACCCAAAGGAGGTTTTAAACCCAAGTAGTCACATAGCAAAAATGAGTACATATCTACATTGCTTTAGGTGGCATACATTAAGTCAAATTGTAAACGTTTTACTTACTATGTCAGTGAAGCACACGCACAGTGTACACACAGGAGACCTCATTTTGCACAACTTTGGTCATCATGTCCAGCACCACCAACACAGCACAGCACAGCACAGCAAAGTACTGGTATTTCATGTCTTGAGTTCCAGTTTTGTTTACTAGTTCAATTCTTTTATGATCCGTCTCCTCTACATTAGTTTACTCCTTTTACTTTTTACATCTATCTGAATACAGTACAAAATGAGTTTAAGTTTTGTGTCTCTTTAACGTACAAATTTTAAGTTATGTGTCTCTTCAGTGCAAGCAATGTGAATGAGATGAAGACTACTTTTGCCTGATTTCTCAGCCATCTGCTTCACGAGCAGAGCCTACTTTTTGTAATGTCCAAACCTCATTCTCTTTGCCTCCTGTCTGTAATGTTCAATGGCTTTTCTCTTTGAAGCCAGCCAAATGTGTTCCTTCTGGAACAGTTCAAACTTTTTCTTTCTTTCTTCTTTTTCTTTCCTCCAAAATGTGGTGGTAAGTCTATCAACTGTTCCAAGCACGACGAAAACGTTTCATTTTCGTGGCTCCTGTTCAGCCAATCCCGTCGCCATTTGTTTGCCACACCAGCATCAATATCTCCTGTCGCATAATTTCGCGGAACTATGTCTGTACGCTTTGGCATTTTATTTTTTTCCTTCTTTTTCTTAATCTTGTTCAAATTCGATCACGTCGACCCAGAGCGGAAAGCAGTGGCGAATGTCACGAAAGCGCATGCGCGGAAGTTGTCCTGCTCAATGCTACTTCTCGCGAGACGAAGGCTTGAAGTGAATGACCTGAAACGAACTAAGTGGGCTGGTCTCGTCGGGCACGGCTCGGGTTTTTTTTTTTTGTTTTGTTTTTTTGTTTTTGTTTTTTTTTTCTTTTCGCGGATTTCCGCGAATTCGCGGACATGTACCATGCCTGATCTAGGCCAGACCAACGGACAAGCAGGCACTAGTGGAAGGAGTTGGACCACTAGCTGTTATGAATTATCTATGAAGTCATATTCACCAAGAACAGTGGAAGGAGTTGGACCACTAGCTGTTATGAATTATCTATGAAGTCATATTCACCAAGAACTAGTGGAAGGAGTTGGACCACTAGCTGTTATGAATTATCTATGAAGTCATATTCACCAAGAACTAGTGGAAGGAGTTGGACCACTAGCTGTTATGAATTATCTATGAAGTCATATTCACCAAGCACTAGTGGAAGGAGTTGGACCACTAGCTGTTATGAATTATCTATGAAGTCATATTCACCAAGCACTAGTGGAAGGAGTTGGACCACTAGCTGTTATGAATTATCTATGAAGTCATATTCACCAAGCACCAGTGGAAGGAGTTGGACCACTAGCTGTTATGAATTATCTATGAAGTCATGTTATGAATTATCTATGAAGTCATGTTATGAATTATCTATGAAGTCATATTCACCAAGAACTTCTGGTGGGGGAAGTAGCGCATGATGATGACCACATGATCCCGATTCTTCAGGCACAGCTCCACCCCAATCACGTTTTTCTTCCCCCTGCAACAGTCACCAGCACGCCCAGGAATCACTACAAACCAAGCACTGCATTCTGTCTTCTTCACTGCACCAAGTCATGGGACACTAGGGGATCACCTCTAATAGAAACACGCAGCTTTGGAGAAAGTATCAAAGTGAAGCTCTAAAACCACACACAAACACGCGCGTGCACCCACACGCACACACACTCACACACACACACACACACACACACACACTCTCACTCACACATGTGTAGTAAGTCATGGAACACTAGATGATCACCTCTTTTAAAAACATGTCGCTTTGGAGAAAGGATCGAAGTAAAGCTCTAAAACCACTAACACGTGCGCGGGCACACGCGCGCGCGACAACACACACACGTATACACACACACACATGCACTTACACACAAAACATATGCACAGGTGCATGTGCCTTCACCAAACCTACCAGTAAGTAACAAGTCATATTTCAGAGAACTATGTTCCTGAGTAAATCAGCACAAAACACTTCTGTGAAAAAGGAAAATGGGAATAAAAGAAATCAGAAATAAAACAAAACCAAAATCATTAAACAAAATCATGAACACAAAATAATTTTTTAAAAAGTATTAAAAAAAAAAAAAAGTACAGTATCTTTTTCACCAGGAAACTGGGTGCAACACATTTCCAGTTCCTTCCTTCAACACATCCTAACAGACTGCACAGAGACATACATGCATGTGCATGCAACAAACACACAAATAACACACAACATTTCCAGTTCCTTCCTTCAACACATCCTCACAGACTGCACAAGAGACTCGTACGTATGTGCATCCAACAAACACACAAATAACACAACATTTCCAGTTCCTTCCTTCAACACATCCTAACAGACTGCACAAGAGACATACATGCATGTGCATGCGACAAACACACAAATAACACAACATTTCCAGTTCCTTCCTTCAACACATCCTAACAGATTGCACAAGAGACATACATGCATGTGCATGCAACAAACACACAAATAACTCATCCTGGTAAATCAGCGTAAAACACCTCTGTGGAAAAGAAAAATAGAAATAAAAAGTTCAGAAATAAAACAAAACCAGAATAATCTAAAACAAAATTAGAAATGCATGTTAACTGCAGAAAAAAAAATAAGAAAAGAAAGATAATTCACTTCTCATCTTAAAAACTAGCAAGAACCAAACACTGTTCTGTTCCTTCCTTCAACACATGACACTCAGACAGCAGGAGAGACTGACCCCAACAGCTGCAGACTCTTCAGCTCGGAGATCATACGGGTGGGGTGTGAGGTCGGAATGATGTGCTTCAAAGCAAACTTCTCTTTGACGTCACTGGGATGCTTCAGCTGGCCACGAAGACTGAACTGAAAGTACCTGGAAAAACCACAGCCACAAAACTGAACTGAAAGTACCTGGAACAACCACAGCCACAAAACTGAACTGAAAGTACCTGGAAAAACCACAGCCATGAAGACTGAACTGAAAGTACCTGGAAAAACCACACCCACAAAATTGTACACTGTTGATGCCTGAAAGACGAAACTGAAAGTACCTGGAAAAACCACAGCCACAAACTACACTGTTCATGCCTGAATGAAATACATACACATGGTTCATATCAAAATAATGATAATGATATTTTTTTAATGTAAACTACAAATCAGAAAGCTCACACAACAGACACAAAAACTGCCCCAGCCTCAAAATTATGGCCTTTTTATGCCCTGCTCTCAACGTGACCCCAGTTTCCACTTCTTCTCCAGGTCCTGGCCCATAGTGAGTTAGCGACGATGTCAAAGTTCCAGGGGACTGTCCCAGAACAGACCGGTGGCACCCAGTCAACAGGGATGCTCTCCTATGCGAGCTCTGCAGATCCGCAGTCAGTTATTGTCATGTATGCACAACGTTGTAAGCTTTGTCCTGATTATACTGGCACAGACTGGGAAGCACTGAACACTATGTCCTGATTATACTGGCACAGACTGGGAAGCACTGAACACTGTGAAAGTGACTGTCCTGATTATACTGGCACAGATTGGGAAGCACTGAACACAATGTCCTGATTATACTGGCACAGACTGGGAAGCACTGAACACTGTGAAAGTGACTGTCCTGATTATACTGACACAGACTGGGAAGCACTGAACACTGTGAAAGTGACTGTCCTGATTATACTGGCACAGACTGGGAAGCACTGAACACTGTGAAAGTGACTGTCCTGATTATACTGGCACAGACTGGGAAGCACTGAACACAATGTCCTGATTATACTGGCACAGACTGGGAAGCACTGAACACTGTGAAAGTGACTGTCCTGATTATACTGGCACAGACTGGAAGCACTGAACACTAGGAAAGTGACTGTCCTGATTATACTGGCACAGACTGGGAAGCACTGAACACTGTGTCCTGATTATCAGACTGGGAAGCACTGAACACTATGTCCTGATTATCAGACTGGGAAGCACTGAACACTATGTCCTGATTATCAAACTGGGAAGCATTGAACACTATGTCCTGATTATCAGACTGGGAAGCACTGAACACTATGTCCTGATTATCAGACTGGGAAGCATTGAACACTATGTCCTGATTATCAGACTGGGAAGCACTGAACACTAAAGTCCTGATTATCAGACTGGGAAGCACTGAACACTATGTCCTGATTATCAACTGGGAAGCACTGAACACTATGTCCTGATTATCAGACTGGGAAGCATTGAACACTATGTCCGATTATCACAGACTGGGAAGCACTGAACACTGTGTCCTGATTATACTGGCACAGACTGGGAAGCACTGAACACTATGTCCTGATTATACTGGCACAGACTGGGAAGCACTGAACACTAGGAAAGTGACTCAGTGGCAGTGCAGCGTCTCCCCTGACGGGTTGTTTCACAACTTGTCAACTGTTTCTCGTGGACTGTTGATAATGAGTGGCAGGATTAAGCTGACTAAGGAGGCATGAACAATGGAACTGTATAAATTGAAAGTAAATGATACGGAAATAGCACAGATCAGACAATGAATAAAAAAACCAAACAAACAAACAAATCCATTAGAGTCTGTATGCATGTAAAAAAATATATACTCCCATTCATTGCAGAGCATAAAGTCTATTGCTATTTCAAGCCAGATTTTGTTTACCGCAATCATCAGCATTTTACAGTTTCAGATGACAAAATACCTACAAAAATATCATCCACTTACTGATTTTAATTTTCGTTTGTGCAGATGTTGATGGTGTGAAAGTGACCTTGTTACATTTGTGGCACTTGACTCTCACCACATTCTGTGACCAGGGACTATTTTGGCATGGTTCATTTCCTACACTAGTTTTCAAAATGACAAGCATGATCACAACTAAAACCACATCTCAAGTCAGTGTATAAATTTCTTTACCATGAGTTAAGTATGCTGAAAATGTGACGTATGAACTGGGGTATTCTTACAAGGTGACTTATGGGAGTAATGGCATGCATTTTTGTGGCATGTGTGTGTGTGTGCGTGCGTGCGTGCATGCGTGTGTGCGCACGCGTGTGTGTGTGTGTGTATGCATGTGTGTGTGTGCGCAAGCTGGCACACATGCATGTGCATGTGTGTGTGTATATATATGTTTGCATACTTGGGTACAGAGAGAGAGAGAGAGACTACGTATACATGCAACTTGTTTTCTTTAAACAAAATGCATACAGGTTTGTTGCATTCTACAACTTACACGCTCACAATAAAAACAACAAAATGTTGTACAGCTTTTTCAGATGGAACAAAATTCACTGACCTTCCCCAATTTTGTCCAGCACATTGAAGTGGTTGGTGACTTCAGGAACATAGTAGCACAGGTCCTCAATCTCCTCCTGGACTGACGCTGGCACTGTACACAACAATCACACAGTCATACATCAACATGGGATCTGAATCACAGTCATGCATCAGACATGGGATCTGAATCACACAGTCATATATCAGACATGGGATCTGAATCACAGTCATAAACTCATATATCAGACATGGGATCTGAATCACACAGTCATATATCAGACATGGATCTGAATCACACAGTCATATATCAGACATGGGATCTCAATCACACAGTCATATATCAGACATGGGATCTGAATCACAGTCATGCATCAGACATGGGATCTGAATCACACAGTCATATATCAGACATGGGATCTGAATCACACAGTCATATATCAGACATGGGATCTGAATCACACAGTCATATATCAGACATGGGATCTGAATCACAGTCATATATCAGACATGGGATCTGAATCACACAGTCATATATCAGACATGGGATCTGAATCACACAGTCATATATCAGACATGGGATCTGAATCACACAGTCATATATCAGACATGGGATCTGAATCACACAGTCATATATCAGACATGGGATCTGAATCACAGTCATATATCAGACATGGGATCTGAATCACAGTCATATATCAGACATGGGATCTGAATCACACAGTCATATATCAGACATGGGATCTGAATCACACAGTCATATATCAGACATGGGATCTGAATCACATAGTCATATATCAGACATGGGATCTGAATCACACAGTCATATATCAGACATGGGATCTGACATTAATGAAAAAGAGGGAAGGTAAAGCAGAGGTCTCGGTGAAACTGTTGGCCTCTGATGGGAGTCAGGCTGCAAAGCGTCCTGGAGGTGAAATGTGTTTGCTTTTAAATCTACAGATATCAGCCTGGGGATATAATTCTTTAAAATAAAAAAAAAGAAGTAAAAGAAAAAACCTTTACTGTCTGAGCACCACTCAGGAACAGGTTTTGGTGACAGTTTTCACACATAGCTCCACTGTTCACTCAGCCTTTTCCTTGCCCTTATTTTCTTGAGCCACACGGATGCTTCCACCTTGAATCTCATCCTCCGAATTACAAAAGTTCTATTCATTTTTTTCATACAGTGTCCATTTCGGAAGCATGATCCTTTACGCCCAATGGCAGAATATATTACATACTGTCACTGCTCTGCAACTTTTGAAAAGCCAAAGAAGTTCATCAAAATGCGCCATTACAAAATGAATTTTCCACAAAGTATTTGTGCTTGCCCTGCTGCACACATGAAAATTTGGTGAAAGCGCTGTTACAGAAAGGGAGGAAACCCCGGAGTGATGTAACGCAACACACATATATATGGGTACCCAGCTGCCAGTCATGGAAATCAATTCCATAAAATTCATCTGTGACTATGATGGACAGAACATGCCACTATTGTCAGTGACATCACATCTGTGTGCTCCCACCCTCTATGGGTTTTTTTTCACAGATTTTCACAGGTTCAGGAAGAATCGATTCCAGGGCTTTTCACAAGGTAGAGTTGATTTGTTTAAAAACACTGGTTCATCATGTCCACACCCTAATGATGAAGATAAAAGTCTAGACACTACACACTAATGATGAAGATAAAAGTCTAGACACTACACACTAATCAAAGTGTAAGCAAACTCACGCTCATCAGACTTCTCTGACTCAGAATCAGACTTTTTCTTCTGTTGTTTCTTGACAAAGTTGGCCTCCCACTCTTGGTCTCGTTTCAGCTCCTGTTCCATTTTCTTCTCAGTTCTGAAATAATCGTTTCATCACAATGTTAATTGCTGAAGAAAAAAAAACAAAAACAAAAAAAAAACCAACAACGGAGAGGACTTACCAATTTTTGCTTTTTGAACTCAGCCTGTTATATTCTGCTTCATTTGATTTATTCCACTGGCAAGGGGACATTTCAGAGAGGGTGAAAATATCTTCTTATACGTTTGTGACAACATCAACCCATAGAAAGGATCTGGCAAGAGCCTAGTTTAACAATTCCCCTTTGTCTCAATGTCACTGATTAGCACCAAGACAGACAGAATGAAAACCTGGCTGTGTTTAACAGTTACCAGGAGACTCCAATATGGCGATGGCATGCTACCCATGTGTTTCATTAACTTTCAATTAGAAAGAGACAACTTGATGGTATCTGTGTCAGCGTCAAGATGTAATTCAGGCAGAAGAAGGTCGTGGGGAGGTAATGGTGGAGGTGATGGGGGCAAAAGGAAAGGAGGTGGGGGAGGAAAGGATAGGGATGTCTTGGGTGCCCACAAACCCCTCTCCCCTTTCCTCCCATTTCTTTTAAATCGCTCTAGGTAGATCTAGACATGCATTTTTAGTAAATACTGACCATGTTACTGTAAAATAATGACCATGTTACTGTAAATAATGATCATGTTACTGTTACCTACCAATAGAGGCCTCCAGTCACCTCAAAGGATGATTTTACCTTGAGCATTTGGGACTGTGGGTGGGCTTTGCCCTTCCCCCTCACTCTCCACCCCACTTCCCCCCACACATCCATCCTAACCAGAACTTTGCCTCTGAAACCCCACCCAAGCCAAATTCTGTGACAATCTCGCAGTAGCTACCACTGATCATATATATGCCTGCTGCACATCTGACAGTTTAGAGTGTGCGTGTGTGAGTGTGTGTGTGTGTGTGTATGCGCGCGCATTTATGTGTGTGCGTTTGTTGTCAACTAAACGGCCCCTGATTCTAGCTCCCCCCCCCCCCCCCCCCCCCCATGTATCGCCTATGAATGAAATTTCTATTTCTACTTTCATAAAAGAACAAAGATTATCTATCCTATCTTCTTTCTGTTGGATATTGTCCCCCTTCTCCCATCCCCTGGCTTTGAAATCTTCCCCCGCTGTTCTGTTACCTTAGGAGCTTGACTACTGTTGTGGAAGGGTCGTCATCCCATTGTAAACCAGTCTTGTCAGGTGTACCACAGGGAACTGTTCTGGGGCCCTTGTTTTTCTTAATTTATATAAATGACATAAGTAGAAATCTCTCTCCTGGAACTACTATAAGGCTTTTTGCAGATGACAGCTTAGTATATATAGAACAATCAGAAGCAAGAATGATACACGCATTCTACAAGAAGATCTAAACGCTTTACATGAGTGGGAAAGAACTTGGAAAATGGAATTTCATCCCCAAAAGTGCCAAGTGTTGCGTATATGTAACAAACGCTCACCAAGTAGATCAGATTATTCTATCCATAATACTATTCTTAAAGAAACTAATGCTGCAAAATATTAGGCGTGATTATAGATAGTCGTCTCAAATGGAAAGAACATTACAATTTAGTATGTAAGAAAGCAAATAACATCTTAGCTTTCTTATACAGGAATATCAATGACTGCCCCCAAAAGGTTAAAGACGACTGCTACAAAACACTGGTTAGACCAGTACTTACTGGAATATGGTTGCTCAGTTTGGGATCCTTACCATCTAAAGGACATTGATAACCTCGAAAAGATTCAGAAGAGAGCAGCACGGTTCGTAACAGGGAACCACATCAGAGAAAAAGGGAATACTTGGAAGAACATGAGGAAATTAGAATGGAAACCCTTAGAAGAGAGAAGAGCTTTTATCAAACTTAACATCTTCTTCAAAGGCAGAGCTAAAGTAATTGATATTCCAATGGAACAACTAGTATTGAATAAAAGTAGCACCAGGAGTGGCGGGCAATGTTATACCATACCTGCATCAAATGTTGCGCATGTCCAGCGAGGAGGTTGCCTGGCTTTTGGAGCTCCCGTTTTAATTCACTTTTACATCTTTTACGTCTTTACATTTTACATCTTTTACTCATACGAGTAACTGTGAATTTTAATGATCAGCACTGTTGGTAGTTTAATGCTAAATTTTATTTTATTTTAACGAAATTGTGTTTTAAACCCTTTTCAAAGGTGAGTCTTTCTTATTTGGCTTTTCAAGATGGCTACCGGCGTGTTGTTCCTCGGCTTCGTTAAAAGTTTTGTATTCTTCCTTGCCCTTTCCACATGTGACAGAAACAACAATATTCCTAGTACTCAGTTTAATTTTGAAATTTTAGATGTAGATGTAGACGCCTTTAGTTCCATTTTTGCAGGTTTAAAACTTTGTGCAACCTGAACCATGTTAGTCTCCTGTGTGCACCTGTGCCGAGTACTGTTCTCTCGTCTATTACTGGGCCCCAGATTTGAACCCCTGATTTCAGTTAACATCAGAAATAGTACAGTGATAAGGAATTGTTTGATTAAAAGAGTTAGACATAGAGGAGTTAAAATCATGGCTTTTAAGCCTTATCCTATGGGGAAAACATTGAACTCAATCCGGGTCCATCCACTAAAGTAAAATATCCATGCGGAGTTTGCAATTTGAGAGTCACATGGAAACATAAGCAGTTGCCTGTGACGTCTGCAATTCATGGTATCACACCAAATGTATGTTGATGAATTCAGCAGTTTATGAAGCATCATGTAATAGTGATGTATCTTGGACTTGTTTTACCTGCGGGCTTCCAAACTTTAGTTCGAGACTTTTTGAAGATTCTATTGAAGACTGCAGCTCAGAAAGCAACCGTTTTGACCCTATCTCACCAGACTGATCCCCAAAAGAAAACTTGAAATTTTGTCCTAAGTTTGCACCCACCCCTGATTCTAAAACTAAATAAAATCCCAAATCATAAAGTGCAACTGAACCCAAATCATTAAGAGAAAAAGATAAACTTAAATGCATAGTTGTAAATTTTCAATCTTTTATCAAGAAAAAGGAAGAATTCAGTAATTTAGTCACCGAAAAAAAAACATTGATGTTGTAATTGGAACAGAAACTTGGCTAGAAACTGGAACATCCAGCAGTGAACTTCTAATGGAGGATTTGATATTTATAGAAAGGACAGACTTGGAAAAAGAGGTGGGGGTCTTGATTGCCATTAGGAAAAACTTAGCCAGTGAGTTTTTATATCAAGGCAAAAATAGTGAAAGTTTATTTTGTAGGATTAATTTTAAGAATAAGAGACCTGTCATTGTTGGATCAGTTTACAGACCTCCAGACTCAGATGAAAATGTATGTTCGTCTATCTGCAGAGACATTTCTAACATTGTTTTGGCCAATAGAAGGCAATATTATGGATTGGTGGAGACTTTAATTTACCAGATATTGATTGGGGTGAAGATGCCATACTTGGTAATCAATACAGTAAAAATATTAATACTCAGTTTTTTGATGCCACCAAAGACCTTGGATTAGTACAGTCAGTTGAATCACCAACTCGTGGTAAGGCATTCCTGGATTTATTTTTTACCAATTGTCCAGGCGCTTTAGGCAATCAGGAATTAATTGCAGGCCTGGGTGATCATGACATAGTTCTCTTAGAGAGCAACTTTCAACCTTTTCGAAGAAACCCCTAAACGTACCATCAGACTCTGGAACCAAGCAGATTTACCAAAATTGCGCAGGGATACTCATGATTTCAGTCGTCTTTTTTGAGGTTCCATAGTGTTAAAGATAATGTCAGTGACCTTTGGAAGTGTATAAAAACTAACTTGGAATTTATTATGATGACAACATACCTACTAAAATAACTTCAAGCAAGAACCACCAGCCATGGATTACTACAAAAACTAAACGTTTGTTGAGAAGGAAACATCGTTTCTTTAAGAAATTGAAATTACATCCTAATTCAGAAAGATTACTGGCTAGGTATAAAATATTAAGAGAAGGTGTCAGAGAGAATGTAGACTTGCTCACTCCAATTATGTTAATTCGATGATTTCGGAGGTGATCATCAAAACAAGAAATTATGGTCTTACATAAGGAGTAAGAGACAGGACAACATTGGGATTCCAGACCTGAGAAAAAACCCAGAATAACTTAATACAGGACCCTGAAGGGAAAGCAAACTTACTAAACAAACAGTTTTGTTCAGTTTTCTCAAATCCCAAACCCTAATTAACGTTAGACTAAAGGATGATGATAAACTCCCTGGAATGCAAAATATTAAAGTAAACAAAGCAGGAGTATTTAAGTTACTGCCCAATATCAATGAAAACAAAGCTACTGGTCCCGATGGCGTTCCTGGCAAGCTCTTAAAATTATGTGCCAATGAATTGAAGTGAGGTATACCAATTACTTTACCAAGCTTCATGGACCAGGGAGTAATACCTGATGAGTGGCGAGATGCGAGCATTGTTCCTTATTCAAAAAGGGTGACAAAACAAAAGCAGAGAACTATAGACCTGTATCTCTTACATCCATATCAGCTAAACTACTTGAACACATAATATATAGTAGCATAATGGACCATCTTGACAAATATGACTTCTTAAATAACGCCCAGCATGGTTTTAGACAGCGAAGGAGTTGTGAGACTCAACTTATAACAACTCTCAATGATTTCAGTAACTGTCTTAACAACAGACAGCAATAGATGCAATTTTATTAGACTTTTCTAAAGCCTTTGATAAGGTTGAACATGAGGGCCTGCTGCTTTAATTAGAACACATTGGGATTGGCGGTTCTTTGCTAAAATGGGCTAGATCATTCCTCGTTGGGGGAACGCAGAAGTTGTTGTGGAAGGGTCGTCATCCCATTGTAAACCAGTCTTGTCAGGTGTACCACAGGAACTGTTCTGGGGCCCCTTTTTCTTCTTAATTTATATAAATGACATAAGTAGAAATCTCTCTCCTGGAACTACTATAAAAAGTATAAGGCTTTTTGCAGATGACCGTTTAGTATATTAAGAACAATCAGAAGCAAGAATGATACACGCATTCTACAAGAAGATCTAAACGCGTTACAAGAGTGGGAAAGAACTTGGAAAATGGAATTTCATCCCAAAAGTGCCAAGTGTTGCGTATATGTAACAAAACGCTCACCAAGTAGATCAGATTATTCTATCCATAATACTATTCTAAAAGAAACTAATGCTGCAAAATATTTAGGCGTGATTATAGATAGTCGTCTCAATGGAAAGAACATTACAATTTAGTATGTAAGAAAGCAAATAACATCTTTGCTTTCTTATACAGGAATATCAATGACTGCCCCCAAAAGGTTAAAGACGACTGCTACAAAACACTGGTTAGACCAGTACTGGAATATGGTTGCTCAGTTTTTGGGATCCTTACCCTCTAAAGGACATTGATAACCTCGAAAAGATTCAGAAGAGAGCAGCACGGTTCGTAACAGGGAACCACATCAAAGAAAAGGGGGAAAACTAGGAAGAACATGAGGAAATTAGAATGGAAACCCTTAGAAGAGAGAAGAGCTTTTATTAAACTTAACACCTTTTTCAAAGGCAGAGCTAAAGTAATTGATATTCCAATGGAACAACTAGTATTGAATAAAAGTAGCACCAGGAGTGGGGGGCAATGTTATACCATACCTGCATCAAATATTGGCAGCCACTTACATTCTTTTTATCCCAGTTCTGTACGGCTGTGGAACTCACTGCCGGGTGCCATCAAGATTGCCACGGGTGCAATCTCATTCAAAAACAGATTGATTCGACAGTTTTGAGATCTGCATATTGGCGATTTTCTATTTTTTACTTCCCCAGATATTTTACTGTTACCTGGGCCTGAATTTGGCCATTGCTTTTAACTTCTTGAATATCGAGTGCGACCCCTTGTTGCCAAATTTGCTCCAGGGGCCAACAGTCTGAATCGCACTATTTTATTTTACTTTTTGGTTTGAGTGAACCAGTATTTTAGGAAGAAGAAGAAGAAGAAGAAATATTGACAGCCACTTACATTCTTTTTATCCCAGTTCTGTACGGCTGTGGAACTCACTGCCGGGTGCCATCAAGATTGCCACAAATGCAATCTCATTTTTTTTTAAAAACAAATTGATACGACAGTTTTGAGATCTGCATATTGACGATTTTCTATTTTTACTTCCCCAGATATTTTACTGTTACCCGGGCCTGAATTTGGCCATTGCTTTTAACTTCTTGAATATCGAGAGCGACCCTGTTGCCAAATTTGCTCCCGGGCCAACAGTCTGAGTCGCACTATTTTATGTTATTTTATTTTACTTTTTAACATGCGCGCTGGAGACCTAGGCTTACTCGTTTTTGAGTGAACCAGTATTTTAGGAAGAGAAGACAACCTCAACCAGTGTGGCGTCCTTATTCCGTCACACTAAGCTTGATGAAATATTGGCTCAAGATACAAATAATGAGCTTTAAACCACTGATTTAGGATTTAACCAAAATAACGAATTCAAGAAAATATGCAGATACAAAAATAAACCACTGCAACAAATACAGACTGAATGTCGACGAACCTCTTTGTAGCAGATCACGAAACGAATCTTGGCGCGTACCGCAAGAGTTACATCCCATCTGAATATCTTGGAGTAATTTCCCTTAGAAATTTCGGGGGGGGGGGGGGGGGGGGGGGGGGGGGGGGGGGGGCGGGGGGGGGGGGGGGGATGTGTGTGTGTGCGTGTGTGTGTGTGTGTGTTTCGGTTACATATCATGTAGCTGTTCGAGTTTTGTGATTTTGATTGTCGTTGCTGACTGGAGCACTTAGAGTAATTGGTGCCAAGCAACAGATCATTGCGTTCACCTTCGCTGCGTATTCGTGTATCAAACATGTGCGTTTGAGTGAGAGCGCAAGCGCGAATGAGTCTCAGTGTGTGCGTGTGTTCGAGCCATGTGTGTGAAGTGTGAGCGCGCGCGCGATTGTGTTGTGTATTTGTGGGCGAGAGTATAAATGTATGTGTGGGAGTGGACGCGCGCACACACAGACACACGCACACGCGCTCGCACGCACACACACGCGCGTCCTTGCATGCACGCACGCGGGCGCGCGGCACGCACGCACGCACGCACACAACACACACACACACACACACACACACACACACACACACACACACACACACACACACAACACACACACACACACACACACAACACACTATGGGCCCATGTACACTGAAATGCAGAAACATCCATTCTATGTAGCCACATATACATCGTAATACACAGGAGTCCAACATCATCGGAGTATGGAACAGGCTGCCATAATTATTACTCACAAGAGTCGAACATCGTAATACACAGAAGTCCAACATCATCGGAGTATGGAATAGGCTGACATAATTATTACTCACAAGAGTCGAACAGCGTGTGGCTGAATGGTGAGGGGGGAGGAAGGGAGTGGGAGGGGGGATGAAAAAGCCTTACTCTACGCGCAAATTAGACACCGAACCATACTGATACGGAATATTGTTTGGATGCTCAGTGTTGATCTCGCTCTATCAGGAGAAAGGTATTGAGAGGAATAATTCTGATAATGTCAATACTGTCTTGTATAGTCCATATGTTGCGGAAATTGCCATGGTTATTTCGCAATCACAGGTTGCAAAATTTTATTAAAGATCAACAATTTTGTGTACCACTAGGGTATTTCACTTATGTAAATATGCATGAGTCAAATATGGGTTTGAAAGTACTAACATGGATGATGAGTTGAGTGTGGAAGTGTTTGTCTGTTTGTTTAAATTCTTACTTTTTTTTTAAGTGTCTGACGATGAAAAGATATTAAAAAAACCCACTGAACTGAGCTGAACTGATATGGAATATACCATGGATAAAATTTCAAAACTTTAAACTTTCACAAGTTGGGGGAACAAAAAAAAAGAACAGAAAGAAAAACTCTGTCGGAAGCGGGGCAGGTGTGGGGGGGTTGGGGCGGCGGCGTTAAAGTATATTCTGCGTGGATGAGATTTAATGAGATGAAAACCCAACATTGCCAGACTCCATCCATTCTTATAACTGGGATTGAACACACCCGACATTGTCAGCAGAAGATTAAAAAACTTGATCTTATAATGAAGAGGCTAAAAGTGAGTTGTACTGTTACAGTCAAATAAAAAAAAGAGGAATATTAAGAATCTAACCACATGCACAAGGTTACGGTTTGGCATAGGCCCTAGGGGATTATAACATTTTCTTGTTGGATATGTCGTATCCCATCTGTGCTTCCCAGCAGAGTCTTCGATGTATTGTTTCGCTCTCATGCTCCAGATTGAAGTCGTGAGAGTGTGAACAGCTTCAGAAGAAGAAAGAGGGACATCACAACTCAAAACATCGAATTATTTCTTGCAGCTTCCTTTGCGTAAAAATTAACTGAGTCATTGCTACGTAAACTGGAGTGCCCTTGAATCCATGCAAAGTTATATCGGTACCCCGCGTTGTTCACTGATGACTTAGAAATAAGATCTCACAAACCATGTCTGAACGCCCAGCTTTCCATTGACAATGTACAGCCATGTCTGAACGCCCAGCTTTCCATTGACAATGTACAGCCCTGTCTGAACGCCCAGCTTTCCAATGACAATGTACAGCCATGTCTGAACGCCCAGCTTTCCAATGACAATGTACAGCCATGTCTGAACGCCCAGCTTTCCATGACAATGTACAGTCATGTCTGAACGCCCAGCTTTCCAATGACAATGTACAGCCATGTCTGAACGCCCAGCTTTCCATTGACAATGTACAGCCATGTCTGAACGCCCAGCTTTCCATTGACAATGTACAGCCATGTCTGAACCACCAGCTTTCCATTGACAATGTACAGCCATGTCTGAACCACCAGCTTTCCATTGACAAAGTACAGCCGTAAGTGCTGAATTTGAATCGGATGATATCAGAACTTTTCTATGTAAAGCAGGCATGTCAAGAATGAAATCTCTTGCTTTCAAAGTAGCAAATAATTCAGTTACTTAGAGCTTCCTTCGTAACATGGAATTCATTTCTAATGGTAAGCGCTGGCATCATAAAAGAAGCCCCAACATCGGACGTATCTCAAGCAGAACCATCCATAAAATGTGCTGCTAGGAATCGTGTTTCCTACCTATCAAATCTTTGGTATAGGACGACAGTAACAGATGATTATCGTTTTCATTAAGATCTCCGTAAGCGTAGATGATTTCAGCCTGCTCCGACAACCAAGGAGGATGTGAACAACCTGGAACAGCGGCAAAACCATCAAGAGACAGGTTACAGTTCTGAAACAATGGGGAAACATAATCACCTAAGGACATGTATACCGCTTTGTTACGGATCTCCCTTGAAACATAGGTACTTCCATCCAGTTCTGTCATGACTGAAATCAGGATGGTTCTAGCTCTCACTGTAAAATTACAGGTGCAGCTTAACCTTCGTTCTTTTAAGGGTAACACACCAGCCTCCTTGCACGTCAAATCAATTGAAGCCCATTGGGGAAGTCCTGATACAGTGTTAAAGGCTAACGAGTCCAAACTGGTTAGCTTATGCATATCTGTATTTGCAGCTGTGAAAAGGTACTTCTTGGTCGTACCACAGAATTGAACTAACTAGCCCTGAAGCGAAATGAACATGATAAGACCCCAGTTATTCGGAGGTAAGCCATAAAGTATAATGATAAGACCCCCCAGTTATTCAGAGGTAAGCCATAAAGCATAATGATAAGACCCCTAGTTATTCAGAGGTAAGCCATAAAGTATAATGATAAGACCCCCAGTTATTCAGAGGTAAGCCATAAAGTATAATGATAAGACCTTAAGTTATTCAGAGGTAAGCCATAAGTATAATGATAAGAACCCCAGTTATTCAGAGGTAAGCCATAAAGTATAACGATAAGACCCCCAGTTATTCAGAGGTAAGCCATAAAGTATAACGATAAGACCCCCAGCTATTCAGAGGCAAGCCATAAAGAATTTTTTTTTTTTTTTTTTTTTTTTTTTTTTTTGCTGTCCCAACCTCTGCGCCACCTCAGAGGCAGTGCACCCACACCGCTCATTCCCACACCCGTCCACAGCCATAGCTCGGCCGGCCCCGCCGCAGCCCCGGCACCAGCAATCCACAGGGAGCAGTCAATGTCAAGTCGTCAAGAGGCAACCCACCGGAGGAGACACTGCACTGCTGCCGAGTCACTTCGGTGGTGTTCAGTGGCGCCTGTTCTGATCTAACATACGCAGGACACCACCTACTAAGCCTCCTACTGATTGCTTAGTCGTGGAGCCGGCGTGAGTGAGCTCTCCCTCCGGAGGGCGCCACCACGTCCGTCCAACGACAGCCCCCATGGACTCGCCGATACCGGTGACCCAGACGGAACCAAACCAAGGCCACAGACGTGGAGAGGACATCGAAATTGAGGTCACCATGAGAGCAGGGCATGAAGGGCCACAGAACTTGAGACATTTTTTTTTAATGCTGATCAAAGGTAATGAGGATGATTAAGATGATGCTACGGATTTCCATTTCGGTCTGAGACTACATGACAGGGCTGTACTCTACGCTTCCTTTCATAATATATCCTGGCGTCAACCAGGCCCGAGAGATACAGGCACCTGCATTTGTTGGTCAGGAAATTTGAGCAACACTCTCAGAAACGCATCCATTAAGTGATGAAACTCGACTGTGTGGTCCCAGTCTTCCCAACTGAGTCCGCAGCAAACTCAACTCTGGGTAGGAGCCGGTCGGGCAAAAAAAAACCACATGATTCTGATGGGATTCGAACCCACGACCTCCCAGCCGGAGTCCGCGACGCTAACCACTTCGCCACGGCAAGCCATAAAGAATTGGTAACAATGCAATATTTTTTCCTAGCCTTTTCTACAAGGTGATTTATATGTTTACTCCAAAAACGTTGACGGTGGAAGATAACATCGAGAAACTTAACTTGTCTGCTTGGTTTTCTTTTTTCTTTAAAAAAAAAAAAAAAAGTATTATCAACCCTGAATGAGACAGCTTCTCTGCCTTCAAACGCAATAGATTTCTTTGTAAAACATCTGTGTCGGCCTCTGCGTCTGCGTCTGCGTCTCTCTCTCTCTCTCCCCTCTCTCTCTCTCTCAACGAGAGAGAGAGAGAAGAGAAGAGAGAGAAAAGAGAGAGAGAGAGAGAGATTTTGTTTAGAACAGATCTATGTAGACCAAAAGTGACAAGAAAATAATATTTCGTGAGTGGTCTTCGGAAATCGGTTTGTATTTCTCTTGACACACCTATATCTGAACCATTTAGTTTATCTTTGAAAGATGATACGCCTATATCTGAACCATGTAGTTTATCTTTGAAAGATGATACACCTATATCTGAACCATGTAGTTTATCTTTGAAAGATGACACACCTATATCTGAACCATTTAGTTTATCTTTGAAAGATGACACACCATTTAGTTTATCTTTGAAATCGGAAATGAAATGAGGTAGGGAACAGTAAACGATAAACAGTAAACAAGTGGGGTATGTTTTGCTCCCATAAGGAAACCTAACACAGAGTAACTTTTATTCAAGACTGGCACAGCCTTTTAAACTTGAATAAAGTCAGACAAATACATAGACGAACAATCTAATAGTGGGGGAAAAACAAGCGCAGGCCAACAACTGAACTGTCTGGCAAAGATTTGGACTTGAGGGGAGGGGAGAGGGGAGTTTGAAGATGGAGAAACTGGGAAAATGAAATTTAAAAAAAAAAATTAAATAAAAAAAAAAATGTTACAGATATGAAAACTCTTCTCTAGCTGCATAAGGGAACCATCGCAATCCCTTTTGAAGGCAGATATATTTGTATTGCCTGCTCCGAGGCTGTAACATTTTTTTTTAATTTAATTTTTTTTTTTAATTTCATTTTCCCAGTTTCTCCATCTTCAAACTCCCCTCTCCCCTCCCCTCAAGTCCAAATCTTTGCCAGACAGTTCAGTTGTTGGCCTGTGCTTGTTTTTCCCCCACTATTAGATTGTTCGTCTATGTATTTGTCTGACTTTATTCAAGTTTAAAAGGCTGTGCCAGTCTTGAATAAAAGTTACTCTGTGTTAGCATTCCTTATGGGAGCAAAACATACCCCACTTGTTTACTGTTTATCTTTGAAAGATGATACGCCTATATCTGAACCATGTAGTTTATCTTTGAAAGATGATACACCTATATCTGAACCATGTAGTTTATCTTTGAAAGATGACACACCTATATCTAAACCATTTAGTTTATCTTTGAAAGATGACACACCTACATCTGAACCATGCAGTTTATCTTTGAAAGATGACACACCTATATCTAAACCATGTAGTTTATCTTTGAAAGATGACACACCTACATCTGACTCATGTAGTTTATCTTTGAAAGATGATACGCCTATATCTGACTCCTGTAGTTCATCTTTGACAGATGATACACCTATATCTGAACCATGTAGTTTATCTTTGAAAGATGATACACCTATATCTGAACCATTTAGTTTATCTTTGAAAGAGGGACACACCTATATCTGAACCATTTAGTTTATCTTTGAAAGATGACACACCTACATCTGAACCATGCAGTTTATCTTTGAAAGATGACACACCTATATCTCAACCATGTAGTTTATCTTTGAAAGATGACACAACCTACATCTGACTCATGTAGTTTATCTTTGAAGATGATACGCCTATATCTGACTCATGTAGTTCATCTTTGACAGATGATACACCTATATCTGAACCATGTAGTTTATCTTTGAAAGATGATACACCTATATCTGAACCTTTAGTTATCTTGAAAGATGACACACCTATATCTGAACCATTTAGTTTATCTTTGAAAGATGACACACCTACATCTGAACATGCAGTTTATCTTTGAAAGATGACACACCTATATCTCAACCATGTAGTTTATCTTTGAATGATGACACACCTACATCTGACTCATGTAGTTTATCTTTGAAAGATGACACACCTATGTCTGAACCATGTGTTTATCTTTGAAAGATGATACGCCTATATCTGAACCATGTAGTTTATCTTTGAAAGATGATACACCTATATCTGAACCATTTAGTTTATCTTTGAAAGATGACACACCTACATCTGAACCATTTAGTTTATCTTTGAAAGATGACACCTACATCTGAACCATGCAGTTTATCTTTGAAAGTTTTTCACACCTATATCTGAACCATGTAGTTTATCTTTGAAAGATGACACACCTATATCTGAACCATGTAGTTTATCTTTGAAAGATGACACACCTATATCAGAACCATGTAGTTTATTTTGAAAGATGATACACCTATATCTGAACCATGTAGTTTATCTTTGAAAGATGACACACCTATATCTGAACCATGTAGTTTATCTTTGAAAGATGATACACCTATATCTGAACCATGTAGTTTATCTTTGAAAGATGATGCACCTATATCTGAACCATGTAGTTTATCTTTGAAAGATGATACAGGCACTGCAGCTATACATGATATCCTAGACAGTAAATAGTGACAGGCTTCGATCATTGGTTTATCTTTCAAAGATTAAGGTGACATGCATAAATAACTGTACAACTTACTACGTGCACTGAAATGTGACATGCCTGTATATTTTCATGGTGTATCTCTTTTGTGCAGAGAGAGAAGAGAGAGAGAGAGAGAGAGAGAGAGAGAGAGAGAGAGAGAGGAGAGAGAGAGAGAGAGAGAGAGAGAGAGAGTGATCTTTAATACTCAATGATAATACGTTCAGGCCGAGGCCTAGTTGTAACATCTGTCGCTGTCGTGCACACATGATTTCAATTCCTATCATTCACACCGATAAATCAGCATTAAATCAGTGATTACTTGTAGTTTCTGCATGTGAGTCATAATGAAGAGTTGGGTAAGCAAGGAGAAGGAATATTGACGCGCGCGCGCGCGCGAGAGAGAGAGAGAGAGAGAGAGAGAGAGAGAGGAGAGAGAGAGAGGAGAGAGAGAGAGAGAGAGAGATTGATTGATTGATTGATTGATCTTTAATACCCAAGGATGAAGATTTTAGGCCAAAGCCTAGTCTTACAATCTGTCCTTGTCATGCATACATTATTTCAGCACATATCATTCATACGGGACAATTCAACATGGCAACACTGTAATCTAAGTCTACAATGATTAGCAGACTGTTTGTGAAAGTAATAGTGACATGGTAGGTAGTCAAACAGAAGGAAAGTTACAAAAAAACAACCAACCAAACAAAATTAGAATGAGAGGTCAGAGGAGGGGGGGGGGGGGGGGGAGAATGACAGGTAGGTGGAGGAGAAGAGGGATGGGAGACAGAGTGGAAGTGGGGATGAGCCATTTAAAGGAGTAGGTTGTATGTTTAGACGGTGTATTCAAGTGGTTTACTGAAAAGAGAGAGAGAGAGAGAGAGAGGAGAGAGAGAGAGAGAGGAGAGAGAGAGAGAGAGAATGAGGAGAGAGGAGAGGGGAAAAGAGAGATTGAATGGGTGGGTGTCCAGTGTATTTATATTAAGTCTACAGAAGAGTTTGCGAAAGGCAAGGTATTTATGTTTAGTGTCAACATCATTCTCATATAAACTGGATTTTTGAGGGTGTTTAAGTGAATATGCATTCAGCAGACAAGTCTGGAATGGGCGCCGGACTTTTGGTCCGTGTAAATGAGGCTTGTTATGCACGGATCCATCCGTGGGTAAGGCAGAAGCAATGTTGCCCTCCAGCTAATCAGACCTGTTGTTCAGCCGTTTAGCAAACACCGTTAACGTAATGGGATGAGGAGGGGTAGGGGTGGGGATCTAGTGTTCATGGAAACCCTCCTCTCCCCTTCCCCTTTGGCTGAGAGAGGGTCCCCGGGCGTTTTTTTTTAAACAATGTTTTGGCACATAACATGCAAAAATATTCCATGGTTACAAAAATGAAAGGCAAAGCTCCCCATCCACTAACTAAAAGCACAATGCATCAACACGCCCAGCTGTTACAATAAATCCAATCACATTCACAAATGTACAACAATGTGTGAAGAAGATAATAGAAGGTATGAACATTTCTAGAAGTCATTATTTCTATCTGTTACATTTTATAGAAAGTATGAACTTTTCTACAAATCATTATTTCTATCTATTACATTTTACAGAAAGTATGAACATTTCTACAAATCATTATTTCTATCTGTTACATTTTACAGGAGGTATGAACATTTCTACAAATAAATATTTTTATCTGTTACATTTTAGAGAAAGTATGAACACAAATCATTATTTCTATCTGTTACATTTTGCAAGATTTGATCTGAATAGGGCCAACCACTTTTTACAAAAATTCTGTGAGTCGCATTTCAGTGCATGTATTTCGAGTTTGTTTTCATCGTTAAATATT
>CM031618.1:70317740-70379549 GCA_018398815.1 Conus ventricosus
GGGTGTTACATTATCACGGGGAATTGAAGAAATTAAACGAAATAACGTACAGAACAACGGTGTTACATTATCACACATCATCACTGAAGTGAAGAAATAAACATAGAGTAACAAGTGTGTTACCATTATCACCCATCATCACTGAAGTGAAGAAATAAACATAGAGTAACAAGTGTGTTACCATTATCACACATCATCACTGAAGTGAAGAAATAAACATAGAGTAACAAGTGTGTTACCATTATCACCCATCATCACTGAAGTGAAGAAATAAACATAGAGTAACAAGTGTGTTACCATTATCACCCATCATCACTGAAGTGAAGAAATAACGTACAGTAACAAGTGTGTTACCATTATCACCCATCATCACTGAAGTGAAGAAATAAACATAGAGTAACAAGTGTGTTACCATTATCACACATCATCACTGAAGTGAAGAAATAAACATAGAGTAACAAGTGTGTTACCATTATCACACATCATCACTGAAGTGAAGAAATAAACATAGAGTAACAAGTGTGTTACCATTATCACACATCATCTTAGAAGTGAAGAAATAAACGTAAAGACGTGTTGAACCTTCGGTGATTGAATTTTCAATTTCTTGGTCTTGGTAAATAAACTGTTTTCTTTTCTTAGCGACCAATCAGCCATACATTCACAATTACTGACAGTTTTCTTCTTTCTTTTTTTAAAAGTAATATCAACCACGTGAAAAGACTGATAATTTTTTTTTTCTTTTTTCATATAAACAATCTTAACCATAAGAAAAGACTGATAATTTTTTTTCTTATTTCTTACAAACAACATTGATTAATCACATGAAAAGACTGATAGTTTTTCCTTCTTACAATGTTAACCATATGAAAAGACTGATAACTTGCATGGTAACATCGTCTTCAAAGAGGCACAACGGTCACACATCATTACAGTGACCATGTGTGCATAACGATTTGTTCTTGCAACTCCTTACCCATCCCCGCCCCGCCCTCAGCCCCCTCCCCCACACCCTCAACACCCCCCACACCACACACAGAGGCTTGCTGTGTCAGTCCCAGCTTCTCACTTCAGCTTGCTTACGTTTTGGTAATACAGACTAAAACACGATCTGTGCTAAGCATGCTATAAATATGATCTGTGCTAAGCATGCTATAAAGATGATCTGTGCATGACACCGACCTGTTGTGCAGTTCTATCTGGAAATCTCACTGGTTTCAGTAAAACTCATAAAGCATGCTATAAACACGATCTGCGCTTGACACCGACCTATTGTGCAGTTGTATCAGGACATTGTGCAGTTGTATCAGGACATTGTGCAGTTGCATCAGGACATTGTGCAGTTGCATCAGGCCATTGTGCAGTTGCATCAGGCCATTGTGCAGTTGCATCAGGCCATTGTGCAGTTGCATCAGGCCATTGTGCAGTTGCATCAGGACATTGTGCAGTTGTATCAGGACATCTCATTGGTTTCATCAGAACTCATAACGCATGCTGTAATCCGTACAGCCACAGGAGCAGGGCCATGCTTTCCACAGGATTCACAGCCAGAACTTCCACTCTCCAACCTCCCTCTCATTCGCATACACAATGGTTGGTGAGTAACCTTCATAAATTTCACTTGCAAATGAAGATTTACTGTCTTCAGGTTGATCATCAAGCCATACATTTAGACACCAATGAGTCATTTGCTAGCAGAAAGCTGATTTTACACCACTTTGACAAAAGCAGACTTTCTTTAAATGTGGCATTTGTGTGTGTTTGTTTCGATGTTTTCTATCGGCAGGGCAGAGACAAGATGCAGGCCAAGGCGCTTGCACCTTTCTTCAATCCGATTTAACCACAATTCCTTGTAGAATTTTTTTTCAAAGAACAAAATACTGCAAAAACAAACAAAAAACTGTAAATTTGCAACAAAACGGTGAACAGCCAAGCCAATGAAACAGACTGATCAGACATTGAAACGCGCTCCTTCTCTCCTCTCCCCCCCCCATTTCCCTCCCCTGCACTTCCTTCGCAACCAAGCCCTCCACACCGCCGACAACCAAGCATTTTCAGCCTATGTAAAATCAAAACAGGGTGATCAGTAATAAGAGATTACACTTAGACAGGAGGATAGCAATGTGAGGGGAAAGACAATACTGGCGATCATAATGGTTTTAGAGAGGGGAACAAGATCTTACATTGATAGCAATGCTGAGGGGAAAGACAATACTGGCAATCTTTAATGGTAGAGAGGGGAACAAGATCTTACATTTTCTTTCTCAGAAACTCTTAGAAAAACACAAGAAAGGGTGGTTTATTTGGTTTTCTTCGCGTAGTTTGAGAGGCGCATCTTGGGCCAGTCCAAATCCACCAGTGCATACCGCACCAGCAATAGCGAAGGGTTTTTTAAAACAGCCAATCAGGGAGATGGTTACAACAGTCCAAATCCACCAGTGCATACTGCACACAGCCAACAAGGGAGATGGTTACAACAGTCAAAATCCCCCAGTGCATACCTGCACAAAACCCAATCAGGGAGATGGTTACAACAGCCAATGAAACAAAATCACAATGACAACTGCGGAAGCCAAAGGACACACAGGCTAGGGTGGTTTTTTTTTTTTAAAACCCAAGGTTCCCATATACTTCCAGTAAAAATACTAAGATTTTCACAATGACCTCAGAAGTACTTTTACAAGCTTATGATGGTATATATGTATGGATTAAATGTCGCTTTGTGCTTCTATAAGGCCAAATGAAGGCATGAGCAACTAAATTGTTGCAGATGAATCTGTTTTAACAAAGTAGAGTACTTGCCAGAAATTAGCTCATTTTTTAAACTTCTTTACATGGGTTTGTAGGTGTTCTCAAACTGCAAGGACTTAAAGGACCTTATATCTTGGACCTTCAGCAGAAATATCCACGTTTGAATTAAGCTCAACTCAGTGCACAGATTCAAAAAATTGTCCTCAAAAGTCCTGGATTCATCTCCAAAGTTCAGCATCCAAAAGTCATCTTTATCCATATTAGTCACCATTTTCAACTTTGTCTTCTTCTCTTGTCAGTATGATGGTAGCTTATCGAAATGTCTTGGGTTTTTTGTCTCTTGCTTCTGTTTATAGGCCCTCATGATTTTGCTGGCTTAAGATGGGGACTCTCCCATTAATGTCCTCTTGCTTCTGATGATAGGCCCTCATGATGTGCTGGCTTAAGATGCAGACTCCCCATTAATTTTCAGATCAAGTGACACGAATTGCATGTCATGCACTGCTTCTGTCCCCTGTGACTTCTGAATCCTGTGTAATATGTACATCTTCTGTCCTCTGTGACATTTTGAATCCATGTGTAATATGTATCATCTTTGTCCTCTGTGACATTTGAATCCATGGGGTAATATGTATCATCTTCTGTCATCTGTGACATGCTGAATCCCTGTGTAATATGTATCATCTTCTGCATCTGTGACATGCTGAATCCATGTGTAAATGTATCATCTTCTGTCATCTGTGACATGCTGAATCCATGTGTAATATGTATCATTTCTGTCATCTGTGACATGCTGAATCCTGTGTAATATGTATCATCTTCTGTCATCTGTGACATGCTGAATCCATGTGTATATGTATCATCTTCTGTCCCCTGTGACATGCTGAATCCATGTGTATATGTATCATTTCTGTCCCCTGTGACTTGCGGTTGACATTCTGTCCTGTGCATTTAATCATGGTATCATCTTCTGTCCTCTGTGACATTCTGAATCCATGTGTAATATGTTATCTCTGTCTCCTGTGCATTCTGAATCCATGTGTAATATGTATCATCTTCTGTCATCTGTGACATTCTGAATCCCTGTGTAATATGTATCATCTTCTGTCATCTGTGACATTCTGAATCCCTGTGTAATATGTATCATCTTCTGTCATCTGTGACATGCTGAATCCATGTGTAATATGTATCATCTTCTGTCCTCTGTGACATTCTGAATCCATGTGTAATATGTATCATCTTCTGTCCTCTGGACTTTGCTGAATCCATGTGTAATATGTATCATCTTCTGTCCTCTGTGACATGCTGAATCCATGTGTAATATGTATCATCTTCTGTCCTCTGTGACATGCTGAATCCATGTGTAATATGTATCATCTTCTGTCCTCTGTGACATGCTGAATCCATGTGTAATATGTATCATCTTCTGTCCTCTGTGACATTCTGAATCCATGTGTAATATGTACCGTGACATGCTGAATCCATGTGTAATATGTATCATCTTTTTCAGGTCATTTGACTTGGAATGAGCTCTTTCCTGATGTTTTCTCAATAGTGAGACGGCAGCTCATTTGAGTACTCTCTTTCAATCGGCAAGTTGAGTTTGGAGTTGTCTCCTTTGAGCATTTCTTTCTTTCTTCATTTTTGCCTTGTCTGAAGAAGACACCAGGTCAGGACTCCTTACATCACTGTGTGTCACATCCATCTGCCCTGTCTGAAGAAACCAGGTCAGGACTCCTTACATCACTGTGTGTCACATCCATCTGCCCTGTCTGAAGAAGACACCAGGTCAGGACTCCTTACATCACTGTGTGTCACATCCATCTGCCCTGTCTGAAGAAGACACCTGTTCAGGACTGGTTACATCACTGTGTGTCACATCCATCTGCCCTGTTTGAAGAAGACACCTGTTCAGGACTGGTTACTTCACAGTGTGTCACATCCATCTGCCCTGTCTGAAGAAGACACCAGGTCAGGACTGGTTACTTCACAGTGTGTCACATCCATCTGCCCTGTCTGAAGACACCAGGTCAGGACTGGTTACTTCACAGTGTGTCCATCCATCTGCCCTGTCTGAAGAAGACACCAGGTCAGGACTGGTTACTTCACTGTGTGTCACATCCATCTGCCCTGTCTGAAGAAGACACCAGGTCAGGACTGGTTACTTCACTGTGTGTCACATCCATCTGCCTGTCTGAAGAAGACACCAGGTCAGGACTGGTTACTTCACTGTGTGTCGCATCATCTGATTGCTCAGTCTTTTCATGCTTTGACTTCCTCCAGCTGTCATCATACTATGAATCTCCCTTGACCATGAATCTTCAGCTTGAAATGATGGCAACCTGTCGAACATCTTTTTCTTTCAACGTCAAATCCACTTCTGTTTCTCAAAATCATGATCTGGAATTTTTTTTTTGAAGCCTTCAAGAGGACCAGAAAGGACCTGGGAGCTGTACAAAGTACCTTGTGCTGGTAAGGTAAGGTAATGTTGCTTATAGCCCAGCCGACCGCAAAGAACCGTGCTGGAATGAAAGTAGCTTACACTGAAATAAAAGGACAGAAAAGGCCTTTTGTGGTACATGTCATTCATAAGATCTGACAAGGACCTGCTAGGCCACGATAGACCCGGTTTACTCTGCACTGCCCAGATACCAAACACTGCAAGCGTCCATCTATATTAAGAGCTTAACATGGTCAGGAGTTAAGGGGGTCAGGTGAGGAGTTAGAAGAATGCACACCAGTACAGAACAACCCAGGTGGGAGCTTAACATGGTCAGGAGTTAAGGGGGTCAGGTGAGGAGTTAGAAGAATGCACACCAGTATAGAACAACCCAGGTGGGAGCAACAGAAAACCTCTGCACTCCAAAATTTAAACTGGGAGAAGGTGGGGGCTGGGAAGGGGGTGGAGGCAAGAATGAGAAGGGGTAGGGGGCATTCCATTAAGCTTTTGCTAGGCAAGCAACCAGTGGCTATGGTGTTCTGATCTTGGCTTTTATGAAGTATTTGTTAGCTGCTTATACCATCAATCAATTTCAAAATGAATACTGTCCCAGCACTTCAGATAAGCAGCTTCTCAAGGATGATGCCTGAATGACACGGGCAACCAGATGGGCAAGTCAAATTTTCTCTCCTCATGTGTAAATGAGTATTGTTAACACAATGGCAGTAATCTTCTTCACCTTAATCCTCCGCTCATTATCAATCATCAGTGGGCAATGTTGGAAATCAAAGTTCACTGTCTGTGGGTTTTCCTGGAATGCTGCACATGGTGGGGTTTTTTTTCCTGTTTTGTTTTGTTTGTGTTTTTTTTTTTGTTTTTTTTTTTTTTTTGCTGTCCCAACCTCTGCGCCACCTCAGAGGCAGTGCACCCACGCCGCTCATTCCGACACCCGTCCACAGCCACAGCCCCGTCGGCCCGCCACAGCCCCGGCACCGGCAATCCACAGGGAGCAGTCAATGTCAAGTCGTCAAGAGGCAACCCACGGGAGGAGACACTGCACTGCTGCCGAGTCACTTCGGTGGTGTTCAGTGGCACCTGTTCTGATCTAACATACGCAGGACACCACCTACTAAGCCCCCTATTGACGACAATAATTGCTTAGTCGCGGAGCCGGCGTGAGTGAGCTCTCCCTCCGGAGGGCGTCACCACGTCCATCCAACGACAGCCCCCATGGACTCGCCAATACCGGTGACCCGACGGAACCAAACCAAGGCCACAGACGTGGAGAGGACATCGAAATTGAGGTCACCATGAGAGCAGGGCATGAACGGCCACAGAATTTGAGACATTTTTTTTTAAGCTGATCGATGAGAATGAGGATGATTAAGATGATGCTACAGATTTCCATTTCGGTCTGAGACTACATGACAGGGCTGTACTCTACGCTTCCTTTCATAATATATCCTGGCGTCAACCAGGCCCGAGAGATACAGGCACCTGCAGTGTTGGTCATAAAATTTGAGCAACACTCTCAGAAACGCATCCATTAAGTGGATGAAACTCGACTGTGTGGTCCCAGTCTTCCCAACTGAGTCTGAAGCAACTCAACTCTGGGTAGGAGCCGGTCAGGGCAGAAAAACCCACATGACTTCTGATGGGATTCGAACCCACGACCTCCCAGCCGGGAGTCCGCGACGCTAACCACTTCGCCACGGCGGCTGGTTTTTTGTTTTGGTTTCATGTTAAAAAAAACAACAACAAATGAATGAGCAATGTCATTCTGACAGCTTTTTGCCTAAGGTAGAGCATTTCAAGCCCTGTTATCTCTTGTGCCTGGATGATGTCATGAACTACAAAGAATGGAAGCACACAGTGGTGTACTTTCAGATCAGACTCAACCTCATAGCACCAATCTCAACTTCTTATAAAACAAAAACAAATCAAAAAAGAAAAAAAGAGTTTCTGACTCTATCATCCCTTACATCCACTGCCTCAGTCACAGTTTCCTCTCCATATCTGTCTGCTCAGCTACTGTCATGCCATAAGAAGCAGCTTAGTACGAGTTGCCCTGCATATGTTGCATCAAAACAGGTACCACTGAACACCACTGAAAGCACTCAGCAGCAGTGCAGCGTCTTCTCTAATGGGTTACCCTATGACCTCACTGGAAAATCCACTGCTCTCAGCTCGCTTCAGTGCTGGGACTGCAGCAGGACAGATTCTGTTTGATCCTGGACGTGTAAGGGACAGCAGCACTGGACAGAGTGGGGATTATAATACTGAGAGCAGGCATGAGTCATTGCAACAAAGCAGAAAAGGCTGAAACTAACTGGGGATGGTGAGGTGGCAGGGGAGTCAGTCCCTCATCCAAAGTTTGGTGAAAGCAGGGTCAGGGTTGGGGAGGTGGCAGGGGACTCAGTCCCTCATCCAAAGTTTGGTGAAAGCAGGGTCAGGGGTTGGGGAGGTGGCAGGGGACTCAGTCCCTCATCCAAAGTTTGGTGAAAGCAGGGTCAGGGGTTAGGGAGGTGGCAGGGGAGTCAGTCAGTCCCTCATCCAAAGTTTGGTGAAAGCAGGGTCAGGGGTTGGGGAGGTGGCAGGGGAGTCAGTCAGTCCCTCATCCAAAGTTTGGTGAAAGCAGGGTCAGGGGTTGGGGAGGTGGCAGGGGAGTCAGTCCCTCATCCAAAGTTTGGTGAAAGCAGGGTCAGGGGTTGGGGAGGTGACAGGGGACTCAGTCCCTCATCCAAAGTTTGGTGAAAGCAGGGTCAGGGGTTGGGGAGGTGCCAGGGGACTCAGTCCCTCATCCAAAGTTTGGTGAAAGCAGGGTCAGGCGTTGGGGAGGTGGCAGGGGAGTCAGTCAGTCCCTCATCCAAAGTTTGGTGAAAGCAGGATCAGGGGTTGGGGAGGTGGCAGGGGAGTCAGTCAGTCCCTCATCCAAAGTTTGGTGAAAGCAGGGTCAGGGGTTGGGGAGGTGGCAGGGGAGTCAGTCAGTCCCTCATCCAAAGTTTGGTGAAAGCAGGGTCAGGGGTTGGGGAGGTGGCAGGGGAGTCAGTCCCTCATCCAAAGTTTGGTGAAAGCAGGGTCAGGGTTGGGGAGGTGGCAGGGGACTCAGTCCCTCATCCAAAGTTTGGTGAAAGCAGGGTCAGGGGTTGGGGAGGTGACAGGGGACTCAGTCCCTCATCCAAAGTTTGGTGAAAGCAGGGTCAGGGGTTGGGGAGGTGGCAGGGGACTCAGTCCCTCATCCAAAGTTTGGTGAAAGCAGGGTCAGAGGTTGGGGAGGTGGCAGGGGAGTCAGTCAGTCCCTCATCCAAAGTTTGGTGAAAGCAGGGTCAGAGGTTGGGGAGGTGCCAGGGGAGTCAGTCCCTCACCCAAAGTTTGGTGAAAGCAGGGTCAGAGGTTGGGGAGGTGGCAGGGGACTCAGTCCGTCATCCAAAGTTTGGTGAAAGCAGGGTCAGGGTTGGGAGGTGGCAGGGGAGTCAGTCCCTCATCCAAAGTTTGGTGAAAGCAGGGTCAGAGGTTGGGGAGGTGGCAGGGGACTCAGTCCCTCATCCAAAGTTTGGTGAAAGCAGGGTCAGGGGTTGGGAGGTGGCAGGGGAGTCAGTCAGTCCCTCATCCAAAGTTTGGTGAAAGCAGGGTCAGAGGTTGGGGAGGTGGCAGGGGACTCAGTCCCTCATCCAAAGTTTGGTGAAAGCAGGATCAGGGTTGGGGAGGTGGCAGGGGAGTCAGTCCCTCATCCAAAGTTTGGTGAAAGCAGGATCAGGGGTTGGGGAGGTGGCAGGGGAGTCAGTCAGTCCCTCATCCAAAGTTTGGTGAAAGCAGGGTCAGGGGTTGGGGAGGTGGCAGGGGACTCAGTCCCTCATCCAAAGTTTGGTGAAAGAGGGTCAGGGGTTGGGGAGGTGGCAGGGGACTCAGTCCCTCATCCAAAGTTTGGTGAAAGCAGGGTCAGAGGTTGGGGAGGTGGCAGGGGACTCAGTCCCTCATCCAAAGTTTGGTGAAAGCAGGGTCAGGGGTTGGGGAGGTGGCAGGGGACTCAGTCCCTCATCCAAAGTTTGGTGAAAGCAGGGTCAGAGGTTGGGGAGGTGGCAGGGGACTCAGTCCCTCATCCAAAGTTTGGTGAAAGCAGGGTCAGGGGTTGGGGAGGTGGTAGGGGAGTCAGTCCCTCATCCAAAGTTTGGTGAAAGCAGGGTCAGAGGTTGGGGAGGTGGCAGGGGACTCAGTCCCTCATCCAAAGTTTGGTGAAAGCAGGGTCAGGGGTTGGGGAGGTGGCAGGGGACTCAGTCCCTCATCCAAAGTTTGGTGAAAGCAGGGTCAGGGGTTGGGGAGGTGGCAGGGGAGTCAGTCAGTCCCTCATCCAAAGTTTGGTGAAAGCAGGGTCAAAGGTTGGGGAGGTGGCAGGGGACTCAGTCCCTCATCCAAAGTTTGGTGAAAGCAGTGTCAGGGGTTGGGGAGGTGGCAGGGGACTCAGTCCCTCATCCAAAGTTTGGTGAAAGCAGGGTCAGAGGTTGGGGAGGTGCACACAAGCCTGTGCTCAAATCTTTTCACCAAGAACATATAATGTAAAAATCAGGAACCAATTTAAACTTCAGGAATTTAAAAAATACTATATTCTTACATGTCTGATTCAACGGATTTACACATCTCTGCATGTTCACACACTCGCATCATCATGGACGCCATGACTGATGGAGAATTACTGGAAGCGCACTTGCAGGTCGTGCACAAACATTTTCCCCTTTCTGTTCTTGTGAACATGGCTGCTGTCCATTGTGCTGTTTCCTCAAGGTCTGGTGGTGACTTTTCTTCTTTTATTTATTTTTCTTTTCAAGAACCAAGATTCTCTATCCAACTTCTTCATCAGTCCTGCTCATTCTGATTTCTTTGTCATAGTTGACTAAGTGTTCAGCACTTTATTTTAAATTTGATTCAGTTCAGTCTCCTCAATAATCAGCTTAGGACTAATGCGCATCCCCCCAGTGTTTGAGTCAATTTAACCACCTGTGAAAAAAGATGCTCCTGTTATGGCGGGGTAATTTCTTTTCAGCACCATGCGATCCACAACCGCAGTGCTTGGAACAGCCAGCAATTTTCATGGGTTTTTTTTTGTAAGACATACAGTTATTCTGGGCCAGTAGGCATCACGGAGGGCCTGACTTCAATCATGCAACAAATTACTGTTCTCACCTTTGATGCCGCAGTATTCATAGAAAAATAATTCAATATTTTTCAGGTTTTTTGGGAAGGTTTCCATTTTTGGTGGAAAAAATATCAAAACAGCAAATGCTACACATATAAGGCCCAAAAGAAGATGAAAGGCGAAAACAGTGAAAATGCGTAGCTCCTGTTAGCACCTTCCTTTCTTCCTTGGGCCTTTCTCCAAGGCAAGATCCACAACATGTCTGCTTTTCTGGTGCACCAGCCAAACCTCAGGTGAATGAAAGTGGTCCATTTCCTGTTTACCACAGTCTTTCAACTGACAGAACAGAGACTTGTGCAAGGTTGAACATGGCTTGATCGATTCTTATTTTGAAGAAAATGTCACAAAATTTACCATTCCACAAAAACAACTCAGCAGATTTTCCTCTGAAAGCAGAAATACTTTCATAACTGGAGAGAACAAGAACGATCAGACCAACAACAACAAAAATCTGTGTACATACTGACTTACTTTTTTGTTTCTCTGTGTACATACTGACTTACTTTTTTGTTTCTCTGTGTACAAACTGACATACTTTTTTTGTTTCTCTGTGTACAAACTGACTTACCTTTTTGTTTCTCTGTGTACATACTGACTGAATGTTTGGTTTCTGTGTTATGCAGAAAGTTGGTAGGTTTGACGTCACGATGGATGATGTCATACTTACCTTTTTGTTTCTGTGTTATGCAGAAAGTTGGTAGGTTTTACGTCACGGTGGATGATGTCATACTTACCTTTTTGTTTCTGTGTTATGCAGAAAGTTGGTAGGTTTGACGTCACGGTGGATGATGTCATACTTACCTTTTTGTTTCTGTGTTATGCAGAAAGTTGGTCGGTTTGACGTCACGATGGATGATGTCATACTTACTTTTTTGTTTTTGTGTTATGCAGAAAGTTGGTAGGTTTGACGTCACAATGGATGATGTCATACTTACTTTTTTGTTTCTGTGTTATGCAGAAAGTTGGTAGGTTTGACGTCACGATGGATGATGTCATACTGATGGATGTGCTGCAGAGCTAGGAGCAGGTTTTTCATATAGTCTCGCACCTCGCTGACCTCAAATGTGTTGAAGTATTCCTGAAATGATATCAGATCATTCACAAGTTTTGACTGAAATAAAACATACTAAAAAAAAAAAAAAAAAACGCATCAGTATTAGAAATGTGGGAAAAGGGAAAAGAAATGATTAACTAATCAAAGCATGATGCAGACCTCAAGTAAAGTCGTTGCTCACTCACCTACACACACACACACACACACACACACACACACACACACACACACACTCACACACACACACAGACACACACACACAGACACACACACACACACACACACACACACACACACACACACACACACACGCACAAACACACATACCCAGTTTCCACTGCCATTAAATCCACGCTAATGGCCCCGATGAACTAATGTCAAAGTCTTTATCTAGGCCAGACCAACGGACAAGCAGGCACTAGTGGAAGGAGTTGGACCACTAGCTGTTATGAATTATCTATGAAGTCATATTCACCAAGCACTAGTGGAAGGAGTTGGACCACTAGCTGTTATGAATTATCTATGAAGTCATATTCACCAAGCACTAGTGGAAGGAGTTGGACCACTAGCTGTTATGAATTATCTATGAAGTCATATTCACCAAGCACTAGATGAAGGAGTTGGACCACTAGCTGTTATGAATTATCTATGAAGTCATATTCACCAAGCACTAGTGGAAGGAGTTGAACCACTAGCTGTTATGAATTATCTATGAAGTCATATTCACCAAGCACTAGTGGAAGGAGTTGGACCACTAGCTGTTATGAATTATCTATGAAGTCATATTCACCAAGCACTAGTGGAAGGAGTTGGACCACTAGCTGTTATGAATTATCTATGAAGTCATATTCACCAAGCACTAGTGGAAGGAGTTGGACCACTAGCTGTTAAGAATTATCTATGAAGTCATATTCACCAAGCACTAGTGGAAGGAGTTGAACCACTAGCTGTTATGAATTATCTATGAAGTCATATTCACCAGGCACTAGTGGAAGGAGTTGGACCACTAGCTGTTATGAATTATCTATGAAGTCATATTCACCAAGCACTAGTGGAAGGAGTTGGACCACTAGCTGTTATGAATTATCTATGAAGTCATATTCACCAAGCACTAGTGGAAGGAGTTGGACCACTAGCTGTTATGAATTATCTATGAAGTCATATTCACCAAGCACTAGTGGAAGGAGTTGGACCACTAGCTGTTATGAATTATCTATGAAGTCATATTATGAATTATCTATGAAGTCATGTTATGAATTATCTATGAAGTCATGTTATGAATTATCTATGAAGTCATATTATGAATTATCTATGAAGTCATATTATGAATTATCTATGAAGTCATGTTATGAATTATCTATGAAGTCATGTTATGAATTATCTATGAAGTCATATTCACCAAGAACTTCTGGTGGGGGAAGTAGCGCATGATGATGACCACATGATCCCGATTCTTCAGGCACAGCTCCACCCCAATCACGTTTTTCTTCCCCCTGCAACAGTCACCAGCACGCCCAGGAATCACTACAAACCAAGCACTGCATTTCTGTCTTCTTCACTGCACCAAGTCATGGGACACTAGGTGATCACCTCTAATAGAAACACGCAGCTTTGGAGAAAGAATCAAAGTGAAGCTCTAAAACCACACACAAACACGCGCGTGCATGCACACGCACACGCACACGCGCACACGCACACACACACACTCACACACACACACACACACACACACACACACACACACACAATCTCTCACTCACACATGTGTAGTAAGTCATGGAACACTAGATGATCACCTCTTTTAAAAACATGTCGCTTTGGAGAAGGATCGAAGTAAAGCTCTAAAACCACTAACACGTGCGCGGGCACACGCGCGCGCGACAACACACACAAGTATACACACACACACACATGCACTTACACACAAAACATATGCACAGGTCAGACCTGTTTACCCCCCAAAATGTCTTGGAGTAGCCGAGATATCCAAAAATAGTAGCAGGGGTATGAAAAGTAGTAGCAAATGCGAGGCCCACAGGGCCGAAGCCCCCAACAGTCTAGGGGGTCTGGGGGAGTGCTGTAAGCTGACGCTTTTCCTGCATTCTAAGGTAAAAATAATGTCCTCTACATTTGTCTTTGACAGGCTAAAGTGTCTTTCTGCATGAAGTCAAAATAGTATAATATTGTCTTTTTTTCTTTTCTTCCCATATATATATACAGTGGAAATCGGTTACCTCGAAATTTAGGGGACTAAATAATTGTTTTGAGCAATCCGTTTTTTGAGGTAACCAGTTGATGATATTTTGATATTACTATATAGTACTACTATGACCGTATTCAATCTTTTTCACAAGTGTCATATTGTAAGAGCAACTATGATGCACACAACGGTTATGTTCATTGATGTAGCTTCCTTCCTTGAACAATTCAGTCCTACTCAACCAACTATCCAATCAACAGTCACTGTGAATTTTTATTCTTCAGACTCTGATAGTATGCACTTCTGAGCTTCTTGAGCTGAGAACCAGTGAGGGCACCAACAGCATCAACAGGCCGTTTCTTAGACCCTCTCACCACAAGAAGGCTGTCCAGAGTGTCATCAGCCATGCTGGCTCTCTGTTCATTTTGTTCTTCCGCACACAGGAGAAAATCCTCTAACAATGTGCGGAGCTGTGTGGAATTGTTAAATTCCCCTCATCACCAGTGACAAATCACTAAAGGCCCCCTCCTGCAGCAACCCGATACTGTTCCAGATGGCATCCAAGCGCAGTGCTTTCTCCTTTAATTTGTCCTCTCCATTCTCATCCTCCTCTTCTTCTGATGACTCATCCTCATCTTCCTTCTTCTTCTCATTAGCCAGGCAGGATGAAATGTCAGTAGACTGGTACTGGGAAAACTGTTCTGAGACATCAGACACAGACACATTCTCTGGCAGCAAACATGGGAACTTCTGGAGGAAATACCTAAGGCTTTGGAACTTGGACTCGACCTGCAGGGTGACATCTGCCACCTCAACATGCTGAAGAAGTGGTTCAGAAATAGGCAATCACTTGAGCAGATAGTCAGTGACCTCCACAAAGAATTTCTTCACATTGCAGAAGAATTCTGCGATTCTCTCATCTTTCAGGTGGTTTGCTTCTTTGGCATCAAGGAAGGCTCATGCATCTTCTCCAATGACAATCTCACTGTTCTCCTTCTGGTTGTAAGTCAGCTTGTATTCCACTGTCGTCAAGTCCTTGTACAGGAGAGCACTTGGCTTGACAAACTTGGTGAGAAGGGCTCTAACCATACGTAGCATGTCCCTCCTCATTCTATGGATCATGGGCCCTTCTTCCTGGAAGGACAGCAGGTATGGCTCAAAACCTTGAAGGTGTGAGCTAAGAAGAGGCTGTAAAGTTTATTTGTGGAAGATCGGACGAAGACAAAGACACTACAAGACTGCGAGTATGCTTGCAATCGCAGTTGCGTATGTGACAGCGTTCGAGGCCGTGTGCGTGTGTGTATAATGAGTATTCATGTGACCGTGTGTGTGTGAGAGCGAGAGGGGGAGAGAGGGGGGGGGGGAAGAGAGAGAGAGAGAGAGAGAGAGAGAGAGAGAGAGAGAGAGAGAGAGAGAGAGAGAGAGAGAGAGAGAAAGAGAGAGAGGAGAGAGAGAGAGAGAGAGAGAGAGAGAGAGAGAGAGAGAGAGAGAGGCAGTTGGTGCATATATCTAGAAACAAAGATCGTACTTACTTCCAGCGATTTTAGAGTCAGGACACATAGCTTGTATGGCTTTGCAAATCTCCCAGCTGATGCAAGGGAAAGATTTGACTCGACGATCAGCCGGCACAAGATGGCTTCTGCTTTTGTGACATCGTCGTCGATGGAACTGGAGGGGCCTGCCTTAGCTTCGTCGCGAACAAAAAATGAAGTAATGGCTGCACTCTTTACACCTGCTAGTTCTTTGTGCGCCTGAGTGCCAACGTGTTTTTTGCAGTCATTGAGGCCGCCGTGTTTCACTGAAAAATGAGAGTTGCATATCGTGCAGTGTGCGAACTTGGCTCCTCTCGTTGAAGGAACGAGACAAGTGTAGGCTTCATGATGGCTTTTGGTAAATTTCTGTCCTGCTTTACGGTGTTTTTTTTGCCGAGTTTGACTGCTTCTTAGAATTGTCCTCCTGCTCCATCAATATTAAATCATCCTCATCATCTGTTTTATGCCGTTTCCGCTTGTCTAATGTCCATTGTGAATTTGTCTCTGCAGATGAAAGGCACAAACACACGGCACGACGGCGAGACGTGACGAGACGTGAAAGTGGGTCAAAGAGCTGTGTTCAGGAGAGCCGATTTTTCAGCGCGACAGCGGACTGCGCGGCAGTGTATAATGCAGTAACTTAGGCGGGCGTGCTTTAAACTTGAACCAGTCAAACTGCTGGCGAGAAAAAAACTTGGATCGGCGCAAAAACTTGGATCGGCACTGGGATCGGCGCGCAAGAAACTGCAGAGCAGAAAAGGAACAGAAAGCGTAGTTTATTTTTATGGTCGTAGCATCGTAGCACAAGTGCCAAATTCGGAGTTTGCTACGCCAAAATCGTAGAGTAAACAGGTCTGACAGGTGCATGTGCCTTTACCAAACCTACCAGTAAGTAACAAGTCATATTTCAGAGAACTATGTTCCTGAGTAATCAGCACAAAACACTTCTGTGAAAAAGGAAAATGGGAATAAAAGAAATCAAAAATAAAACAAAACACTTCTGTGAAAAAGGAAAACGGGAATAAAAGAAATCAGAAATAAAACAAAACACTTCTGTGAAAAAGGAAAACGGGAATAAAAGAAATCAGAAATAAAACAAAACCAAAATCAGTAAACAGTAAACAAGTGGGGTATGTTTTGCTCCCATAAGGAAACCTAACACAGAGTAACTTTTATTCAAGACTGGCACAGCCTTTTAAACTTGAATAAAGTCAGACAAAATACATAGACGAACAATCTAATAGTGGGGGAAAAACAAGCGCAGGCCAACAACTGAACTGTCTGGCAAAGATTTGGACTTGAGGGGGAGGGGAGAGGGTAGTTTGAAGATGGAGAAACTGGGAAAATGAAATTAAAAAAAAAAAGGCTGTGCCAGTCTTGAATAAAAGTTACTCTGTGTTAGGTTTCCTTATGGGAGCAAAACATACCCCACTTGTTTACTGTTTATCGTTTACTGTTCCCTACCTCATTTCATTTCCGATTTTGCTTTGATTAAATTGAGGTTATTTGTATTTGTTTCTGTCCGTCTGTGTGTTTGTCTTTTGATCTCCCTTGCATGTTTGGGTGGATCCTCAGGCGTAGGCTCAAAGACTGTCCCCTACATTTTATATTATTTGCATAATGTCTTTAGTTTTTACAGCAACTTTTTTTTCCTCCCCACACTTTCGTTTGGTTGCATTTACTACTCTTCGCTGGCTGCTCTGGGGGTGCTATTGGATTCTTTTTTGCACCCATGGTGGTGAGAACACCACAGTATTATGGACTGTGGTGTGTCTCTATTTGACGCCAGGAGCGCAGACACAACCAGCCGTGTCTCCCTGATGAGTCCCGATCCAGCGGGCGAAAGGCCTCGGAGCAGGCAATACAAATATATCTGCCTTCAAAAGGGATTGCGATGGTTCCCTTATGCAGCTAGTGAAGAGTTTTCATATCTGTAACTTTTTTTTTTTTTTTTTTTTTTAATTTCATTTTCCCAGTTTCTCCATCTTCAAACTACCCTCTCCCCTCCCCTCAAGTCCAAATCTTTGCCAGACAGTTCAGTTGTTGGCCTGCGCTTGTTTTTCCCCACTATTAGATTGTTCGTCTATGTATTTTGTCTGACTTTATTCAAGTTTAAAAGGCTGTGCCAGTCTTGAATAAAAGTTACTCTGTGTTAGGTTTCCTTATGGGAGCAAAACATACCCCACTTGTTTACTGTTTATCGTTTACTGTTCCCTACCTCATTTCATTTCCGATAAAACCAAAATCATTAAACAAATTCATGAACACAAAATAATTTTTAAAAAGTATTAAAAAAAAAAGAAAGAAAAAAGTACAGCACCTTTTTCACCAGGAAACTGGGTGCAACACATTTCCAGTTCCTTCCTTCAACACATCCTAACAGACTGCACAAGAGACTCGTACGTATGTGCATCCAACAAACACACAAATAACACAACATTTCCCAGTTCCTTCCTTCAACACATCCTAACAGATTGCACAAGAGACATACATGCATGTGCATGCGACAAATAACACATTTCCAGTTCCTTCCTTCAACACATGCTCACTGACTGCACAAGAGACGTACATGCATGTGCATGCAACAAACACACAAATAACTCATCCTGGAAAATCAGCGCAAAACACCTCTGTGGAAAAGAAAAATAGAAATAAAAAGTTCAGAAATAAAACAAAACCAGAATAATCTAAAACAAAATTAGAAATGCATGTTAACTGCAGAAAAAAAAAAATAAGAAAGAAAGATAATTCACTTCTCATCTTAAAAACTAGCAGAACCAAACACTGTTCTGTTCCTTCCTTCAACACATGACACTCAGACAGCAGGAGAGACTGACCCCAACAGCTGCAGACTCTTCAGCTCGGAGATCATACGGGTGGGGTGTGAGGTCGGAATGATGTGCTTCAAAGCAAACTTCTCTTTGACGTCACTGGGATGCTTCAGGCTGGCCACGAAGACTGAACTGAAAGTACCTGGAACAACCACAGCCACAAAACTGAACTGAAAGTACCTGGAAAAACCACAGCCACAAAACTGTACACTGTTGATGCCTGAAAGACGGAACTGAAAGTACCTGGAAAAACCACAGCCACAAAACTACACTGTTCATGCCTGAATGAAAATACATACACATGGTTCATATCAAAATAATGATAATGATCTTTTTTTAATGTAAACTACAAATCAGAAAGCTCACACAACAGACACAAAAATTGCCCCAGCCTCAAAATGTATGGCCTTTTTTTTGCCCTGCTCTCAACGTGACCCCAGTTTCCACTTCTTCTCCAGGTCCTGGCCCATAGTGAGTTAGCGACGATGTCAAAGTTCCAGGGGACTGTCCCAGAACAGACCGGGTGGCACCCAGTCAACAGGGATGCTCTCCTATGCGAGCTCTGCAGATCCGCAGTCAGTTATTGTCATGTATGCACAACGTTGTAAGCTTTGTCCTGATTTATACTGGCACAGACTGGGAAGCACTGAACACTAGGAAAGTGACTGTCCTGATTATACTGGCACAGACTGGGAAGCACTGAACACAATGTCCTGATTATACTGGCACAGACTGGGAAGCACTGAACACTATGTCCTGATTATACTGGCACAGACTGGGAAGCACTGAACACTATGTCCTGATTTACTGGCACAGACTGGGAAGCACTGAACACTGTGAAAGTGACTGTCCTGATTATACTGGCACAGACTGGGAAGCACTGAACACAATGTCCTGATTATACTGGCACGACTGGGAAGCACTGAACACTATGTCCTGATTATACTGGCACAGACTGGGAAGTACTGAACACTGTGAAAGTGAATGTCCTGATTATACTGGCACAGACTGGGAAGCACTGAACACAATGTCCTGATTATACTGGCACCAGACTGGGAAGCACTGAACACAATGTCCTGATTATACTGGCACAGATGGGAAGCACTGAACACTATGTCCTGATTATACTGGCACAGACTGGGAAGCACTGCACATAGAAAAGTGACTGTCCTGATTATACTGGCACAGACTGGGAAGCACTGAACACTATGTCCTGATTATCAGACTGGGAAGCACTGAACACTATGTCCTGATTATACTGGCACAGACTGGGAAGCACTGAACACTTTGTCCTGATTATACTGGCGCAGACTGGGAAGCACTGAACACTTACGTCCTGATTATACTGGCACAGACTGGGAAGCACTGAACACTATGTCCTGATTATACTGGCACAGACTGGGAAGCATGAACACTATGTCCTGATTATACTGGCACAGACTGGGAAGCACTGCACACAATGTCCTGATTATACTGGCACAGACTGGGAAGCACTGAACACTATGTCCTGATTATTACTGGCACAGACTGGGAAGCACTGAACACAATGTCCTGATTATACTGGCACAGACTGGGAAGCACTGAAAAACTATGTCCTGATTATCACAGACTGGGAAGCATGAACACTATGTCCTGATTAACTGGCACAGACTGGGAAGCACTGAAAAACTAGGAAAGTGACTCAGTGGCAGTGCAGCGTCTCCCCTGACGGGTTTGTTTCACAACTTGTCAACTGTTTCTCGTGGACTGTTGATAATGAGTGGCAGGATTAAGCTGACTGAGGAGGCATGAACAATGGAACTGTATAAATTGAAAGTAAATGATACGGAAATAGAACAGATCAGACAATGAATAAAAAACCAAACAAACAAACAAATCCATTAGAGTCTGTATGCATGTAAAAAAAATATATATACTCCCATTCATTGCAGAGCATAAAGTCAATTGCTATTTCAAGCCAGATTTTGTTTAAACCGGCAATCATCAGCATTTTACAGTTTCAGATGACAAATACCTACAAAAATATCATCCACAGGCACAGCTTACTGATTTTAATTTTCGTTTTTGCAGATGTTGATGGTGAGAAAGTGACCTTGTTACATTTGTGGCACTTGACTTTCACCACCCTTCTGTGACCCGGGGACTATTTTTTGCATGGTTCATTTTTCTATACCCGTTTTCAAATTTAAAAAGCATGATCACAACTAAACCACATCTCGAGTGTATAAATTTCTTTACCATGAGTTAAGTATGCTGAAAATGTGACGTATGAACTGGGGTATTCTTACAAGGTGACTTAGGGAGTAATGGCATGCATTTTTGTGGCATGGTGTGTGTGTGGTGTGGGTACGTCAGACCTGCCTACCTCATGTTGTGCTCATCAGTAATAACCACAGAGATTTTCAGTAATTTTGCATTTCCTTCAGTAATTCCACGGACGCGTAATACACGGCGTTTTTGAACAAATAATGGTTACAAAACTCCAACTACATTTTTAACATTGAACAAATAATGTGTACAAAACTCCAACTACATTTTTAACATTTTAACAAAAAAATATAAACAGTAAAAAAGGAACAAAAACAACAAAGCAGAATTAAAATACCTTGGGATGATGGCAGATGACGGACTCAGACAGGAGTTTCAGGTCAATTCAAAGGTGATATACTTGACAGTTGTAACTTACACAGCAGTCACCACAGATGACACCACTGATGAAGAACCTAATGTACAAACCCCCCCCCCCCCCCCCCCCCCCCCACACAAAAAAAAAAAAAAAATAGTGTGTGTGTGGTGTCCCTGAGCTGTGCTGACAAGATATGGCGAAAATGAAAGGACCTTTTCATTTTCGCCACTATCTTGTCAGCACAGCTCAGGGACAAGTTGTTTTCGCAGATCAGCTCACACAACAGTCTTTCTGCGTTGGTGATCTGCCGTGTGTGGGTCTGACGGCTGCTCTCGCTGGATTTCGTAAACAACGATGTGATCTTCTGACTGAGGCACTCGCAGCTGTCTCTTTGGCATTTTCCCCGAGATATGGCGCTTGCAGCATTTGCTCCCCATGTCCGAGGGAGAAGTCTGAATTGCACACCGAGCAGAAATGAGTAGCTATACAAATCCAGGTCCATGACAAGGCCAAGTCCGCGTGTATTTACTTCGGAACACTTGCTTCTTCGCCTCTTTCCGTTGTGGCACAGTGGTTTTCGAACCCTCGTCATGGGTTTTCATGCAAACGTTTAGAAGATTTCTCCGCCATTTTCACAATCGCCGGCAAAAAATCGGTTGAAACTTTGTCTTACAATGGCTGAACAAAAAGCTTCGAATGGCGCGCACAGATGTGATGGCGTGTCGTGTTGGCCCACAGCACCAGATTGACCAATCGCAAGTTCCGAACTATCTGTGGTTTCGGCTTGAGTCAAGGGAAGTTACTCTGCGGTCTCGGAAAGGTCTAGCAGTCGACAATTTTTCGAGTCTGAAATTTGCGTTTGTTTTTCAATTTTCTTTTCCGTAATTTCGCACGGAAAATCGTACCTCCGTAATGGGGGGTTAATTTCCGTAAAATTACGGACGATTACGGAAGGGTAGGCAGGTCTGGTACGTGCATGCGTGTTGTGTGCGTGTGCATGTGTGTGTGTGTGTGTGTGTGAGTGTGTGTGTGTGTGTGTGTATGCATGTGTGTGTGCACGCAAGCTGGCACACATACATGTGCATGTGTGTGTATATATATGTTTGCATACTTGGGTACACAGAGAGAGACTACATATACATGCAACTTGTTTTCTTTAAACAAAATGCATACAGGTTTTTGAATTCTACAACTTACTCACTCACCATAAAAACAACAAAATGTTGTACGCTTTTTCAGACAGAATAAAATTCACTGACCTTCCCCAATTTTGTCAAGCACATTGAAGTGGTTGGTGACTTCAGGAACATAGTAGCACAGGTCCTCAATCTCCTCCTGGACTGATGCTGGCACTGTACACAACAATCACACAGTCATACATCAGACATGGGATCTGAATCACAGTCATGTATCAGACATGGGATCTGAATCACACAGTCATATATCAGACATGGGATCTGAATCACACAGTCATATATCAGACATGGGATCTGACATTAATGAAAAAGAGGGAAGGTAAAGGCAGAGGTCTCGGTGAAACTGTTGGCCTCTGATGGGAGTCAGGCTGCAAAGCGTCCTGGAGGTGAAATGTGTTTGCTTTTAAATCTACAGATATCAGCCTGGGGGATATAATTCTTTAAAATAAAATAAAAAGAAGTAAAAGAAAAAACCTTTACTGTCTGAGCACCACTCAGGAACAGGTTTTTGGTGACAGTTTTCACACATAGCTCCACTGTTCACTCAGCCTTTTCCTTGCCCTTATTTTCTTGAGCCACACGGATGCTTCCACCTTGAATCTCATCCTCCGAATTACAAAAGTTCTATTCATTTTTTTCATACAGTGTCCATTTCGGAGGCATGATCCTTTACGCCCAATGGCAGAATACATTACATACTGTCACTGCTCTGCAACTTTTGAAAAGCCAAAGAAGTTCATCAAAATGCGCCATTACAAAATGAATTTTCCACAAAGGATTTGTGCTTGCCCTGCTGCACACATGAAAATTTGGTGAAAGCGCTGTTACAGAAAGGGAGGAAACCCCAGAGCGATGTCACGCAAACACATATATGGGTACCTAGCTGCCAGAGTCATGGAAATCATTCCATAAAATTCATCTGTGACTATGATGGACAAAACATGTCATTATTGTCAGTGATATCACATCTGTGTGCTCCCACCCTCAATGGGTTTTTTTTCACAGATTTTCACAGGTTCAGGAAGAATCGATTCCAGGCTTTTCACAAGGTAGAGTTGATTTGTTTAAAAACACTGGTTCATCATGTCTACACCCTAATGATGAAGATAAAAGTCTAGACACTACACACTAATCAAAGTGTAAGCAAACTCACGCTCATCAGACTTCTCTGACTCAGAATCAGACTTTTTCTTCTGTTGTTTCTTGACAAACTCTCTGTCTCTGATCAACATCATTTTGTCTTTCCACCGTTTAAACTTGATAATCATCGTTTTTGGTTCTCCTGTCTTCTCTCTTCCCACTCTATGTGCCCGAACTATATCCTCTTCTATCCACTGCCTGGTCCCATCTACCCCGTTCAATGCATCACACACTGCCCTAGCACATGCATCGTAATCCTCTCTTTCACCATGTACAACAGGGGCAACACCAAACATACGGAGGTTATCTCGACGTGAGAATTCCTCCAATCTGTCAACCTCATCATGCATTCTGTTCATTTCTCCTTTCAGCCCATCCACAACAGCACACATTCGAGCACATTCTTCTTTACCGTCCGTAACATCTGCATACAAATCACTCAGATCAGAAGAAATATCATCAACTCTGCCATGCAGTCTAGTGTTTTCACTTTCTAGTTCATCACAACGTTCATTAATTGCTTCACATTTTTCGGATACTTTTCTTAAGTCGTTCTTAATGTCACTCAGTTCATCTCTAATGGCCTTGTTCTGTTCTGCTTGCTCCTCCCTCTGTTGACTTAATTGTCTGTTTTGTTCATCAAACTGTGATTGAAGCTGCTGAGATTGGAGTTGGATGGCTGCCAGAATTTCTGACACTCCCCCTGAAGTAAGCTGCCTGTCTCCTTCAACTGTCAACAACTCCGACCCAGTTTTGTCGCTCTTTTCCGTGCTTTCCACGTGCTGCCCGTCTACTGGCCCTGGGTTGACCTCGACGTCGTTACTCAGCAAGATTCGCCATGCCGAGAACACAGCGTTGACCGCACACATGGAAAAGACGATCGGCACGTGCATGTAAACTTTACACAGTGTGTCACTGTCACTGTTCAGTCCAATGTACACATTCCCCCCACATGGCATTGTCCCTTTGATCATTCTGTGATCCTGGCTGGTAGGAAGAAAGGGAAAATTGTACATCACCACTGTGTTCGATATTAAACTGTAAATAAAGTTTGCTGCAATAACAATGAGTACACATGCTGTAAGAATGTCGGTCAGTGTCACATCCACTTCACAGATTTTCACAGGTTCAGGAAGAATCGATTCCAGGGCTTTTCACAAGGTAGAGTCGATTTGTTTAAAAACACTGGTTCATCATGTCTACACCCTAATGATGAAGATAAAAGTCTAGACACTACACACTAATCAAAGTGTAAGCAAACTCACGCTCATCAGACTTCTCTGACTCAGAATCAGACTTTTTCTTCTGTTGTTTCTTGACAAAGTCGGCCTCCCACTCTTGGTCTCGTTTCAGCTCCTGTTCCATTTTCTTCTCAGTTCTGAAATAATCGTTTCATCACAATATTAATTGCTGAAAAAAAAAGAAGAAAAAAAACACCAACAGACAGGACCTACCAATTTTTGCTTTTTGAACTGAGCCTGTTATATTCTGCTTCATTTGATTTATTCCACTTGCAAGGGAACATTTCAGAGAGGGTGAAAATATCTTCTTTTTTTTCAGGACAAACTGCCAGAGCTGTTCCTGTACGTTTGTGACAACATCAACCCATAGCAAGGATCTGACAAGAGCCTAGTTTAACAATTCCCCTTTGTCTCAATGTCACTGATTAGCACCAAGACAGACAGAATGAAAACCTGGCTGTATTTAACAGTTACCAGGAGACTCCAATATGGCGATGGCATGCTACCCATGTTTCAACTAGAAACGGACACCTTGATGGTATCTGTGTCTGCGTCAAGATGTAACTTCTGGCAGAAGAAGGTGGTGGGAGGTAATGGTGGAGGTGATGGGGGCAAAGGGGAGGAGGTGGGAGAGGAAAGGATTGGGATGTCTTGGGTGCCCACAAACCCCTCTCCCCTTTCCTCCCATTTCTTTTAAATCACTCTACGTAGATCTAGACATGCATTTTTAGACAATAATGACCATGTTACTGTAAATAATGACCATGTTACTGTAAATAAATAATGACCATGTTACTGTAAATAATGAAGTGAAGTGAAGAAGTGAAGAACATTGTGCAGAAAATCTGTCCGGACTTAAAGGGGGAACCAATTGAGGAAACTGTCCGATTGGGAAAAGTAAACATAGGTTCACAACCCAGATTACTGCGAATAAAGGTTCAAACAAAAGATATCAAAAGAGAAATCTTGACAAACGCTCGCCAGCTTAACAGAGGAGTACAAGATCAGGCCAAAAGAATTTACATAAATCCTGATTACACCCCTGCAGAACGATTGAAAAACAAAGAAGTGCGTCAGGAACTGAAAAAAAGAATCAGTGATGGAGAAGAGCAGACATAGGGATCAGAAACGGTAAAATCGTTCAGGTCAAGTGGTCAAACAGTCGAACCTGGATGGCCAAAACGAGATTGACAATCCTCTAAAGAAAAACAGAATGTACATAGTTTTACAAATACTTCTAAAGATGATGACTGTGTTTTTGAACGCGCTGTTTTGTACAGTAATGTGGATGGTTTTTTGAATAAAAAAGATGAGCTATTAGCATTGGTGGAGGACACTAACCCAAGCAATTGTAGCAATAACAGAGGCGATAGCCAAAAATCAAACAAATTTAACCTTGCGGAATATCTTTACCAGGGTATGATACATTTTTCAACCCAAATCCAAGAGAGCTGTAGTGCTATTTGTAAAAGAGTCTTTTAAATTCACAAATGTGTACTGAAATGAATGAAAACGATTTTGAAGAAAGTGTCTGGATTCAGTTTGTTACAGGGAAGGAAGAAAGTCATATTTGGTTTGCATCTATAAGAGTCCCAGTGTACGCTAGAAAATGAAAATAAGCTGATTAAACTATTGAAAAGGGAAATTTTAAAAATTTTGACTGTGTGTGCATAACTGGGGATTTAACTTTCCAAACATAGATTGGAAAGGGAGATGGGCTGGTGAGAGAGAACAGGAATTTATTGAAAGTCTTCGAGATGCATTATTGACGCAAGTAGTGACACAGCCAACCAGAAGAAGAGAAGGACAGAAAGCAAATATTCTTGATCTGGTGATCATTAATGATGAAGACCTTATTTCAGAAGTGGAGCACTTGACCCCTCTTGGAAAAAGTGACCATGAAGTTTTATATTTTAAATTATACTTGGCTGATAAACTAGAAACTAAGACAGAAGACATAAAATTTGATATGAAAAATGGTAATTTTCCCAGATGAAGGTTGATCTTAACAAAACAGATTGGTCTGAACTGACAGAATTGAATGTTGACACAGGCTGGGAAGGATAAAAGAGAAAATTCATGAAGCTATGGAAAAAAACATTCCTAAGTGTAAAATAAATGAAAAAAAAAAAATTGAAACCAAAATGGATGGATAGAAAATCATTGAAAATTATTAAAAAGAAATACAACCTGTATCAGAGATTTTTTAGAACAAAAGAGGCAGAGATTACCAAGCATATATAAAAGTAAGAAATGTGTGTGGTCGACAAATCAGAAAAAGTAAAAAGAATTCGAGCAAAAGTTAGCAAGAGAATGCAAAACTAATCCAAAAGCTTTTTGGAAATATGTGCAGTCAAAGACAAAGGCAAGAGTAGGAATCAGTCCTTTGAAATCACAAGATGGAAATATAGAGACAAAGGATGTGGTTAAAGCTGAGATTCTAAACACTTTTTTTGCTAGTGTTTTTACACGAGAGGATAAAAGGGACATACCAGATGTAATACCAAAATGTAAAACAAATGGTAAAGCTGTCTTTGATGTAATTATTACCCCGGAACTGGTTAAAAAGAAACTTGATAATCTAAATCCGAATAAAGCGCAAGGACCTGATGCTATTCCATCTCGTGTTTTAAAGAACTAAGCACAGAACTAGCAGAGCCTCTTAGTATCCTTTTTAACAAATCTATAGAGCAAGGAACTCTACCTCGAGACTGGAAAACGGCAACAGTATATACCTATCTTCAAAAAGGGAACAAGAACTGACCCTGGAAACTACAGACCTGTAAGCTTGACAAGTGTGACTTGTAAGGTACTGGAGTCAATCGTAAGAGATGTTATTGTTGATCATATGATGAAAAATGAGTTGTATGCCAAATGTCAGCATGGTTTTCGTCAAAGTAGATCTTGTATTACACAGTTGCTTGAGGTAATGGAAGACTTTACTAAGTTAATTGATAGTGGAGATAGCATTGACGTTTTGTACCTGGACTTTCGTAAAGCTTTCGATTCGGTCCCACATGCCAGACTACTTAGTAAACTCAAATCGTATGGTATACTGGGAAAAGTTTTAGATTGGATTGAAGACTTCTTGAGAGATAGAGTTCAGAATGTTAGAGTTGGATCTTCTGTTTCTAGTAATGCTAATGTCATTAGTGGAATCCCCCAAGGCAGCATACTGGGACCTATATATATTTACTATATTTATAAATGACTTACCAGACAGGTTAAAAAGCACATGCAAGATTTTTGCTGATGATACTAAGTTGTATAGTTCACCATCCAAACACCTTACAATGCAAAATGACATTGAGCTACTCATAAATTGGGTCTAACTCATGGAATTTGTACTTCAATGCATCCAAATGCAAAGTATTACATATCGGCAAAAGAAACCCTAAATTAAATTACAGTATGAAAGTTGGGGATCAAGAAGTTCAAATACGTGCTGTGAAGAGGAAAAAGACTTGGGAGTAACATTTGATGAGACTTACTCTTTGACAGACATATTGCACAGACCGTCAAGAAAGCCATGCAGATGATAGGTATTATTAAGAGAACTTTTACATACTTGGACAGAGATACCTTTCTTAGACTATACAAGGCAATGGTGAGATCGATTCTTGATATGGCAATGTGATATGGTCTCCAAGACTAAAAAGGCAGTCAATAGAAATAGAAAAGGTGCAGAGAAGAGCAACTAAGTTAATACCGGACATTGCTGATTATCCATATGAAGACAGATTAAGGTACCTAAGGTTACCATCCCTCAAAGCTAGAAGGATAAGAGGAGATCTGATCCAAACTTATAAAATTTTCAATAATCTAGATGATATTGATCAAGCATGTTTTTTTGAACCTGCACTAACCAACATAACCGTAACAGTTGTGACAAAGTACAAATACAGCAAGTTAATACTAATATAAGGAAACATTTCTTCAGCCAGAGGATAGCACCAATATGGAATAAACTAACTCCGAACATCAAACGTGCACCGGATATTAACTCTTTTAAAAATCTTATCGATAAGCATGAAATAATAACAGACATCATGTTCGACTTTGATGGTCGAAAATAAAAACTGGGCTCGCTGTCGACCTGACCAATGACAGAGCACATAAAGAAGGGGCATATAAAGCCGTGAGGCTATGATGAAACAATCATCGCCCCTAAATCTGAACCTGAACCTGAACCTGAAATGACCATGTTACTGTAAATAATGATCATGTTACTGTTATCTACCAATAGAGCCTCCAGTCACCTCAAAGGATGACTTTACCTTGAGCATTTGGGACTGTGGGTGGGCTTTGCCCTTCCCCTCACTCTCCACCCACTTCCCCCCTCTTCCCCCCACACATCCATCCTAACCAGAACTTTGCCTCTGAAACCCCACCCAAGCCAAATTCTGTGACAATCTCGCGGTAGCTACCACTGATCATATATCTGTGAACATCTGACAGTTTCGAATGAATGTGTGTGTGTGTGTGTGTGTGTGTGTGTGTGTGTGTGTGTGTGTGTGTGTGTGTGTGTGTTGTGTGTGTGTGTGGTTGTGTGTGTGTGCGCGCCGCGCTGCATTTATGTGTGTGCTTTTTTTGTTTTCAGGCGGGATCATCAGGATCAGGACGGGGGCGTTTATCAATAAAATTTGCCTTTTTGGGTTTTTTTACCCCCCTTTAGTAGTATTTTATCCTTTTTTTTTCATAACTTTGGGCCAGTCATGGCTACCCAAATTTATTACCATCAAATTCATAAAAAATTTTTTGGGGTTTAAAAAATTTCAGTTTATCTATGGGGTTCTTGAACACTTTAAAATAGGGTGCCGTTTGATGTTTAAGGTTTAGTTTTTCCAAAAGGGTTGGTTACCATTATAAAAGTAAATTTTTTTTAAATTCTTTTCTAAATATTGTTTAAATACAAATTCTTCACTGTTCCTTGTTAACATTCTTCTGCGGAGTAAAAAAAAAAGTGTGCTTTAAAACATCACAATTTCTTTAAATATCTTGTATGCCTGAATCAAGTCCCCTCGTATTCTTCTTGCCTAAGTTTTGGGGAAGTTGCAAAAATTTTTTAATTTTTTTTTGATAGGTAATCTTTTAATTTGAATCATTTTTTTTGCTCTCTTTGTCCTGTTCAGAGCTTCTGATTGTTCTTTAGCATTGATACCATACATGTTGCCATATTCAAGAAAGGTTAACTAGTTCTTATATAATTGAAAAAAAGTGTCCTTTTCCATAAAGAAAGGTTTTTTTTTATTTTTCCCAAAATTCATTCTGTTAGCTTTATTAATACTATTTACAATTGTTTGTCAAATAATAATTTTTGTCAAAAGTCACACCTGGTCTTTCTCTTCTTCAATTTAGATACTTTTTATTTCCTTCCCCCAATTTTTCATTTAACTCCTTTTCAGGATCGGGAACAGGATCAGGTGGGGGCGTTTACAAACAACAAATATTTAGCTTTTTACGCCCCCTGTATGTATATACCCTTTTTTTTTTTTTTTTCAAAACCCGTGGGTCCGTAAAAGGCAGCTCAGACTTTTACCTCAAATTCATATCAATTTTTTGTTAATAGTTCATGTTTATCTATGGGGTTCTTAAAACCTTAAATACGGGGTTTGCACGTTTGATGTTAAGTGTTGTTTATTCCCAAAATTGGTTACTCTATTAGTAAAAGTAAATTTTTAAATTCGTTCTAAAATTTTGTTAAAATATCTTACCACTTTTCCCCTTGTAAATTCTTCTCGGGTAAAAAAAAAGCATGCTTTACAACACTCAATTTCATTAAAAATTTGACCTAATCAATCACCTTTATTCTTTTTGCCTTTAAAGGGTTTTGGGAAAATTCAAATATTTTCATTTTTCCTGATAGGGTAATTTTTTTTATATTAGAATCATTTTGGTGCTCTTCTTTGTACCTTTCTGAGCTTCTGATTGTCTCTTTACATTGGATCCTACAGTGTTGCCATTTCAAAAAACAGGTCAACTAGTGTCTTATAAATTGCAAAAAATGCCCTTTTCCATAAATGAAAAGGGTTCTTTTTATTATTCCAATCATTTGTTTTTAAATACTATTTACAAATATTTCAAATAAAATTTTTGTCAAATCACACCTAGTTTTTCTTTTTTCACATTTAGATACTTTTTTTTCCCTTTGCCCCAATTTTCATTTATTACCCTTTTGTGGGGTTTTTTTCCCAAATATAAAGTCTTTACATTTTTCTGCTTTAAAATATGGGTTCCAAGACAGCCACGTATAATGTTTCAATATCTTTTGTAATTCCTTATGTAATTTTGGAGAGTTAACGTTTTGTGTTTCTGCAAAGCTTTGCAGACCTTTTTAATTTACGGGGAATCATTATAAACACCGTAAATAATATTGGCCCAAAATACTACCTTGGGGTATCCCAAAAATAACATCACACATAAGAAGGGCTACCAATCCTTCCCTTTCTAGTTCTTTTTGATAAAAAAGTCTCAAACCCAACCAAGTTATTCCTTTATTTTTCCCATAAGACCTAATTTCTTTAAAATTTTTCATGGGGTACTGAATCAAAGCTTTTTTAAAGTCAAAAATACAAAAAAACCCCATATTCTCTCCTTATCTTCCCCTTTTTGAAGTCTTCATCCTTCAAAATTTGGTCCCAAAAGATCTTTTTGCACAAAATCCATGCTGACACTCAGCAAAAAAATTTATTTTCTTCATATGTTTAATAATACCCTTCTAATAAATGATTAAAAATTTTTTTTGATATAATGCATGAAAAACTCATGGTCTATAATTTTGGACTGTTCTTGTACCTTTTTTGAATCGGAATACTGAGCTGTTTTAAAATTGAAGGTACTATTTTCTTTAACAGTTTTAAAAAAAGAGTTTTAAAGTGGGAAGGCCATTTCCCCGTTTTGCTCTTTTTGAAATTTTCATGGGGTGGCATCCGGGCCACATGCCTATTTAGGGTTTAAAAATTGAAGTTTTTTTTTTATTTCATCCACTAAAAACTAAATTTTTCCAAATTATGCCTTTTGACCGGGCGGACCAAAACAGGGAATTATTGATCTTCCCTTTTTAATACACTAAAAAAAATGTATTCAAAATACTGCCTTACCCCATCTGTTTCCCCTGTTCACCATCCTTTGTCTTAAAGGGGGTCATCCATACATCTTGTTTTCGATTTTACAAAACTCCAAAAGGCTTTTGGGTTTTTTTTACTTTTCCTTGATAACTTCTTTTCAAATTCCTTTTTTTTTCTTTTTATTTTTTTGTTACAAGTATTAGTGCTTTAAAATTAAATTTGAAAATTTTTTCCCCTGCTTTTTGGGTAAATCCTGATACATTTAAATTTTTTTTTACAAAATTTTATTGTCTTTTTCATTCATCCCCCTTTGGTTTTGTTTTTTATTTTTCTTAAAAAATTGTTTTGGGAAAGTTTTTTTCTATTAAAGAATTTAAAATACTTTTTTTTCCACCCCAAATTGTTTACAAAGATATGGTTTATTCCTTTGACTTTTTCATTCTTCTTTCATTTTTATAAAATTTCTCTCTTAAAATTATATGACTTTTTTATTTTCTTTTTCCCTTGCTCCTCCCAGGTACAAAAAGAAAATTAAAACTCATATCACTTTTGCCTATAGGGGCTAAATGCTAATGTCATATCTATTTTCACATTAACAAGTACTAAATTAGTATATTTGATTTTTTTCCCTCCCTGTTCTTGTTGGTTTTTTTACCATTTGGTTCAGAAAAGCTCCTGAGGATTTATGAATTTTTACCCCCTTTCTCCAAACCAGACCATGCCATCAATATTGGGGAAAATTTAAAAACTCCATTATCAAAATATTTGAATCTTTCTAATTTTGTTTCGCAAATCAAAAATTTTTCTTCAATTTCAGTTTTGGGGTTTGGAATTTTTAAATATTCCCAAACATATTTTTTTCTTTTCCTAATTTTAAAAAGGTAAAACCCAAGTTTTTCAAAGCATTTCCTTTTTAAACTTTTATACTTTTTTCATTTTTAAAAGTCCTTCAAATAGTTTTTACTCTTTGGGGTTTTTCATTGAAAAATTTTTCATAACCCCGGCATTGAAAAGGGGTTTTGTTTTTACCAATAGAAATACTTTACATTTTTCTGCATAAAATATAGGTTCCCAAAATTTAACCCGTACAATTTTCAATTCTTTTTGTAATTCCTTATGTAATTTTGGAGGTTATACATTTTTTTGTATCTGCAAAAACTTTTCATTACTCTTGTATCGCCTATGAATAAAATTTCTATTTCTGCTTTCATAAAAGAACAATGATTAGGCCTATCTATCCTATCTTCTTTCTGTTGGATATTGTCCCCCTTCTCCCATCCCCTGGCTTTGAAATCTTCCCCCGCTGTTCTGTACCTTACGAGCTTGACTACAACCTCAACGAATAGTCTACATGAAGACTGTGGGCACGGGGCAGGTTAAACATCCCCATCTGGAAGAAGAAGAAGAAGGAACCAGTGTGGCGTCCTTATTCCGTCACACCAAGCTTGATCATCTTGATGAAATATTGATGAAATATTGGCTCAAGATACAAATAATGAGCTTTAAGCCACTGATTTAGGATTTAACCAAAATAACGAATTCAAGAAAATATGCAGATATAAACCACTGTAACAAATACAGACTGAATGTCGACGAACCTTCTTTGTAGCAGATCACGAAACGAACCTTGGCGCGTACCACAAGAGTTACATCCCATCTGAATATCTTGGAGTAATTTCCCTTAGAAATTTCGGGGTGGAGGGGGGGGGGGGGGGGTGGTGGTTCGGTTACATATCATGTAGCTGTTCGACTTTCGTGATTTTGATTGTCGTTGCTGACTGGAGCACCTAGAGTAATTGGTGCCAAGAAACAGATCATTGCGTTCACCTTCGCTGCGTAATCGTGTGACAAACATGTGTGTTTGAGTGAGAGCGCAAGCGCGAATGAGTCTCAGTGTGTGCGTGTGTTCGAGCCAGTGTGTGCGAAGTGTGAGCGCGCGCGCGATTTGTGTTGTGTATTTGTGTGCGAGAGTATAAATGTATGTGTGGGAGTGGACGCGCGCACACACAGGCACACGCACGCGCGCTCGCACGTACACACGCACGCGTCCTCGCATGCACGCACGCGGGCGCGCGCGCACACACACACACACGCGCGCGCGCGCACGCACACACACACACACACACACACACACACACACACACACACACACACACACACACTATGGGCCCATGTACACTGAAATGCAGAAACATCCATTCTATGTAGCCACATATACATCGTAATACACAGGAGTCCAACATCATCGGAGTATGGAATAGGCTGACATAATTATTACTCACAAGAGTCGAACATCGTAATACACAGAAGTCCAACATCATCGGAGTATGAAATAGGCTGACAAATTATTACTCACAAGAGTCGAACAGCGTGTGGCTGAATGTGGCATGGGAGGGGGGAGGAAGGGAGTGGGAGGGGAATGAAAAAAAAAACTTACACTACGTGCAAATTAGACGCCGAACATTGTTTGGATGCTCAGTGTTGACCTCGCTCTATCAGGAGAAAGGTATTGAGATGAATAACTTTGATAACGTCAATACTGTCTTGTATAGTCCATATGTTGCTGAAATTGCCAGGTTACTTCGCAATCACAGGTTGCAACATTTTTTAGAAAGATCAACAATTTTGTGTAAGCTTACCACTAGGGTATTTCACTTATGTAGATATGCACGAATCAAATATGGGTTTGAAAGTACTTACATGGATGATAAGTTGAGTGTGGAGATGTTTGTTTTGTTTGTTTAAATTCTTACCTTTTTTTTAAGTGTCTGACGATGAAAAGATATTTTTAAAAAACAACAACACTGAACTGAACTGAACTGAACTGATATGGAATATACCATGGATAAAATTTCAAAACTTTAAACCTTCACAAGTTGGGGGAACAGAAAAAAAGAACAGAAGAAAAACTGTCGGGAAGGGGGGCAGGGTGGGGGGGGGGGGGGGGGGGGCGGCGTTAAAGTATATTCTGCGTGGATGAGATTTAATGAGATAAAAACCCAACATTGCCACACTCCATCCAGTCTTATAACTGGGATTGAACACACCGACATTGTCAGCAGAAGATTAAAAAACTTGATCTTACAATGAAGAGGCTAAAAGTGAGTTGTACTGTTACAGTCAAATAAAAAATGAGGAATATTAAGAATCTAACCACATGCACAAGGTTACGGTTTGGCATAGGCCCTAGGGGATTATAACATTTTCTTGTTGGATATGTCGTATCCCATCTGTGCTTCCTAGCAGAATCTTCGATGTATTGTTTCTCGCTCATGCTCCAGATTGAAGTGGTGAGAGTGTGAACAGCTTCGGAAGAAGAAAGAGGGACATCACAATTCAAAACATTGAATTATTTCTTGCAGCTTCTTTTGCATAAAAAATTAACTGAGTCATTGCCACGTAAACTGGAGTGCCCTTGAATCCATGCAAAGTTATATCGGTACCCCGCGTTGTTCACTGGCGACTTAGAAATAAGATCTCACAAACCATGTCTGAACGCCCAGCTTTCCATTGACAATGTACAGCCATGTCTGAACGCCCAGCTTTCCATTGACAATGTACAGCCATGTCTGAACGCCCAGCTTTCCATTGACAATGTACAGCCATGTCTGAACGCCCAGCTTTCCATTGACAATGTACAGCCATGTCTGAACCACCAGCTTTCCATTGACAATGTACAGCCATGTCTGAACGCCCAGCTTTCCATTGACAATGTACAGCCATGTCTGAACGACCAGCTTTCCATTGACAATGTACAGCCATGTCTGAACGCCCAGCTTTCCATTGACAATGTACAGCCATGTCTGAACGACCAGCTTTCCATTGACAATGTACAGCCATGTCTGAACGCCCAGCTTTCCATTGACAATGTACAGCCCTGTCTGAACCACCAGCTTTCCATTGACAATGTACAGCCATGTCTGAACCACCAGCTTTCCATTGACAATGTACAGCCATGTCTGAACCACCAGCTTTCCATTGACAATGTACAGCCATGTCTGAACCACCAGCTTTCCATTGGCAATGTACAGCCATGTCTGAATGACCAGCTTTCCATTGACAATGTACAGCCATGTCTGAACCACCAGCTTTCCATTGACAATGTACAGCCATGTCTGAACGACCAGCTTTCCATTGACAATGTACAGCCATGTCTGAACCACCAGCTTTCCATTGACAATGTACAGCCATGTCTGAACCACCAGCTTTCCATTGACAATGTACAGCCATGTCTGAACCACCACTTTCCATTGACAATGAAACAGCCATGTCTGAACGCCCAGCTTTCCATTGACAATGTACAGCCATGTCTGAACGACCAGCTTTCCATTGACAATGAACAGCCATGTCTGAACCACCAGCTTTCCATTGACAATGTACAGCCATGTCTGAACCACCACTTTCCATTGACAATGTACAGCCATGTCTGAACGCCCAGCTTTCCATTGACAATGTACGGCCATGTCTGAACCTCCAGCTTTCCATTGACAATGTACAGCCATGTCTGAATGACCAGCTTTCCATTGACAATGTACAGCCATGTCTGAACCACCAGCTTTCCATTGACAAAGTACAGCCATGTCTGAACCACCAGCTTTCCATTGACAAAGTACAGCCGTAAGTGCTGAATTTGAATCCGATGATATCAGAACTTTTCTATGTAAAGCGGGCATGTCAAGAATGAAATGTAAAGCAGGCATGTTCAAGAATGAAATCTATTGCTTTCAAAGTGGCAAATAATTCTGTACATAGAGATCGTTCGTAACATGGAATTCATTTCTTATGTTAAGCGCTTGCATCATAAAAGAAGCCCCAACATCGGACGTATCTCAGGCAGAGCCATCCATAAAATGTGCTGCTAGGAATCGTATTTCCTGCCTTTCAAATCTTTGGAGTAGGACGACAGTAACAGATGATTATAGTTTTCATTAAGATCTCCGTAAGCGTAGATGATTCCAACCTGCTCCGACAACCAAGGAGGATGTGAACAACCTGGAACAGCGGCAAAACCATCAAGAGACAGGTGACAGTTCTGAAACACTGGGGAAACATAATCACCTGAGGACATGTACACCGCTTTGTTACAGGTCTCCCTTGAAACATAGGTACTTCCATCCAGTTCAGTCAGGACTGAAATCGGGATGGTTCCAGCTCTCACTGTAAAATTACAGGTGCAGCTTAACCTTCGTTCATTTCAGGGTAACACACCAGCCTCCTTGCACGTCAAATCAATTGAAGCCCATTGGGGAAGTCCTGATACAGTGTTAAAGGCTAACGAGTCCAAACGGTTAGCTTATGCATATCTGTATTTGCAGCTGTAAAAGGGTATTTCTTGGGCGTACCACAGAATTGAACTAACTAGCCCTGAAGCGAAATGAACATGATAAGACCCCCAGTTATTCAGAGGTAAGCCATAAAGTATAATGATAAGACCCACAGTTATTCAGAGGTAAGCCATAAAGCATAATGATAAGACCCCTAGTTATTCAGAGGTAAGCCATAAAGTATAATGATAAGACCCCCAGTTATTAAGAGGTAAGCCATAAAGTATAATGATAAACCCCCAGTTATTCAGAGGTAAGCCATAAAGTATAATGATAAGACCCCTAGTTATTCAGAGGTAAGCCATAAAGTATAATGATAAGACCCCCAGTTATTCAAGGTAAGCCATAAAGTATAATGATAAGACCCCTAGTTTTTTCAGAGGTAAGCCATAAAGTATAATGATAAGACCCCCAGTTATTCAGAAGTAAGCCATAAAGTATAATGATAAGACCCCCAGCTATTCAGAGGCAAGCCATAAAGAATAGGTAACAATGCAATATTTTTTCCTAGCCTTTTCTACAAGGTGATTTTTATTTTACCCCCCAAAACGTTGACGGTGGAAAAATAACAAGGTTTTCTTTTTTTTTAAAAAAAAAAAAGATATCAACCCTGAAAGAACAGCTTTACTGCCTTCAAACGCAAAAGATTCTTTGTAAACATCTGGGGTCGGCCTCTGCGCTGCCCGTCTGGTCGCTCTCTCTCTCTCTCTCTCTCCTCTCCTCTCTCTCTCCTCTCTCCCCTCCTCTCTCCTCTTTCTCCCCCTCTCCTAATTCCCCTCCTCCTCTCTTTCTTTCCCTCCCTCCCTCTCTCTCTTCCCCTCTCCTCTCTCCCCCTCGTGGAGAGAGAGAGAGAGAAGAGAGAGAGAAGAGAGAAGAAGAAAGAAAAAAGAGAGAGAGAGATTTTTTTTAGAACAATCTAGTAACCAAAAATGACAAGAAAAAATTTTCGTGATGTCTTCGGAATCGTTTTTATTTCTCTTTACCACCATACAACCATGTAGTTTTCTTTTTAAAGATGAACACCTAATCTGAACCATGTAGTTTTACTTTGAAAGATGACACACCTATACGGAACCAGTAGTTTTTTCTTGAAAGATGACACACCACATCTGACCAGTAGTTTTTTCTTGAAAAAGAACAACCTATACTGAACCATTAGTTTACTTTAAAAATACACCTATACTAACCATTTGTTTACTTTTAAAGATAAACACCTACTAACCATGTAGTTTATCTTTTTAAAGATGACACAAGAGAAAATAAAAAGCTCATCGGGCCCTCCTCCTCAACCATTTCGACCGGGGACTCCAAATAGCTTTTTACTGTCTCTTCAAGTAAGACTTCAATAAACAAAAAATAACGACCCACAAACAAACAACTGGTTTTGGATTAACCGTTTCAAACAATTTTTAAACTTTTTAATTTTAGTTTTTTTCTTAATCCGGCGGTTTTCCTGATCATTTTTAATAACATCATTTTCCCCCGCAAACATTCATCAAATGAGTCTCTGTCTTTCATGTGAAATAAAACTACAGTCTTTAACTGTTCTCTAAAGTCTTTTAAAACTGAATTATATTTTTGACATAAAATCCACACACTTATCCCAGCATGTCTTCCACTAAAAGCTAGTTTTGATAAAGTGTTTCTCTTTTTAACTATGTCTCTTTCTGCTGAACAGTCATCTATAATAAATAGTGTCTGTGTTCCTTCAAACAGTCTATAAAACTGTTCTAAACACTCACTCAGTTTATTGCTAGGATCAACTAAATATATTTCATCATCTGTCCATACAAACCTTCTATCATGATATGCTTTGTTCCATTTAAGTGTTGGACAGAAAATCACAATATGATCAAAATTATACTGATAAACTGTTTGTAATAGGTCTAGGACAAATATTGTTTTTCCACAACCAGTCTGCCCACAAATCAATGAACAATGAGGCTCTTTTGTCATAAAGTTTAACTTGCTCCATAGTTTTATAACAGAATTTAATCTAATCCAGTTATTGTTTTTATCATGCTCTCTGTCAAAACTTGTTCAGTATAATAAAAATCCTATAAGATCTAAATGTGTAAGATTAATCCAATTCAGTCTGTAAGATTGTTTCTATTTAGACTAATATTGATTTTGTCACTGGTTGTAACGACCTTAATCCCCCCACCGTCGTAAAGAACGACGACAGTAACTTTAAGACTGTCAACGTCTAAGTTTTGCCAGCTAATTAGAATTCCTTTTAGAAGGACGTCACTAACGCCCACAACCCCATCCCTCTCCACATCTTTTAAGACAGAAATTTCAAATATCATTGTGAACGTGTCTCCTAATTTCATTTGCGGAATGAACTGTAATTTTGTAGAAGCATCTTTCAAAACTGATTCTCTTCTGTGGAGGATGTACTGTTTATTCCCATACGGCTTTATTTCAATCTCTTTCCGACTATTGTCCTCAGGCATAAGACTTACATGTAAAGGCCTGAGTTGAATGCTTTTCTGAAACTTTTTTGACGGCTAAAAAATGTAAATGGGCTTATGAATTCAAATTTTATATCCCATTCTAAATATGGTTCTAAGTGCCATTTGCTGTCAGGTTTTCGAACTATTTTATATTCATACTGGCCAGCATTATTTGCTTCTACATTGCGCAGTTGCTCTAGTTTAGGAAACTTTTTGTTGTCGCCAACCTCTTTGCGTTTATAATCGCCATCTTTAGTGTACTCAAACCCATACAAAGTGCCTATCTCACCGTTCTGTTCAAAGTCCGCAACGTCTGCAAGGTCTTTTAATTCTAAAGTTTATACACCTCACAGGCGCTAATGTAACTCCTGGTTCTTCTGGCCCACGTGACATTTTTTAGAACAACTAATTATTTTATTTCCAAAACAATGTGCAGGTTATCACATTTTACGACTTTCCCGTTTTGTCTGTGATTTTTATATTAAATGATCCGACCCTCCCACAAACTAATCTTTTAAACTGTAAATTAGGGAATTGTATAATTTCATAATCGCAATATGCAGCTTTCCCTGACGGAAGAGCTCTTAAAACAGTTGAGGCCTTCCATCATATAAGTTTTCATCAGTGCTCAGCTCGTCCAAATGAACATAGAGTAATGAATGTAATGCAAGATCGAGCGGATTTTCTCCCTCATAAGTAGTTTTGTTTGCTGCAACTTTAAAACTATGAATGGACCGATTGGCAGTTGTAAAGCCTAACATTTTAGCTAGCTCTTCATCAAAATAGTAACCTACTTCTTCTTTTTCAGGTTTGAAGTCCAACATTGTTTTTAGATTTGCATTGTTAAGTTTGAGGGTAATGCCGAAGTTACTCATTGCTTCTTTTAGTGAGCAAAACCCGTAATAACCATCAGGTATTGTTAACTGGCTAACTTTGGCCCTGTTTTGTCAACTTTTAGAATCTTATTATTATTCTTGGATTCACTTATATTAAACCAAACAACTTTGTAAAAAATTTCATGAAGTGCAACCATTCTGGTTCCGCAATTGTTATCAATAGCATGTTCTAAAAACGAAGGACGGTCTTGAGTTGTTATTGTTACAAACATTTTTTAAACAAAATAAAAATGAGTGCATTCAAATATACTTATGCAAATATTCTGTTGGCCCGCACTACAATCTTAAAATATAACAACTGATACTCTCGACATTTCTGTGACCAGACTGACCCCTTTCAAGTAAAGGTGAGTACGCCATTAAACAGATATCTTAACCCCCCTATTAAAAAGACTACATCCGAAAGTGTGGTTCAGTCATCCGATGCAGTTTTATCAGAACCAGTTAACTTTGCTGTGTTTTGTGCATCAACTGGGTGTGGAGTATCGTATGCTGATCACTTAAATCATCCTGATCCTTTGGTTTAGGTCAGTGTATAGGTTCATTTATATTACACCTTCAGACGTATTTTGACTGAACTGCAAGCTCCATTACCAAATTGCCCCAAAACTTTTAAATCCATTCAGCAAAAAGAATAGACTTTAAGGTTTTAAAAGGACTGAAAACAAATTTCCCAATATTAAGGCTAAACAGATTTTTAGAAAAAAGGGTTGGAAATTTAAAATTCATGGCCCTAGGCCCCCCTTTTTTTGGGGGCGTGCACAAAAAGTAAAACTTTTGTTTGGGAAATTTCCTCCTTACAATCTTTTCCTTCAGGCAGGGATTTCACCTGGGCCCATGAGAAAGAGCATAAAACGGGCATGGAAAAATTTTAAATTAGACATTTCAAAGGGGCCAACTAAAGAAATAGAGCAAAATAAATGACTTTTTTCGTACTTACTTTTGGTGTTTGCTGGGTTTTCGCAAGCAAAATCGAATCGACATAATGACCCCTTTACTGGTTTTGACGCACAAAAACAATCCCTTACAAATTTAGAGGACGCCATTAATTTAAAAGTTGATTTCCCTTAAAGTTTTAAAAAAGGTATCAAAATGTTTTACAATTTGCAAAGATCGAAAGTGATTTTTGCGGTTGGCAGGGTTTTATACATTTCCTTCTGACCTCAAAAACTAAGTTTTTAACAATAATAAACTACAAAAATGAAATCCTCGTGGCAAGGCAATAAACGAAGGTCGGGAAAAAACCGAAATAAATTTGACCCGTAATATTGCAAGCAGTAAACAAAAAAGATGCCCCCCCAAAGGGAAATAAGGCACCCAACCCCGGGGCCCCAAAAGGGCCCGAAGGCTTTTGAAAAAATTTTCAAAAAAAAAAGGCCCCATGAAAAAAAAAAGGGTCCCAGCGCTTTTTTGGATTAACTTGTTAGGTTTATTTTGGTCTTTATTTTACAAAAAAATTAACCCGTTTTTAAAGAACAAAATCCCCAAAAGTGCTGGGGCCATAAAGAAAAACTCTTTGCTTCCCAGTAACAAAAGCCAGCTAACAACCCCCCCCTAATAAAACCGGAAAAGCTTCCAGGGTTTTTAAACCGGGCAAATTTTTTTTAATAAAAACCCCAAATGAAAAGGGTTTTTTTTTTACCCCGTTTTGGGCTTTTGGGGGGCGTTGGCGGGGGAGGCCTGCCCACCACACCCCCCCACCCGAATTCCATCCCCGGGTTGTACTTTTGAAAATCCAAGGCCGTTATAACCCCTTTGTAATTTTACTCCTTGCTCTCTAAACTTTTTTTGTATTCGTTTGCTAGCTTTGGTTCTTCTTTTAAAAATTTTTTTCGAAAAGTTTCTCTTTTTCTGCCCCACTTGATTTCGTAATTTTTCCTGGTTTTGTAAAAACACTTCTGGTTTTGCTGATCTTTTTTTTCCCAAGGTCTTTTGGCCTTTTTTTTTATTCTTTTTTTTATAAAGCCTTGGGTTGGCGTATCAGCCTCAACGGTTTTTTTTTTTTTTTCTTTTTTTATACCCCTTTTGTTAAAGTCATTTTCCCAAAATTTTTTGGGGAAATTTGCCCTAAGGGTTTTTTAAAAATTACGTTTAAAAAGGGAAAAAATTCCTCCTAGGCAATGAAGAAACATAAATTTTTTTTTGTACTGTTTCTTCTGAAGAAGGGGTTTCTTTCTATTAATTTATTTTTTTGGGGGCCTTTGTTTGACTTAAATCTTGAATTTCTATTTTTTTGTTTTTGGGGTTATCTGTTGGGATTTCCCGGCATGTGGTTTTAAAGTTAGAAACAGCCTCCTCCCCTTTAATTTTTTTTTAAAAAAAGGGCCCAAAGGGGTTTTTGATCTTCCCCTAAATCTTTGTCTAATTGTATTCATTCCTACAAACTTTTATGGTTCCCCGTTTATTGAAAACTGAACAAATTGTTTTTCGGCGGGGGCCGCTTTTCACAAACAAATGCCACCTTTTACTTTAAAAAACAGGTCTATTTAAGGGTTGGGGGGGTTCTAGGCCCAAAACTTTGGGAAAAAAAGAATTGGCCCTTTCTTTTTGGTTTAATTCCCTCGCAATTAATCATTGAGCGATGCTGGGGTCAAAAGGAGCCGTTTCACTCAAGTCTCCAAGGGTCAAAAACAACATAACTTTTCCCTTCAAAAGCCTGCCATGTTTTAAATAAAATTTAACTTTTTATTTTGTTTTATAAAAATGTCCAACATATGGTTTAATTCTTGACCCGCAAAGAAGACGGAAAAAGCCCCTTGGCGTGAAGGAAATAAAAGGGGAAATTATTTTTCCCAAAAATCCCCTTCCCACTATTGATGCGGGTCAAATTTTTTACTGTCAAAATTTTCCCGACCTAGGAGCGGGTGAAGTGATTGTGCCCGGTCGCGCGACTTACTTTAAAAAAAGGAAAATCGAATAACAACAGACCCCCAAAAGGGGGCAGTTTTACGAATTTGGGGCCACTCGTTAAAAAAATTTCTATAAAACTTTAGGGACAAGAAATATTTTCTTTTCATAAATGAAAACAAAATTTTTAACCCAATTTTTGACTATGGCTAAACCCCGGGAAAGAAAGGGGTGATCTTGCGTTTTAAAAGGGAAACGAAAATGAAGACGCACTAAAACATAGAAAAAGGCGCTGAAAAGGGAAAGCGGCAAAAGGTTTGTAGCCGTAAATTATGCGTAGGAAATTTGCTTTTTCATACCCTTTGAAATTTGAGTTGTTTTAAAACGCATCCCCCCCTTCATTCAAGGAGGGATTTAAAACAAATTGTCCTTTTAACTTTAAATTTTAAAAACTTCAAAAAATGTTATTATATCTAATAAACCCAAGCAAAGTACAGCATTTCTGACTTTTCTTTGAGTTTGACGGGTTTTTAGAACCCCTAATTTTGCAAGGTGATGAGAAAAAATATCAGGCAAAATTAGCAATTAAAATTTCGAAAGAGTGTTTTTCTTCTAAAATCCCAAAAAAAGGGCAACCCTATATGGAATTTTATTTAGTGCCCCCAGCAATTTGCTTAAAGGTATTTTTTGCTGTGTGAAAAAGAAGAACCATTCAAAAGACAACCTGAAAATTTTGTTAATCCCAAAATAACGAAAGTGCAATGTACAATTGAGGGTAGTCCTAACCAAATCTACGCTAGCGGCTTAAACCTTATCAGCATTTGATGAAATAAGAAAACTGTTTGGAGGCGGGAGGTGTAGAAATCCAACAGTTGACCTTGTGTCTAAGATCTACATCTTCACAGTGTTAGACTTGATGATTATTTAACAACGAAATACGGTTTATGGATTGACCTAAGGGCAACGGAGGTAATCAGTTACATGGAAGCGGGAGAACTGTTAGAGACATAATAAACATTCAAATTGATAAAGAAAAAGAGGACGATATAAACCGCTTAACGTGTATTTGTTTTTAATATATGATGCGCAGCTGAATATTCAAGATAACAGATTAAAAGATATCCAATACTAAAATATTTTATTTTAAAAAAGCATGTCTGTTACGCTTTATCCAAAAGAGCCTACAGCGTCGCCAAAAGAAGGGATAGTAGAAACCCCCGACATAAAAACCTTTAGATTAACCAAACATTACGCAAATGCAACAAAAACTAGAGCAGGACCTTTCAAAATACAGCAAAACCAAACGAAGGTATTCTGCAAGCCTTTAATGCTGTTACATATGTTAATACTGGAACATCAACTATAAGCGCTCTATCGGCAGGGACGAGTGTTGGTCTCTTAGCAACAGTGTTGGTGCACCCGCAGCTTTACCTCTAGGTGGTTTGTCTTTAGCTCTTGGCCTGGTTTATTAGCTGTAAGTGCTGCTAGCAAAAAATTAAAAAACTAAACTCCAAAAGCACACAGCTATGGTTCAACTAATAACAGCTAAACTTAGTTCGTTCAAACTGACAATAAATAAAGCACTAGTTGACTCAAACATCACGAATGAAGAATTTAGTCGTTTACAGGCCGATTTTGATGACTACAAAAGACAAAAGTTTGATCTTCAAAAAAAGGCAAGGGCAAGTTTTTCTCAACAGCCAGACACCGAGCAGATAAAAAAGGAATGTTGAAAAAAAGTAAACGAGACATTAAACTCTGTTCTAAACAGCTCACATTAACAACATCAAAGGGCGTTGTATACTTTAGTTTATGAGTCCAAGCACAAAAAGACCGTTGATATTGATTCTGATTAATTTTTTTTTAATTTAAATAAATATTTTGAGTTAGAAAAGAAACTCAACATGGATAAGATATATGAAGGACCGGACGAATTGTTTGAAGGAATGCTTAAGGGAGAGCGTTTTGTCAAAAGCTTTAAATGATATTAATCTAGAAAGTCATTGATCCAGCAAACGTACAGGCAAGCGTTGTACATGCAATTTCACAAGTTCCAGGTAAACTAACAGTAGACCCCAGTTAATGTAATGTTAGCTGTTTTAATCGACTATATAACAATAAATGAAGAAAATCAGAAGTCTGGGTCTCAACTAAACAACAGACTATTCTTTCTCATAATGACTTAACACCCGGTTGGGCAGACGAACTGCTTACACAGTTTGATGTGGCCGCTGAAGAAGCCAAAATGAGAGGCTCTGGTTGGTCAGAGGGCGAAGTCTTAGAGATTAGATTAAAACAGGCTAAGTATGCGCCCGATTGTTGGCAAGGCTTACATTTCGCTGCCTCCAGCATTGGTAGCAAAAGAGCATGTTCTAAACATAAAGAATTCAGACAACAAATGTTTTATGTGGTGTGTTCTTGCAAGGCTGCATTACGTCCGCAAAAACGCAGAGAGAGTGTCTAACTATGAACCTTACAGCAATGATCTTAACTTTAGTGGAATATCCTTTCCTGTTAGCGTGGAATTCCATTGATCAGTTTGAAGAACAAAACAAACCAATAACTGTCAATGTCTACACATGGGATGAGGAAACAAATCTACAACCGATTAAAGTGTCCAAGAACAGTCCAACGATTGGCGAGCCAGACAAAAGCCATGTTGACTTACTGCTGATGCTTTCACCAGCGGGGCTACCGCATTACACATTGATACGAACAATGAGTAGACTAATGCAGCATACTTCAAAACAAAGACGCAAACAAGAATTCTGTAGAAAATGTTTAATAAGAATGCCATCCGTTCCAGCCGCGCTTGAACATAAAAAACATTGTAAAAGTTCTGTAGACTGTAAGACAGAACTAATTACGCCCCACCTGGATCAAGTTAGTTTAAGAACTGGAAAACGACTGCAAACAAGTCCATACGTAGTTTACGCAGACTTCGAGTCGCTTATTGTTCCTTATGAGGGCCAACCCCACAGAAACTCCAAAAACAGCCTTAGTGAGTAATCATCAGATTTGTTCATTTGCTTTCATCATTGTTAGGTCGGATGGCGCTCATTCAACGCAGAATTATATAGAGGGCCTGATGCTGCAAAATACTTCTTAAAACGCATGCAGCAAGTGCGTAATGACTGTTCTAATAATCTAAACTTATCTAAAATCATAATGACGCCTGAATGATCAACAACAGTATAAATCAGCCACTCACTGTTGGATTTGTGGTTTAGAACTAATGTCTAACAGTGAAGACGCCAATCCAACAGTAAGAGACCATGATCACATTAGCGGAAAGTTCAGAGGTGCAGCACACAACAACTGCAATCTTCAACTAAAGGTTGACCCCAAGACATGGAAATTACCCATCTTCTTTCATAACTTGCGAGGTTACGACTCTCACCTTATAATGCAAGCAGTCGGCAGCGACAGGGACGACAGGGACTCCAGGATAACATGCATTGCACAGTCATCAGAAAAGTACATGTGTTTCACTTTAAATAACATGTCTTTTTATGACTCTATGCAGCACATGATGGGATCATTAGAGTCACTGGCTATGTCCTTAAAGGCCTGCCCAATAACGGAAGAATATTTTGACCCAACTCTTGTTAGAAAGGGCGGTTTACCCTTATGAGTACATGAACAGTTGGGAAAGGTTTGATGAAGACACACTTCCTCCTAAAGTTGCGTTCTGTTCTAGTTTTAGAGGAAAGGGCATTAGTGATTCTGATTACCAGCATGCTCAAGATGCATGGCAGAAGTTAGACTGTAAAACGATGGGAGACTATCATGATGCATACCTGATGGCTGATGTATGTTTGTTGGCGGACGTCTTTGAAAATTACAGAAAGACCTGCATGAAACATTATAGCCTGGATCCTGCGCATTACATTTCTGCGCCCGGGATGAGTTGGGACGCTTTCTTAAAGTTTACTGGAATAAAGATTGATTTATTGTCTGATTTACCAATGATTCAGATGATTGAAAACGGATTGCGTGGAGGAATTAGTATGGCGTCGCATCATTACTGTAAAGCAAACAACAAATACTTAGACAACTATGATCCAAGTAAAAGGTCTAACTATCTCATGTATTTAGATGCAAACAATCTGTATGGTTGGGCTATGGCGCAATCACTTCCATTATGCAACTTTAAAATGTACACTGGCGGCGGTACAAATAATGTGCAAAGAGCATTAAAGTGGTTGAGCAGATTGACACCAGATCAACAGCGCGGTTTCATTCTAGAAGTTGACTTAGAATATCCTCAGAAACTCCATGACCTGCATAATGACTATCCATTAGCAGCAGAAAGTCTAAAGATGAATCCAACAGAGCCGCCTAAACTTGTGCCTAATCTTCGAGACAAAAAAAATTATGTCTGTCATTACAGACTTCTACAATTTTTTTTAAGGCATGGGTTGAAGTTGACAGCTGTTCATCGTGTAATTGCTTTTGATCAAGAACAGTTCATGAAACCATACATCATGAAGAACACTGATCTCAGAACTAAATCCACAGATGCTTCAGAAAAAGACTTTTTCAAGCTGATGAACAACAGATGTTTCGGAAAGACTATGGAAAATCCCCACAAGCGTAAAGATGTTAGATTGGTCACCAGAGAGAACGAAGCAATTAAGCTGACTTCAAAACCTAATTATCAGGACTTCAGAAGATTTCATGATCAGCTTTTTGGCATAATAATGAAAAAAAGAAAGTCAAATTAGACAAACCTGTTTTTATTGGGTTTACTGTTTTAGAATTATCAAAGCTTTTGATGTTAGAATTTCTTTATGACTACTTTAAACCCGTGTATCCAGAGTCCAGAGTACTTTACACAGATACTGATAGTTTGTTATAGATATCCCTACTGAAGACATCTATAAAGACATGGAAATAGAAGTAGCTAAAGGGCATGCGGGACACATCTGATTACCCTAAAGATTCGCCTTTGCATTCAACCGTTAACTGAAGGTTTTAGGAAAGATGAAGGATGAATTATCTGGAGGGGTGATTAAGGAGTTTATTGGTTTAAGGTAAAAAATGTACAGTCTTTCGAGCCAGGAGAAAACCATCAAAAAAGCAAAGGGAATATCTCGCAGTGTTGTGCAGTCAAGCATATCCCATGACAACTACAAAGAAGCATTGTTCAATAAACATACTTTTCATCATGACAACGTAAAACTACGATCTAATCTACATGAGATCAACACAACTGTTGTAACAAAGAAGTCATTAGATAGAACAAACACTAAACGAGTATTTGTTAATCCAGAGTTTTCATATGCAATTGGACACTGGGAGAACAGCATAATTACATACCTTCTTCACTGAAGAGTTTATATTCGGGTTCATATTTTTTCCTGAAATTTATCTAGAAAATCAATCATATCATCTTCCAATTCATTCAAATTTTTTCTCATGTTTGCTTGACGTGCTCGAATTTTTTTTATTATTTCAAGATATTCTTTTTCCCATTTTTGATAGTCAAAATTTGGGATTTTGGGCTGTAAGTGATCTGGATGCAGTGCCATGTGCCAATGAATCCTCGTAATTGTTTCTTAACAGCAGAATACGTACCATGTGATTCTCGTATTAATTCCTTAATAGCAGAACACGTATCATATGATTCTCGTATTAATTCCAAGTTCTCTTTATTTATCATTCTTGTTTCGCTTGTTTCGTTCTGAGCTTCCATTTTAGACTCAAATATATTTATGTAAATTAAAAATTAATTAAGCAACCGGAACTGTGTCTGGTGGGATTATCTGCAGTTCTTCCTTCACAAAAGATCTTTGAGGAGCTGGTTTTTTTTGTTGTGTCAGTTTCTCGTAAATAATACACGGGCGGATTCATCTTTACAATTCTTTTTATTTCATATGGGTCAACACTCCAAACTGGATCTGTTGCCCTGATGCGAGTGTCCCTTCTGCTTCCCCCGGTAAATAAAGGTACCTTACTTTTAAACCAAACGGTAATAGTTTGCCAGATGAACTGGAGTCTCCTTCAGCAACATTTATTGTTTGTTTTTTGATTGCTTGTACTGGTTTTAGCCCTTTAAATTCTTCATTATTCATTGCGCGCAAAACTGAGGGCAGTCTTCTAACCCATTCTGTGTTGCGAGAATTGTCAATCAGCTCTCTGTGATACTGGTAGGAAAAAAGTCTTTCAGATAACTATTTGTTAAAGTTTTCAACTAAAGCCTGTGATCTGTGAACTCCTGGAATGCTCTTTTAATGGTAACTCTATGTTTTAACAATAATTGATTCACTCGGCCTTTAAATTCTTTTCCATCATCGACTTGAATCATGCGAGGATAAGTTAGCGGGCCTCGTTGGTATATTAGTGTATGGCAACAGCAACAACAGAAGCACTCTTTTGTGTTAATGGTTCTGCATCTTTGTATCTTGAAGCTATGTCAATGACTGTGAGTGCTACTTAAATTTTTTTCCCGTCTAATCGTACATGAGGAAAATTATAGAAGGTCCATTTGAGGGTGTCGTTCGGTATTGTATTCACAAAGTGCGGCTCTGTATTCGTCTGGGTGCAGGAAAATAAATTTGCCAAAATCGCTTGTTAGATAACCATTCCTTTGCTGTTTGTTCACTAACTCCGCTGCTTGGCTTAAAGCTTTTTATTGCTGTGATTCCCTTCCAATATCCTTTGAGAATAAAAGATTTTGTTCATTTTATTCAGCCAATATTAGTTGCAACAAAATTCCAACGTCATACAAAGACGATAAACACGATTTCTTGGCATCTTTTGTTTTTTTTGGTTTTGATAAAAGTCGCTGAATTTTGGTGGGGGGCAATTCTCGACTGGTTTCCTGTTACAAAGGATAATTATTCTTTATGCTTGATCAACACTTAAAGTGTAAGCTGCATGTCCGTTTTTTATTTGTTTTTAATAAATCTAAATGCTCAATTCTTTGCTTTTCATAGTGATCCTTGGTCAGCTGTTTATTGCCCATAGCTTTGTTATGTCTTTTTCCTCTCGCCGTCACCCGCATTTACTAAATGCGTAATTAAACTCCGCTAAAACAAGCGCATTAACCACAGCGCCGCCTAACATCATTACGAATGAAGCCATTTTTATAAATGTATTTTTAAAAATTTTTACATATGATACGTCTGGAAATTTTTCCTTGCTTAACTAGGAAGTAGAGGCACATCAGTATAGATCAAGTTTATTTGTTCACCACTAAGCCGTCAGTTGTTTTATAGGTCCCCCATCTTCCATGGGGGGCGCCCCCACCCGTTGTCGCCCTGGCATCTACACAACCCCCCCCGTTAAGCCCATAAATCATACCAATTATGAACGGAAAATGTCTCGGTTTGGCTATCCGTCTCACTTTGAAATCTTCAATGTGACATAAAATTTAAATCAGTATTTGGACTCTCCAAAGAAACAAACGAAGAGAAAAAAAAATAATATATATATATAATAACATTACAAAGTCTGTTCTGCCTTCCATCTGAAAGGTTGGTATCAATCCTTGGGGTCCCGGCCCTCTCGTCCAGACATCGAAACCCCCTCTTAAACAACATACCCTTTGAAACGTGCTGGTAATCTCTGTTGACGACTGGGCCAAACGGGCTTAGGCCCCGGACTTTGTGCTGCAGCCCCCTCCAAACTGCTGACCTATGTTCCCGCGGCTGCTGGTACTGCCATCGTCTCCCCCCACGGCTGGGTTCCTGGTCCGCGGCTGTTTTGGTGCTGCTGTCGGCTCTCCACTACTGGGTCCCGGTCTGCGGCGTCTTGGTGTTCTGTCGCCTCTCCACCGCGGGGTCCCGGGGTGTGGGGCAGCGGCATAGCAGATTCTGGTTGGTCCACCCCTGGTGACAGCTGCAATGATGTCCTTGGGCTTGATGGTGTCACTGCAGGTAGAATATCAAGCTCAGGCTAAACCAAATGGTTGTCTGGCTCCTGAGACTCCCTTGGTTGCGGGCCCGAACAGTACGTGGTCGACATGTCGCTTCAGATGACGGCCGTCCCCCACGTGAACCAGGTAAGACAGGGGTCCTGTAGCCTGCACCACCACCCCTGGCAAACCACTTTCGGCCCACCGAAAAGTTCTTTATGTACACCAATCCCCCACCACATAGTTTCTCTTGTCAGCATGATCATGGTTCAGTTTCTGTTGCAGCTGCCTCTGGGCGACTCCGCTTCTCCACGCTAGGGTGGATTAGGTCCCAGCGTGTCTCACTTTCCTATTGAACAGGAGTTTTTGCTGGTGACAGCCCTGTGGTTGTCTGAGGGGTAACCCGATATGCTGACAAAAATCGGGCAACTCGAGCTCTATCGAACCGCTCGTCATTTTCTTCAGGCCCTTTCTTCAATGTCTGAACAGGGCCCCTTCGGCTAGTCCGTTGGTAGACGGATGATAGGGTGCTGACTTCCACATGTCGTACTCCATTCTTGAGCATGAACTCCTTGAATTCCCCACTGGAAAAAAAAAGTCCCATGTCTGTGACCAAGGTTTCTGGCAAGCCGTGAGTTGCGAAAGACTGGCGCATTTTTCAATGGTTGCGCTTGATGTGGATGTGTTTTATTGGGTATGTGTCCATCCACTTGAGTGGCATCTATGATGATAAGAACATCTTCCCTAGAAGGGACCAGTGTATCCGCGTGTAGTCGGGTCCATGGGCGGTCCGGCCATTCCCAAGGATGAAGAGGAGCACTGCTGGGGTAGGTTTCGAAACCTTTACGATCTGACACCCTCCACAGTAGCTTCGATGTCACTGTCCATGTTCGGCCACCAGATATACGATCTCGCCAAGTTCTTCATTCGAGTCATTCCTGGATGTGCATATGTAGGTCCTGTAGCAAAAAGTACGCCCTTTCGGTGGTACTACAGCCCGAGTTCCCCACGCAGGCAGCCATCCAGGATGCTCAGTTCCGTTTTTTCCCGGGCCAAGTATGGTCTGAAACTCTGGTTGGATGGTTTCCCGGCCAGCCCTTCAAGACGAAGCGTTTTATTGTGCAAGCACTGGTCGATGTCGGGCCACTGACGAATCTGGCTGGCCGTGACAGGCATGGTCTCCACTTGATCCATTTAGGAGAATGATCTCCCCTGGTTCAGGCTCTGTTCTGTTGTCGTCTCGAGTGGCAATCTGCTGAGGCCATCAGCATTGCTGTGTTTCCAGCCCTCCCTTTAAACTTCAGGTCGTACTCATATGCCCCCAAGGTTTACTGCCCAGCGCTGATTCGGGCGGCGACCATGCTGGGGGTTGTCTATTCTGCCCAAAGAGCCCCAACAATGGTTTGTGGTCTGTATAAATGTCAAACTTTTGACCCTACCAAATACTGGTGGAACTTCTTCACTCCGTAAAAATATGGCCAGCGCTTCCTTTTCCACCTGACTGTAGTTTTTCTCTGCCTGTTCACGTCCTGGACGCAAATGCCACTGGTCTCTCGCTGCCATCCTCCATTTCCGGGGTGAATCATGGCTCCAAGCCCGTAGTTTGAGGCGTCACAGGAGAGAAGATGTCTTTAGTGGAGTCAAATGGACCAGTACTTGGGGTGAACGTAGTAGTTTTTTTGGACTCTAAACCATGCTTTTCTTGCAGTTCTTCCAGGACCAAGACACGCCTTTCTGCAGCAGAGAGTACAGGGGGGGCCCGCACTGTAGACAGGTTTGGGTAGGGGAAACTGGGTAATAGTTCACCATGCCCAGTAGGGCCTGTAGTTGTTTGACATCTACTGGTTTTGGGCATCTCCTCAATAGCCCTAACTTTTCGGGCACGGGGCGGATACCCTTTTGGTCGATTTTGAGACCCGGGAGATAACCTCACTGGCCCTGAACACACACTTATTCTTCTTCAGCTTGGCCCCCGCCTCTTTCAGTTTTGTAAAAAACTGTTCGCAGCGTCTTCAAATGTTCTTCTCACGTGTTTCCTGACACTAGATGTCGGCAATGCGAACAGAGACTCTGGCAGTCCTCTCAAAAGTCAAGTCTTTCTCAGACAATTAAGCGTCGTTGAATGCGGTTATTGTTAACGCCACAGACTAATCTGTCCCTCAACATCGAACCAAGTGACTCGCCAAAGTTGCAATCTTGCGACAGATACGTAACTGCGATACATACTTTGCTATCGACTCCTGCTCGTGACGTGAACGCGTGTGAAACTTGAATCTCTGAACGATTTCAGACGGTTTAGGTTGAAGATGATTTGAACGACTGTTTTCAGTTCCGCAAATGTCTTGGTGCCAGGTTTGGCTGGAGCGAGCAAATCGCACATAGTTTGTATGTAGCTCTCCCACACACACTCAAAAATACTGCTCTCTTCTTGTTCTCCTCACCAATGTCATTCGCCACGAAATAATATTCTAAACGTTCCGTATACTGACCCCAATCTTCCCCTTCCTCAAGTGCGACTCTTTGAGTTGTCCGAAAGCAGCCATCCTCGTCGCCAGTGAAGTAGAGGCACACTCAGGTAAAGATTCAAGTTTATTTGTTCACCAGCTCAAGCCGTACGGTTGTTTATAGGTCAGCCATCTTCCATGCGGGGCGCCCCCACCCGGTTGTCGCCCCTGGCATCTACTACAACTAGAAAATCTTTTGTAGCGAACGAGCTGCAATGATAGCAATCAGCTTTGCCGAATCCTCAAAGTCTAGTTTGCCAAAATCAGCCGGTTTTATTTTTAACAGGCTTTTACCAAGCAGTGTGTATCCTATACTTAGGCCTCCAATAACAGCAGAATGGTATACAAGATTGGTTACAGTCTTTTCGGCGCTCATTTTTAAAAACAAAATAATAATTATATTTGGTAATAAAACATGAACAGCGACGATCTACTACAGCTACAGAGCGACCTAATCCGTCTTGGACTTACAAATGAAGAAGTTGATGACCAAGCTGTTATGCCCCAAAAGGAGAGGTTGTATTCTTTGGCAGCATGCGGAAAAACAAAACAGTTCCTCGGCAATGAATTCAGCTTAGAACAGATTCAACAGATGTCGCCACAAGACATTATAAAGTATCATAACAGGTATGAAGCGCAACTAGGATCAAGAATGGTAAAAAGTGTCGGGCAAACGGTTCTTAGTTTGTACACTAAACTAGTTAGTAGATTTGTTCCTATTGATTCTGAACAAGATTTTATGTATGATTTAACGCAGGATCCAGTTTTTAACAAAGTCATTAGAGTCTCTAGGGTGTGATCTGTATTACAGATTTGGAACATTATTGTCGCCGCTAATCATGGGATTAATTACTTTTAATCATATAGATTTTATTTCCCTTCAAAATGACCGAGCCAGAAAATCAGCAGAATCAGAATCAGAAAACATTGAATCAGGTGAAAAAAGTAACCAGTAAAAATCCTGGACGCGTTGCAGCAGGAAAAAGAGTAGCAGAGTGGAACAAACAAAAAAAATTACAGTTACAATCACAGAATGAAAAAGTGCCAGAGCCGCAGCCAGTTGTTTCAATGCCGGCTATAAAAACACCAGAACAAGTTGACCCTACAGCAACGCCAGGGTTGCCTACACCGCCAAAGTCTTCACAGAATTTTCTTAAAACAATTGTCATTTTTGGCGGCATTGCTGCTGCTGGGGGGGTTATTACGGTTATAAAATATATAAACAAAGACACCAAAAACCAAAGCAGTCCAAACAATCTCTGCCACTAATACAAAATCCGAACACAAAAGTATGCCAGAACCGCCAACAACAAAAGATCATTTTGATCCATTTCAGATGCAATAATACTTTAAGAACTTAATAAATAATTATAAGTTGACTTGAATAAGAACTTGGTTGTACTTAGAGGATAACTTAATTACAATCTTGAGGTGACTTAAGTTAAGAACTTGAGGTGACTTGATCAAGAACTTATTAAGAACTTGAGTTAACTTAATTAAGAACTAGAGGTGACTTGATTAAAAACTTGACTAAGAACTTAGAGGCGACTTAATTAAGAACTTAGGTTACTTGATTAAGAACTTAGAACGACTTGATAGCGACTTGAATAAGAACCTATGGCGACTTGATGAAACGTAAAATAAAAACACAATCCATTGTTACATTTTTTGGAAGACAACTCCTCCTCTATTATTCTAAAGGGGTGCTTTCCTTTGTGCGAACCCTTCAATTATTGGCTTACAAAATTGCAGAGCTGGGGGCGTCGCATTTGTCACTTTACTAGTAGGCGACCAGCCAACGCAAATCAGCCCGTGTCAAATTACACAAAATTACCTAGCCAGGGCAGCGACGCGTGCCAGTGATCCAAGTGGATTCTCGCGTGGAGCAATCCTCATTTCTCTTTGGACAAATGTCTCACGTGAAAAACCGTGTGTCGGGTATATATATAAATCTCAAAGTAAATAACGTTGAGAATATGCCTGCGGTAGTTTTATATTCTTGTTTGTCATGGTACTGCAAAAGTCTAAATTTGGCCCTCTTTCCCGCCCTCAGTTGATCTCTTCCTATTTCGTGTCTTTGGTCACTGGCGTAGCTATGAACGCCCGTAAACCAATTTCGTGTGTATGGCTTTGGTCACTGGCGTGGCTATAAACGCCCGTAAACCAGACTTGCCTATAAAATCTGGAAGAGTCACTAAAAGGGGGTGAGGGGATTGCCCCAAATTAGAAACATAGCGAGCAGGCAACCAAGTATAAAAGTATACTACTGTTGGAGGCATATTCTCAAAACCCTTCACATCTGGCCACATTATCTGTGATCCTCTGGATCTGGCTTGGGGCCCTAGGGCGCCATAGGGTCTCAAGTTAGACCCATGGGTGATCAGTAATGTGGCTTGATGCGAAGAGTTTTGCATTTTTTAATTGAAAATGATCAGGAAAACACAGGATTAAGCAAAAACTAAAATCTAAAAAGTTTAGTAAATTAGTATTGAAAACGGATAATCCTACACAGTATGTTTGTTTGTAGGGTCGTTATTTTTTGTTTATTGAAGTCTTACTTGCCAGAGAACAGTAAAAAGCTCATTCTGGAGTCACCCGTCGAAACTGGTTGAGACCGGGTGAGCCAGAATGAGCTTTTTACTGTTCTCTCACACCTACATCTGGCTTATGTAGTTTATCTTTGAAAGATGATACACCTATATCTGAACCATGTAGTTTATCTTTGAAAGATGACACACCTACATCTGACTCATGTAGTTTATCTTTGAAAGATGATACACCTATATCTGAACCATGTAGTTTATCTTTGAAAGATCATACAGGCACTGCAGCTATACATGATATCCTAGACACGTAAATAGTGACAGGCTTCGATCATTGGTTTATCTTTCAAAGATTAAGGTGACATGCATAAATAACTGTACAACTTACTACGTGCACTGAAATGTGACATGCCTGTATATTTTCATGGTGTATCTCTTTTGTGCAGAGAGCGAGAGAGAGGGAGAAAGAGAGAGAGAGAGAGAGAGAGAGAGAGAGAGAGAGAGAGGAGAGAGAGAGATAGAGAGAGAGAGAGAGAGAGAGTGATCTTTAATACTCAATGATACACGTTCAGGCCGAGGCCTAGTTGCAGTTGTAACATCTGTCGCTGTCGTGCACACATGATTTCAATTCCTATCATTCACACCGATAAATCAGCATTAAATCAGTGATTACTTGTAGTTTCTGCATGTGAGTCATAATGAAGAGTTGGGTAAGCAAGGAGAAGGAATATTGACGCGCGCGCGCGCTCGCTCGCTCGCGAGAGAGAGAGAGAGAGAGAGAGAGAAGAGAAAGAGACAGGCAGACAGACAGACAGACAGACAGAGAGTGGGGAGGGGGGAGGGGCAGACGCACAGGCAGATGTTTATTCATAAAGGCCATGGCCATTTTGGAGGGGTACGCAAATAATTAACCGTGCAATTTAGTAATATTAGCTAATTTGACACATCCTTTCGTGGAGAGAGAGAGAGAGAGAGAGAGAGAGAGAGAGAGAGAGAGAGAAGAGAGAGAGAGAGAGAGATTCATTCATTCATCTTTAATACGCAAGGATGAAGATTTTAGGCCAAAGCCTAGTCTTACAATCTGTCCTCATCATGCATACATTATTTCAACACATATCATTCATTCTGACAATTCAACATAGCAACACTGTAATCTAATTCTACAATGATGAGCAGACTGTTTGTGAAAGTAATAGTGACATGGTAGGTAGTCAAACAGAAGGAAAGTTACAATAAACAACCAAACAAACAAAATTAGAATGAGAGTCAGAGGAGGGGTGGGGGGGGGGGGGGGGGGGGAGAATGACAGGTAGGTGGAGGAGAAGAGGGATGGGAGACAGAGTGGAAGTGGGGATGAGCCATTTAAAGGAGTAGGTTGTATGTTTAGACGGTGTATTCAAGTGGTTTACTGAAGAGAGAGAGAGAGAGAGAGAGGAGAGAGAGAGAGAGAGAGAGATGGGGCGAATGGGTGGGTGTTCAGTGTATTTATATTCCGTCTAACAGAAGAGTTTGCGAAAGGCAAGGTATTTATGTTTAGTGTCAACATCATTCTCATATAAACTGGATTTTTGAGGGTGTTTAAGTGAATATGCATTTAGTAGACAAGTCTGGAATGGATGCCGGACTTTTGGTCCCGTGTAAATGAGGCTTGTTATGCACGGATCCATCCGTGGGTAAGGCAGAAGCAATGTCTGCCCTCCGCTAATCAGGCCTGTTGTTCAACCGTTTAACAAACACCGTTAACGAAATGGGACGAGGAAGGGTGGGGGTGGGGATCTAGTGTTCATGGAAACCCTCCTCTCCCCTTCCCCCTTTGGGTGAGAGAGGGCCCCGGGCTTTTTTTTAACAATGTTTTGGCACAATAACATGCAAAAAATTTCCATGGTTACAAAAATGAAAGGCAAAGCTCCCCATCCACTAACTAAAAGCACAATGCATCAACACGCCCAGCTGTTACAATAAATCCAATCACATTCACAAATGTACAACAATCTGTGAAGAGGATAATAGAAGGTATGAACATTTCTAGAATTTATTATTTCTATCTGTTACATTTTACAGAAAGTATGAACATTTCTACAAATCATTATTTCTATCTGTTACATTTTACAGAAAGTATGAACATTTCTACAAATCATTATTTCTATCTGTTACATTTTACAGGAGGTATGAACATTTCTACAAATCATTATTTTTATCTGTTACATTTTAGAGAAAGTATGAACACAAATCATTATTTCTATCTGTTACATTTTGCAAGATTCTGATCTGAATACCACTTTTTACAAAAATTCTGTGAGTCGCATTTCCAGTGCATGTATTTTTCGATTTCATGTTTGTTCTTTACATCGTTTAAAAAGTATTGGGGACGAGGTTTGATCTTATTAATTCTACACTTATATACAAAATATTTAGCAAACAGGATAATTTCGTCGAAGCCTTCGTCTGATTTTATTTGTACATCATTTCTCACTAATACCAATTTTACATTTGACTTGATTCACATACAGTTTCACAAGTTTCTCTTACTATTCTCTCCAGTTCGATAAAAAAAAGAAGAAGAAGAAGAAACACACACACACACACACACACACACACACACACACACACACACACAACACACACACACACACACACACACACACACACACACACCTAATGCTCACACACACACACACACACACACACACACACACACACACACACACACACACACACACACACACACACACACACACACACACACACACACACACACACACACACACACACAAAACTGTGAACATAATTACAATGCCATAAGTAATTTTTGTATTGAATCTCTTGTCTGTGTCATGCTGTACAATGCCATAAGTAATGTTGTATTGAATCTTTTGTCTGTCCTGTTGTACAATGCCATAAGCAATGTTGTATTGAATCTTTTGTCTGTCATGTTGTACAATTCCATAAGTAGTGTTGTATTGAATCTTTTGTCTGTGTCATGTTGTACAATGCCATAAGCAATGTTGTATTGAATCTTTTGTCTGTCATGTTGTACAATTCCATAAGTAATGTTGTATTGAATCTTTTGTCTGTCATGTTGTACAATGCCATAAGTAATGTTGTATTGAATCTTTTGTATGTGTCACAAAATGAACGCCTCCGGGCATTCTTTGGAACCGCTTCCCCCTCCCCCTCCCCTCCCCCCCTCCCTCCCCTCCCCCCCCCCCCTCCCTCCCCCCCCCACCCCCCCCCCCCCCCCCCCCCCCGTTCAGCGGACCCGGCCACACATGGCGCGGTATTTGTGGAACTAGTGTTCATGACCCAGGTTGTTTCTTCAGAGGCAGTAGGCTAGGATTAGCGCTTTCAGATTCCCATTTGTTAGGGCCGGACCAGGAGGGTGGTAAGGGGGGTAGGGGGTGGGGGTGGGTGGGTAAGGGAAGGGGTTGCGGGGTTTCAGTATGTTGTACACCCTGTTTCAGTATGTTGTACACCCTGTTTCAGTGTGTTGTATAGCATTTTTCAGTATGCTGTACGCCCTGTTTCAGTGTGTTGTATACCATTTTTCAGTATGTTGTACACCACGTTTCAGTATGTTGTACACCATGTGTCAGTATGTTGTACACCATGTGTCAGTATGTTGTACACCATGTGTCAGTATGTTGTACACCATATTTCAGTATGTTGTACACCATGTGTCAGTATGTTGTACACCATGTGTCAGTATGTTGTACACCATGTTTCAGTATGTTGTACACCATGTTTCAGTATGTCATTGTCAGTCGACTCCACATTCTCCCACCAGAGAGACTGTGGTCACTGATTCCAGTTTCATTGAGTCACTCTGCACGTGTTGAGAAGCAATTGTCTAATTTCAGATTGCTAACACTGTCTCGCGCGCCCCCCCCCCCCCCCTTTTCTCACTCTGCACTCCTTCTAGAAGACCCCCCCCTTCCCCCCTCACTTTTGCATAATGATTTTTTTTAATTGCCTGTCAGGTTTCTTTGATAGCCTATAAATCAGACAGAACTGAGACATTATGGTTAGCTTAACACTCAAGAAGGGTGTTTATTTGTATATTTTAATCCTGTATACACCACTAAAAGTGTCATGTGTGAAATTGCACTTAACTGGTATCTGTCAACCGCCAAGAGAAACGTGGTCAAACGAGTTACAAGACAAAACACGACGCGTTTCGACCTCTTAGGTCTTCTTCAGGCAAGACATAAACAAATAGGACAATGAAAATGAACGAAATTTTCACTTAGCTTAGATCTCCAGGCGTTGAATGAAAATGAAAACGCATGCTACCTTGCGCTGAAGAGATCTATGCTAAGTGAAAAAGACCTAAGAGGTCGAAACGCGTCGTGTTTTGTCTTGTGACTCGTTTGTCAACGTTTCCCTTGGCGGTTCGCTAACATGTATTTAAGATTTGTTTAAATTTCCGCCTGCAGTCGTCTCACTTTGGAACTGGTATCAGTCTGTTTGTTGTTCATAAATCATTTCATGTTTGAACCTATTTTCTGATTCTGCCTGTCACGCTGAGTGTGAGCATTTTTCAGTGCATAAGCCTAAGACAAATTACTTCCAAGCCACTCTTCAGTATTTGTAATAATCCTGAGTAAAATGAAAATTTCTTTCGATGACTGGTGCAGAAAAATTGCTCCGCCCATAACTAGTTTCAAAGCGAGGTGATTGAGGGCGGATAATGAAGCAATTTAAAAAAAGAAAGGGTATTAGTCCCGCAAGACAACACAGCACACAGATTACAGGACAAAATACAATGCATTTCGACCTCTTGGATCTTCTTCGAGCAGAAACAAACAACTTTTAGGACAATGAATATCGTTCTTCATTTTCATTGTCCTAAAAGTTGTTTGTTTTTGCCTGGAAAAGACCCAAGAGGTCGAAATACATTGTGGTTTGTTCTGTAATCTGTTTGTCTGTATCGTCTTGTGGAACGAAATACCCTTTCTGTTTAATGTTCGTCCATGACTTGGAAAAGAGAGGGTGGAGATGAACTTAGATACGAAAACTATTCTATAAATTCTTATAGAGAACACACATTAAGCGTACTCTGGGTCATTCCGTAGAAGACCACCTACATATGTGTACATGCATGCAACATGCGCGCGTGCGCGCGCGCCCGTGTGTGTGTGTGTGTGTGTGTGTGTGTGTGTGTGTGTGTGTGTGTGTGTGTGTGTGTGTGTGTGTGTGTGTGTGTGTGTGTGCATGTGTGTGTGTGTGTGTGTGGTGTGTGTGTGTGTGTGTGTGTGTGTGTGCGTGCGCGCGCGCGCATGTGCATGCGCGTGCGCGTGTGTGTGTGTGTGTGTGTGTGTGTGTTCATGATGTTCGTAAGCACGTATGTAGGGCTATTTGAAGGTGTGTCTCGGTGGAGAGAGGGAGTGAGAGGGTGGGTCTGGATGGTGATATATTGTTAGACGCGGTGCATGTTTTTGATCGTTATATGTGTTGTATATTGCATGTTGTTCTTGTTATCTGTGTTGTATTTTAATGTGTGAGTTATACGATTCTGCTGTAAATAACTCGGGTATTTGACTGATCAGGAGTATGTTAAATATTATTAGTATAAATATTGCTGCTGCTGCTGTTGCTGCTGCTTTTGCTGCTGCTGCTGCTGCTACTACTACTACTGCTGCTGCTGCTGCTGCTATTACTACTACTACTGCTGCTGCAACTGCTTCCATGCTATCACAATGTATTTATTTATTTATTTATTTATTATTCATCTGTTTGTTTCTATATTCATTTATGAACTATTCATCTATTTACTTGCTTATCTATCTATCTATCTATCAATGTACCTCTTTATTTATATACAGTCTGCTTACTTCGTTCTGTTTGAGCAAAATGTAATTTTTATACAATGTTACGGTAAAAGGACGCAATAAAAAGTGGTTTCCGGTCATCATTTCCGGAAAGGACATGTGTGTTTAACCGTGGCCAACGCAAGTGTTGTGAAAAGAAAGTCGGAGTTTTGTGGTACCGATACTCCAAGAAATGGAAAAAAGAGTAGCAAGGAAAGGCGAAAAGAAGGTAATGCATTTTTGTGTTGAAATTTCTTTGCGCAAAGATGTCAGCGCAGTTGGTGAGTTCGTCAAAAGTTACA
>CM031618.1:70379649-70387149 GCA_018398815.1 Conus ventricosus
TTTTTCTCAGATAGTTCCCCTTACCATTTTCAGTTTCTTTCTCAGATATTTCCCCCTTACCCATTTTCAGTTTCTTTCTCAGATAGTTCCCCTTACCCATTTTCAGTTTCTCTCTCAGATAGTTCCCCTTACCATTTTCAGTTCCTTTCTCAGATACCTGTCCTTTAACTACTCCCGCAACCTCCATTCTACCACACCCCCCTCACCCCTTCTACAAGCAGGGACTCTCTACCCTCCCCTCCATAACACTTCTAACCTTCCCACCCTCTCCTCATTTTCCATCACCACCCCAGACAACTCTTCCGCTTCCCACCATGAAAAATAATGCTTTTGTTAATCCTGGCATTTTAAATTTGGCCTCCTTCCATTTTTAGCTTGATGCCAGACATTTTATGAGCCTCCTGTGATTTTCCGCCGGTGCCGCTGGGCACGTTACGTGCGCGCGGCTCCCGGTTACCGCTTGGCTGTCGCTGTCTGCGGTGGCCGTGAACAGCAGAAATTGTCCATTGACCATGTACTCTGCTCTTGTCTGATACTGGTGGTGATGATACATTGTCTGAGGTGGCGTGAACAGCACACATAGTCCATTGACCATGTACTCTGCTCTTGTCTGATACTGGTGGTGATGATACATTGTCTGAGGTGACCGTGAACAGCACAAATAGTCCATTGACCATGTACTCTGTCTTGTCTGATACTGGTGGTGATGATTTCATTGTCTGAGGTGGCCGTGAACAGCGCAAATAGTCCATTGACCATGTACTCTGCTCTTGTCCGATACTGGTGGTGATGATTACATTGTCTGAGGTGGCCGTGAACAGCGCAAATAGTCCATTGACCATGTACTCTGCTCTTGTCCGATATGGTGGTGATGATACATTGTCTGAGGTGGCCGTGAACAGCGCAAATAGTCCATTGACCATGTACTCTGCTCTTGTCTGATTACTGGTGGTGATGATACATTGCTGAGTGGGTCCTCTTTCCTTTTTCATCTACAAGACTCACCGAGCTTCAGTGACACATACTGAAGAACTGTTTTAAAAAACAGACAGAGAGAGACAGACAGACACACAGACAGAGGGAAAGAGAGACAGACAGGGCAGAGACAGAGACAGATATAGAAAAAGACAAAGACAGACACACAAGATAGAGTGTGTGTGTGTGTGTGTGTGTGTGTGTGTGTGTGTGTGTGGGGTGTGTTTGGTGTGTGTGTTTGTGTGTGTGTGTGTGTGTGTGTGTGTGTGCGTGCGTGCGTGTGTGGTGCGTGCGTGCGTGCGCGTGCGTGCGTGCGTGCGTGCGCGTGCGTGCGTGCGTATGTGTGTGTGTGTGTGCGTGTGTTTGTGTCTATGACACAGAGGGAGAGAGAGAGAGAGGGAGAGAGAGAGAGAGAGAGAGAGAGGAGAGAGAGAGAGGAGAGAGAGAGAGAGAGAGAGAGAATGACAGCAGACGGAGAGAGACAGAGACAGACAGAAAGAGACAGAGACAGACACAAAGACATAAAGACAGGCAAGACGTCACCAATACCTTGCCGTGTGCATGAGACTGCAGCTAGTGACTTGTCCTGCACTGTTGCATGTGTCACCAATGCCTTGCCGTGTGCCCATTCAGCCAGGGGAGGTTCCGACCAATACCTTGCCGTGTGCCCATTCAGCCAGAGGAGGTTCCGACCAATACCTTGCCGTGTGCCCATTCAGCCAGAAGAGGTTCCGTCCAATACCTTGCCGTGTGCCCATTCAGCCAGAGGAGGTTCCGACCAATACCTTGCCGTGTGCCCATTTCAGCCAGAGGAGGTTCCGTCCAATACCTTGCCGTGTGCCCAGTCAGCCAGAGGAGGTTCTGACCAATACCTTACCGATGTGCCAGTCAGCCAGAGGGAGGGTTCCGACCAATACCTTGCCGTGTGCCCATTCAGCCAGAGGAGGTTCCGTCCAATACCTTGCCGTGTGCCCAGTCAGCCAGAGGAGGTTCCGACCAATACCTTGCCGTGTGCCCATTCAGCCAGGGGATGTTCCGTCAAGGAAAGCATGAGCACGGCGACACTGCTGAGATGACAAGACGGTTAGTGGATGAGGCCATATAAAGGAACATGCTCTTCATTTTGGAATTCGTTCCGTCTCCCGCTTTGTGTCTTGACGTCAACACGCTCACAAAGTGTGGCGCCAGAAATGATAGGTCTGATTTTGTCTTCACCGACTCTCTCTCTCTCTCTCTCTCTCTCTCTCTCTCTCTCTCTCTCTCTCTCTCTCTCTCTCTCTATTTTTTTTTTTTGCTGAGAAACTGTGACCTCTTACGCAGCTAATCTCATGCCATTTTCCCCAACACCTGTTTCTGTCTTCACTTGCTTAAACGTCTGTGACATGACATTCCCCCCACCCCACCCCAATCCCCCCTCCCTTTCTTCCATGCCCAGCAGATTCCTCACCATCCCCTCCTCAGACCCCTTCACCTAGCTTCTCCCATTCGTCATCCCCACCCCCACCCCCCCCCCCACCCCTTAACCCCTCCTCAAACCCCTTCACCTAACTTCTCCCATTCGTCATCCCCCCCCTTAACCCCTCCTCAAACCCATTCACCTAACTTCTCCCATTCGTCATCCCCAGAGGACAGAGGGAACATAGAGACAGAGGGACCATAGAGACAGAGGGAACACAGAGACATAGGGAACACAGAGATAGCGGGAACACAGAGACGAGGGAACACAGAGACAGAGGGAAACACAGAGACAGAGGGAACGCCGCCTACAGCGCACAATAAGATCAGAATTGAAAAAAAAAAAATGGCCGTTGCCGTCATGACACGTGAGACTCATTCCCTCTGTTTCCTGCAAAAGTATGGAAGGGGAAAGAACTCCTTTCTCACTCACGCCAACCTGCTGGGCTTTCGAATGTTCGCGTGCCTGCTCTATGTGTTTGTGTGCCTGCTCTATGTGTTTGTGCGTCTGCTCTGTGTGTTTGTGTGCCTGCTTAGTGTGTTTGCATACCTGCTCTATGTGTTTGTGTGCTGCTCTATGTGTTTGGTGTGCCTGCGCTATGTGTTTGTGTGCCTGCTCTATATGTTTGCATGCCTGCTTTATGTGTTTGAGAAACAGAGAAAAATGAGGGGAGAGAGAGAGAGAGGGGGGGGGGGGGGCAGTATACAGACAAAGAGACAGAGACAGAGACACATAGAGAAAGAGATGCACGCACATACTCATACTCGCATGCATATACACGTGTACGCAGATAGAGATGATAATCTTTAATCTTTATTTCCAAGGGTAACAGATAAGCAAACACATGCTTTTTTTCATCCGGCCCTTGCCCGTTAAGGGACTAAGTATGACTAGCGACGAAAACTTAAACTTTCACAAACACACATATATTCACAACATTAAAAGTGTATGCATTAACAGTTCAGGCGTAGTGACTTTAAAAGGAAAAAGAACGATTTAAACAACAAACAAGAATAAAGAAATTGATTACAAAGAAGAAAAGAGTTAGCACACACAGATATATGGAATAAGCGATCCTCCTATCGAAGGAGAGAGAGAGAGAGAGAGAGAGAGAGAGAGAGAGAGAGAGAGAGAGAGAGAGAGAGAGAGAATTACATTCCTTTTGTAAAGATTAACATACAACAAACTGCTAAGAATAATAAACTAGGACAATTACAATGCATCACTAATATCAACATTTGTTCTTTCTTTCACCTTTATATGATGTGGTTATAAGGCAAAACGAGAACGAACAATCAATTATCAGAGAGAGAGAGAGAGAGGAGAAGAGAGAGAGAGAGAGGGGGAAGCGAGAGGAGAGAGAGAGGGGAGAGAGATTCATTCATTCATCTTTAATACGCAAGGATGAAGATTTTAGGCCAAAGCCTAGTCTTACAATTTTGTCATCATGCATACATTATTTCAACACATATCATTCATTCCGACAATTCAACATAGCAACACTGTAATCTAATTCTACAATGATTAGCAGACTGTTTGTGAAAGTAATAGTGACGTGGTAGGTAGTCAAACAGAAGGAAAGTTACAAATAAAAAAACCAACCAAACAAAATTAGAATGAGAGGTCAGAGGTGGGGGGGGGGGGGGGGGAATGACAGGTAGGTGGAGGAGAAGAGGGATGGGAGACAGAGTGGAAGTGGGGATGAGCCATTTAAAGGAGTAGGTTGTATGTTTAGACGGTGTATTCAAGTGGTTTACTGAAGAGACAAGACAAGACAAGACAAAATTCTTTATTTACGAGGATAATAGATAAGCACTGATGTGCTTTTTTACATCCAGTCTCGCCCTGTGTAGGGTCAACAATATAAAATAAAAGGCAACAAGGAAGCATGCAAAAGTGACTAGAACTACAATACAATAGGGGATTAAAATTTAAAAAGGGAAGAAAAAAAAAAAAAAAAAAAAGAGAGGAGAGAGAGAGAGGAGAGAGAGAGAGGAGAGAGAGGAGAGAGAGAGAGGAGAGGAGAGAGAGAGAGAGAGACGCAGGAGCGAAGGGAGTGCGGGGTAAGCCTGCAGAGAGAGAGAGAGAGAGGAGAGAGAGAGAGAGGGGGGGGAGAGAGAGAGAGGGGAGAGAGGGGGGAGGGAGGGAGGGAGAGAGAGAGAGGGTGGGGGAGGAAGAGGCTAGAGTGGGTGCGATAAGAGAGCATGTTTAGAACAATCTGACAATCAAAAATTCCAAAGAGATACAAAACAATCAATTTTGAAACACCGGGGGAGGGGGGGGGGGAATAAAGCACAAATGGAGGTGGGAAATGCATAATGATAGCCCAGCCCGCCACGGGTAGGAAGGGATACCATATGGATAAAAAATCAAGTCATTCCAGCAGAAACCGTGAGAGAGAGAGAGAGAGAGAGAGGAGAGAGAGAGAGAGAGAGAGAGAGGAGAGAGAGGTGAGAGAGAGAGAGAAAGTCACATAAAAACTCAAGCATTTCGACAGAATGACAAGAGGGCAGGAGGTAGTAGGAAACACGCACGCACACACACACACACACACACACACACACACACACACACACACACACACACACACATATATATATATATATATATATATATATATTTATATATATATATACTCATATAAGACATACTTACTAAACAAAAATAACATACATATGCATTTCAAGTACAAAAACACTTTCTAAATAGTCAGGTACATACATAAGGCAAGAGGGTGGTGGTGAATGGTGGTGGATTTATGGTGGAGTATGTAAGTACTGGCACATAAGATGGTTGAAATAATGGTGTTTGAAGGTTGATATGCATTGGCGCTGTTTGGTTGATTCAGGGAGCGAGTTCCATTGACAGGAACCTGAATATGTTAAACTGGATTTGAATAAGTCAATTCTAGGAACAGGGACATGAAGTTTGGGTAGAGTCCTTGAGGAATTTATTGAGAATCTGTGAACTAATGTTGAGGGTGCCTTCCCAGACACAATCTTAGTGCATTATGATCCCTTTGTTGTATTCTAATCTCAGACTTAATGGGAGAACTTGAATCTTTTTATAGTCCGAGTCCAGAAGACTACTGCTTTTTAGGAGGACTAATTTGAGTGCTCGCTTGAGCAGGCTTAACAATGGTTTGAGAGTGTTAGCGCTAGCACAGTCCCATAGAGTAGATCCATAGTCTATGTATGATTGAATATGAGACTGGAAAAAGAGCTTGCGTGAATGCAGGTCGAGGAAGCGTTTGATTTTGGAGAGTTAAAAAAACTTTCTGTGAAAGTTTTTTGCATAGTGAGGTTATGTGAGCTTGCCAGCTCATATTGTTATCAATGGTTATTCCTAGCACTTTGAGGCATGTAACCTGTTCAACGGGTTCATTTTTAAGATGTACAGGAGGAAACTTAAGAGTGAGATTTTGTCTTTTTTGCCTGGTTGTGATAAGCATGGGATTTAGTTTTTTGAGGGTGAAGCGACATGTGATTCAGTTCAGTCATTTCACGAGATCATTCGCACTTTCTTGTAAAGTTTGTGCAAGAACAGTAACACGAATGATTTGTGTGGAATGTTGTGTCATCAGCAAAAAGTTCACAGGTGGATGTGATAAGTAGAGGGAGATCATTGATGTAAATGTGGAATAATAAGGGACCAAGATAGAGCCTTGTGGGACGCCATGGGAAAGTGTTTGAAATGAAGAGAAGGTTGTATTAATTTTCACACATTGCCTATTTGTGAGATATGAGTGAAAAAGCTTAAGAGTTCCTGTGGATAAGCCATACAATTTTAATTTTCTCAAGAGAAGGTTGTGGTCTATCACATCAAATGCTTTTTTGAAATCAATAAATAGGACACCACAATTTTTTGTTGTTGTTGATGCTGTTTAGCCAGTCATCAACCAGGTTGATTAGTGCTGTGTGGCATGAATGGTTGTGTCGGAACCCGGACTGTCTTGGATGAAGCAAGTGGTATGTTATTAAGGTGGTGTAATGTGTGTTTGTTTATGTGTTTTTCCAAAGGTTTGGAAAGAGTGGAAATGATCGAGATTGGTCTGTAGTTTGCAGGATCTGAGCTGTCACCTGCTTTGTAGATAGGAATGACTTTTGCTTTTTTGAAACTATTGGGAAAATGATTTTTTGTCGATACACAGATTGAAGACGTATGTCAACGTATCTGTAATTGCTGGAGCTGATAGTTTGAGAATTTTGCCGTCTAGGCCATCCACCCCGCAGGTACTTGACTGTTTTAGGTGTGTTAGGTAGTGATAGACTTCTAATACTGTTATGGTGGAATATAAAGTTCAGACGTGATGTTTTTTATCATGGCAATATTGTTTCAGTTTTTGAAGGTCGTTTGATCTTGAAGAATCAGCCGTGACAACTTTATTGGCTATAGTGCAAAAGTGGGTGTTCAGTTGTTCGACAGAGATGTCTTTAATTATAGTTGATTTTGAAGAAGATTGATTGTTTGTAAGCTCGTTAATAGCTCTCCATACCAATTTTGGGTTCTGATTTGATGAAAATAGTTCTCGATAGTATTTCGTTTTTTTCTCTGCGCTTCTGTGAATTTTTTGCATTTTTTCAATATTCTAGATTCCTCTTCATAGCCCCTTCAGAGAGAGAGAGAGAGAGAGAGAGAGAGAGAGAGAGAGAGGAGAGGGGAGAGAGAGAGAGAGAGAGAGAGAGAGAGAACTGACACACATTCATACGTGCACACACACACACACACACACACACACACACACACACACACACACACAGTTAGTTTAGTACCTCGGGAACGAAGACTCCACAAGATACATCTGCATCAAATCCGCTGGGGCATAAATGTCAGAGATGGCACTTCTCCTCCCTACCACCCCACCCCCCACCATCCCATCACCCTTCTATCAAATATTTCTTCCTCCCCTCTGTACCCCTCCGTCACCTACGTTTGCACCACTCATCCCTCCCCCCTCCCCCATCTCCTCCACCCACCCACCCACGAATTCCTCCCTGCCCTTTTGTGTCTGTCTGACAAATTCATACTGTCTTCTTTTTGGCTCCTTGTTGTTGTTGTTGTCGTCATAC
>CM031618.1:70404933-70417433 GCA_018398815.1 Conus ventricosus
GTATGATTGGTTTTGTTAAGAAACTTACCGTGAAATGTAGCCACCTCATTTGACTGACCGATTGCAGAATCATCATGTCAAACGCATATCATTATGAGACTACGTTATTGCATGACAATTTCTGTGAAATCTTTGCCATCCTTCTTTACTGATCAGTTTGCAGGAGAATTCGACCAAACGAAATCATTGCCAAACTGACTGAGTACTTTTCAGGGTCACCGCTTTGAAACACATAGAACTGCCATTCTAAATGATTCATTAGCAGGAATACTTGTGCCAAACCGACACTTCTGTGTTTCTAATTTGATTTTTAAATAGTGTCTGATTCTCGCTGTTGAACTCATGCCAATGCTAGCCCAGTTAGTTTATATGCGGCGTCATCCAAACTAAAACTATGCCCCTGCTGCGCTAAATGGTTCTTTTGCAGGACTTCTCACTGCCAGACACTATGCCCCTGCTGCGCTAAATGGTTCTTTTTGCAGGACTTCTCACTGCCAGATCAACTCCTCTGCAGTCTTTACCACTTTCTGTACAGGGTTTTTCCAGCAAAACCCACATTACTCCTCTGCAGTCTTTACCGCTTTCTGTACAGGGCTTTTCCAGCAAAACCCACACTACTCCTATGCAATCTTTACAGCTTTCTCTGCAGGGCTCTTCTTGCAAAACCACATTACTCCTCTGCAGTCTTTACCGCATTCTGTACAAGGTTTTTCCAGCAAAACCACTACCCCTATGCAATCTTTACCGCTTTCTCTGCAGGGCTCTTCTTGCAAAACCCACATTACTCCTATGCAGTCTTTACCGCTTTCTGCACGGGGTTCTTCCTGCAAAACCCACATTACTCCTATGCAATCTTTTTTCCGCTTTCTCTGCAGGGCTCTTCCTGCAAAACCCACATTACTCCTATGCAGTCTTTACCACTTTCTGTACAGGGTTTTTCCAGCAAAACCCATATTACTCTTATGCAATCTTTAACTCTTTCTGTACAGTGCTCTTCTTACAAAACCACACTACTCCTTTGCAATCTTTACCACTTTCTGTACAGGGTTTTTCCTGTAGAACCGACATTACGCCTATGCAGTCTTTACCGCTTTCTGTACAGGCATATTACAGCAAAACCCATATTACTCCAATGCAGTCTTTACCGCTTTCTGTACAGGCATATTACAGCAAAACCCATATTACTCCAATGCAATCTTTACCGCTTTCTGTACAGGCATATTACAGCAAAACCCATATTACTCCAATGCAGTCTTTACCGCTTTCTGTACAGGCATATTACAGCAAAACCCATATTACTCCAATGCAATCTTTACCGCTTTCTGTACAGGCATATTACAGCAAAACCCATATTACTCCAATGCAGTCTTTACCGCTTTCTGTACAGGCATATTACATATTACTCCAATGCAGTCTTTACCGCTTTCTGTACAGGCATATTACATATTACTCCAATGCAGTCTTTACCGCTTTCTGTACAGGAACATTACTGCAAAACCCACATTACCCAGTGGCTGGATCTGCAAGGGCAGCCTTTGCCAGAAGCGGGACAAGTGGTGAACGCACGAACGTGCTCCAACTATGTTGGAGACTGCTGTTGGCTAGCCTCTCCTGCCACCGTACGCAACTGCGGTTCCTTCTTTGTCTATAAGCTGAAGCCGATTGTGACCTGTAGCGCGGCCCACTGTGCAGAACCCCAGAGCTGAAGAACTCGTCAGGTGATAGCGTCTGGTGATATGCCTGCACATGGATGAAGAAGATCCCTGTCTTGGTTTTTATGTGGATCCATGATCCGTCATCAGGTCATTCTTCCTTCCCATCTCCTCATGTGAATTGTTTCAAAGAAGGAAAGAACTCCAAAGGCTATCAAACTTGAAAAGGCACAGAAACGTTTTGTTTAGGTCCAAGAGAATCAAGATGAAGTAGAAGAATAGGAAACGTTTAAAATGAAGAATATCAGTAAAGATCAGTCTAAAATGTTTATGACAGTGCAAAAACTAAAAGAAATGCAATTTGATGAACATTATAGAAACAGATTCAGATTTTAGACGAAATTCTTCTGAGTTGCTTAGCTAAAAGCCCTCACAAAGTTTTAAAAATGAATAGAACGTGTTTGAAATACTGTCAGACAATAAAGCTAATGGATATTTGTGATGAAATTTTAAGAGTTTCAGATTTCAACGTCTCAAGCATTCACCAGAAAGACACATGGACAGGTGTTCAGGAACATCTGTCACTAATGTGCTCAGATTGTGTGTTCCTCAGAACCTGGGGTCTGAAGGTTCCATCAATCACACCAATGCTGACAGGTCTAAAGGTTCAATCAATAACACCAATGCTGACAGAATGGATTAGAATATTCATATGCAACCTCGGGTCTGAAGGTTCAATCAATAACACCAATGCTGACACAATGGATTAGATATTCATATGCAGAGAAACTTGGCAATTGAAATTCTCCACTACAGAGGAAAGAAGAAGCAGTGATGAATTTATTCATATTTTCAAGATTTTAATGAGATAAATTTATTGGACTTCTTCCAGTCATAAAATTGTGATTAAAACAACAGTGCAGACGTATTGTTTCAAGTATTAACCTATCATCAACCATACCAGCAAAAGGAAATTTTCATTTATTAGCGTAGCTCTACATGTGTGGAAAAAAATGTACCAATAGAAAAAAGCACAACATTTTAACGTATTCATCAATCGAAACGTCCAATGGAAATACTTGAATACAAAAAGCATTGATGATGATTTTGTACATGTTGCTGCGTTTGTTTGCTTATTGTTTTTATTTATGACCTGTTTGTGTCATGGAGTACTCTGCATATGAAAATAATTTAGATTAACGACATTGTTCAAATGAAAAAACCAGCGCACAAAAAAGATCCTGCTCGAGTTATCAAGCTCACTTTGGAGCTGAAAAGAAACATCGTCAACAGCTCTAGAACAGTGAACATTTTGTCGTTAATCATATTCCCTAAAAATAAGTATGGAAAAAATAGTTCAAGTTTGTGGAAAGAATATGGAATGCATAATTAAATGCTCCCAGGGCATAGCTGGTGGATGACCGAAAGAAGAATATGGAATGCATAATTAAATGCTCCCAGGGCATAGCTGGTGGATGACCGAAAGACGAGGGAGCTTTTGTTTTGCATTATTTCATTGATTATATTATTAGTGTTGGAAATTCCCAACTAGTAATTGGCTTTCTCCTGGCACTCTTTCTGGCAGCTATTTTCCTCTCTCTCCACCATTGTCCATTGTTTTCCTGACTCTCCACCATTGTCCATTGTTTTCCTCTCTCTTCGCCATTGTCCATTGTTTTCCTGTCTTTCATTGTCCATTGTTTTCCTGTCTTTCATTGACCATTGTTTTCATCTCTCTGCACCATTGTCCATTGTTTTCCTCTCTCTGCACCATTGTCCATTGTTTTCCTCTCTCTGCACCATTGTCCATTGTTTCCCTCTCTCTTCACCATTGTCCATTGTTTTCCTCTCTCTCCACCATTGTCCATTGGTTTCCTCTCTCTCCGCCATTGTCCATTGTTTTCCTCTCTCTTCACCATTGTCCATTGTTTTCCTCTCTCTCTCCAACATTGTCCATTGTTTTCCTCTCTCTCTCTCCACCATTGTCCATTGTTTTCCTCTCTCTTCACCATCGTCCATTGTTTTCCTCTCTCCGCCATTGTCCATTGTTTTCCTCTCTCTCTCTCCACCATTGTCCATTGTTTTTCTCTCTCTCTTCACCATTGTCCATTGTTTTCCTCTCTCTCCGCCATTGTCCATTGTTTTCCTCTCTCTTCACCATTGTCCATTGTTTTCCTCTCTCTTCACCATTGTCCATTGTTTCACTCTCTCTTCACCATTGTCCATTGTTTCCTCTCTCTTCACCATTGTCCATTGTTTTCCTCTCTCTCCGCCATTGTCCATTGTTTTCCTCTCTCTTCACCATTGTCCATTGTTTTCCTCTCTCTCCACCATTGTCCATTGTTTTCCTGTCTTTCATTGTCCATTGTTTTCCTCTCTCTTCACCATTGTCCATTGTTTCCTCTCTCTCCACCATTGTCTTTTGTTTTCCTCTCTCTTCACCATTGTCCATTGTTTTCCTCTCTCTCCACCATTGTCCATTGTTTTCCTGTCTTTCATTGACCATTGTTTTCCTCTCTCTTCGCCATTGTCCATTGTTTCTTCTCTCTCACCATTGCCTATTGTTTTCCTCTCTCTTCACCATTGTCCATTGTTTTCCTCTCTCTTCACCATTGTCCATTCTTTTCCTCTCTCTTCACCATTGTCCATTGTTTTCCTCTCTCTTCACCATTGTCCATTGTTTTCCTGTCTTTCATTGTCCATTGTCTTCCTCTCTCTTCACCATTGTCCATTGTTTCCTCTCTCTTCACCATAGTCCATTGTTTTCCTCTCTCTCCACCATTGTCCATTATTTTCCTGTCTTTCATTGTCCATTGTTTTCTCTCTCTTCGCCATTGTCCATTGTTTTCCTCTCTCTTCGCCATTGTCTATTGTTTTCCTTACTCTTCGCCATTGTACATTGTTTTCCTGTCTTTCATTGTCGATTGTTTCCCTGTCTTTCATTGTCCATTGTTTTCCTCTCACTTCGCCATTTTCCATTGTTTTCCTGTCTTTCATTGTCGATTGTTTTACTGTCTTTCATTGTCCATTGTTTTCCTCTCTCTTTGCCATTGTCCATTATTTTTCTGTCTTTCATTGACCATTGGTTTCCTCTCTCTCCACCATTGTCCATTGTTTTCCTCTCTCCCCGCCATTGTCCATTGGTTTCCTCTGTCTCCACCATTGTCCATTGTTTTCCTCTCTCTTCACCATTGTCCATTGTTGTCCTGTCTTTCATGGTCCATTGTTTTCCTCTCTCTTCGCCATTGTCCATTGTTTTCCTATCTTTCATTGTCCATTGTTTTCCTCTCTCTTCACCTTTGTCCATTGTTTTCCTGTATTTCATTGACCATTGTTTTCCTCTCTCTTCGCCATTGTCCATTGTTTTCCTCTATCTTCACCTTTGTCCATTGTTTTCCTGTCTTTCATTGACCATTGTTTTCCTCTCTCTTCACCTTTGTCCATTGTTTTCCTGTCTTTCATTGTCCATTGTTTTCCTGTCTTTCATTGTCCATTGTTTTCCTCTCTCTTCACCTTTGTCCATTGTTTTCCTGTCTTTCATTGACCATTGTTTTCCTCTCTCTTCGCCATTGTCCATTGTTTTCCTCTCTCATCACCTTTGTCCATTGCTTTTTTTCTCTCTTCACCTTTGTCCATTGTTTTCCTCTCTCTTTACCTTTGTCCATTGTTTTCCTGTCTTTCATTGACCATTGTTTTCCTGTCTTTCATTGACCGTTGTTTTCCTCTTTCTTCACCTTTGTCCATTGTTTTCCTGTCTTTCATTGACCATTGTTTTCCTCTCTCTTTGCCATTGTCCATTGTTTTCCTCTCTCATCACCTTTGTCCATTGTTTTCCTCTCTCATCACCTTTGACCATTGTTTTCCTCTCTCTTCACCTTTGTCCATTGTTTTCCTGTCTTTCATTAACCATTGTTTTCCTGTCTTTCATTGACCGTTGTTTTCCTCTTTCTTCACCTTTGTTCATTGGTTTTCTGTCTTTCATTGACCATTGTTTTCCTGTCTTTCATTGACCATTGTTTTCCTGTCTTTCATTGACCGTTGTTACCATTGTTTTCCTGTCTTTCATTGACCGTTGTTTTTCTCTTTCTTCACCTTTGTCCATTGTTTTCCTGTCTTTTATTCTCCATTGTTTTCCTGTCTTTCTGGACCTTTCACCTGTCTTTGTTCTCAAACGTTATTCACAATGTTTTTCCTTTGTGTCGTTATTAGTGATAGCTTTTGTGCTGCAAATAGCAGTAAAGTACAAACAATTTGATCAAATAGCAGTAAAGTACAAACAATTCAATCAAATAGCAATAAAGTACAAACAATCCAATCAAATAGCAGTAAAGTACAAACAATTTAATCACACATTTTGACGTCTGTTGTTCAATCAGCCTTAGTTTTTCGTTAATGAGATTTTTTTAAACAATGAAACTCTTTTTTATGATTTTTTGAAAATGTAGCTAAGAGTCTGGATACAGCAAACCAAAGGGAATGTTTGACTCACTGCAGCTGGCCTAGTTTCAATGTTTGACTCACTGCAGCTGGCCTAGTTTCAATGTTTGACTCACTGCAGCTGGCCTAGTTTCAATGTTGACTCACTCCAGCTGGCCTAGTTTCAATGTTTGACTCACTGCAGCTGGCCTAGTTTCAATGTTTGCTCACTGCAGCTGGCCTAGTTTCAATGTTTGACTCACTGCAGCTGGCCTAGTTTCAATGTTTGACTCACTGCAGCTGGCCTAGTTTCAATGTTTGACTCACTGCAGCTGGCCTAGTTTCAATGTTTGACTCACTGCAGCTGGCCTAGTTTCAATGTTTGACTCACTGCAGCTGGCCTAGTTTCATAGTTCAGTATCATATTTATAAATAGGTATTCGACATTTCTGTACGCTGTGTGTATTCCTGTTTTATTTTAAACGTCACACGTGATTTCATTTTATCCACGTGATTTCTGTCCTTAACATATGTTTGTGACAGACATTTCCGCAAAGGCTGCATATTTTTCAGCTTTATATGCTTATTGATTTGTGCTACATTGGTTTATCGTATCACACCCACTCTGTGTCTTTAGATTTCCAATAAAACATGGAGGAAATTTCCACTCCCTGTCAGTGTTGTGATTTCAATGCATAGTTGCCTCAGATCAAACCGATATTGGTTTGCATTAATGAGTGACATAAAATCATTTCCAACCTTAAGATATGTGTGCGTGCGTGCGTGCGTGCGTGCGTGCACGCGCGCGCGCGTGCGTGCGTGCGTGTGTGTGTGTGTATGTATGTGTGTGTGTGTGTGTGTGTGTGTGTGTGTGTGTGTGTGTGTGTGTGTGTGTGTGTGTGTGTGTGTGTGTGTGTGTGTGTGTGTGTGTGTGTGTGTGTGTGTGTGTGTGTGTGTGTGTGTGGTGTGTGTGTGTGTGTGTGTGGTGTGAGTGTGTGTGTCATCATCTTTGATTTAACGTCTGTTCACCCAAAGGTGATATTAGACAAAATAAATGAATATCAAATAAAATAATAGTATAGTAAAATAAAATAAATAAATGAATGAAATAAATTGATTAAATAAAATAATAGATAGATAAACTAAACAGGATAGAATAATAAAGAAATGTGTGTGTGTGTGTGTGGGGGGGGGGGGGTAGGTATGTGTCACTGGATGGGTTTGTATTGTTTGTGGTGATGGTGTATAGTGTCCTTTAGTGATAGTGGAATAATCTGTCCTTCACCCTTTCTTTCTGTCCTTCACGTATTAATCTATTCTATTAGTACATTGACAGATCTGATACATTATAAAGTATCTATAGATTTGGACTGCAAATCAATTCAAGTTATGCGGTCCACAGCCCAGCCAATCATGAAAGCCATCCCAGGATAGCCACCGTGTAAAAGTTCGATCCCGTAATCTCCAGTTATGGTTAGAAAAATTGACTTGCATACTGCATAGAATATTCAGACTGTTTTAAATATCTTAAATCTAAATGTAATAAATTCCCAATGTGTCCTACTATCTTAACAATTAACAGATATAATTTAATAAGGCAGGAAAGAACAACAATAAATCAACAAATCAAAGAAAAATACCAACAGGACTGGAATGCAAAATTTGGGAAAAAATTTTTAGAAGCTGAAAGTCATTTACATTTTTTTCAATGGATAATGGCTCATAAGGTAGTAGCACGCCCCCTAAAGTTTTAGTAATGAGTGCTTTAATTTCAGAACAGTATAGGAGTAAATGCTTAATAGTAATCTGGTTTCCACATATACAATTTACATCTTTAGAAAATTTTGTTCTAAAAGCATTTAGACGAAGTTTAAGCATCAAAGTTATAATATGTCTGGATTTTGTATTACTAAGATATGTCAAGAGTAACTTTGAATCTGCGATAGGTTCATTTAATCCTTTAATACAATTTTGTGAATATTGACTGTTTGATGTCATCAGAATATTATCAAATTCATCTTTAGATAGCAAATGAAACAAACTGCGGCGTTACTGAAACACGACAAAAACGCAGAAGAGCACACAAAACAAAGTGTGAAGTAACGACGATTTAATGCACGACACAAAACAGGACAAGAAATTTTCGGGAAAATGCCTTCCTCAGCGACAAAAAAATACAGACATAAACATGCACAATACTCCCCTTGTGAAGCCAAAGTGGTGAAATTTCATTCACCACTTTGGCTTCACAAGGGGAGTATTGTGCATGTTTATGTCTGTATTTTTTTGTCGCTGAGGAAGGCATTTTGCCGAAAATTTCTTGTCCTGTTTTGTGTCGTGCATTAAATCGTCGTTACTTCACACTTTGTTTTGTGTGCTCTTCTGCGTTTTTGTCATCTTTAGATATTTTTTCGATATGTTTATAGCATTCATGTAAATCTAACTTTATATTCAGCTGTATTGTTCCTTCAACATTATGCGCTGCTCTTTTAGCTGCTCGGTCAACCACTTCATTATAATATATCCCATAATGTGAAGGTACCCAATAAAAAGTGATACTGATGTTTTCAGTTGATAACTGATGTATTGCATGTTTTATTTCTAGTATCATTTCAAGACGCGTTTTTAATATTTTGACATTTGATAGCTTGTAGTGCAGATTTCGAATCGACACATAATAACACTTTACGTTTGGGCCAGTTTGTTGGAAGATCTATGATATGCTGTACCGCCTTTAATATTGCTACCAATTCAGCAGTAAAAAATGGGAGTAATGATCACCGATATGATACTGTTTCACTATGTTTAGTGAAGGAATTACAAATGCTGCCCCTGTCTTGCCATTCTCGAGGACAGATCCGTCTGTATATATTTTAATGACTCTCCATGTGTAAATTAATCACATTTTTTAATATATTCGGTGATTGATCTTTGTTCATATCTATATGGTCTATATCAAAATTAGTTTAACTTGTTCCCATGATGGAACTGGCGAGAAAGAAGGCTTCATGGCAACCTCTTTATCTTTTAAATCTGCAGAGTTAATCATATCCGAGACATATGTATTTATTGGTTGTAGAGAATGTATATATTTTGAGTGTGTGTGTGTGTGTGTGTGTGTGTGTGTGTGTGTGTGTGTGTGTGTGTGTGTGTGTGTGTGTGTGTGTGTGTGTGTGTGTGTGTGTGTGTGTGTGTGTGTGTGTGTGTGTGTGTGTGTGTGTGTGTGTGTGTGTGTGTGTGTGTGTGTGTGTGTCTGCGGTATTTGCGTAACGGCCTTTATATTACCACAATGGCAGCTGGGTAACTAAGTGAATGACGAAATTTCTTTTTGTAGTTGTAATTTTCAGCGAGCTGAGCAAGTTGAACTTTTGTAGGTTTTGACCAATGAGCTTACCTGATCCGCTCTCCCGGAAAAGTCTTCCAACTAGACATGTCATGGAAACGTCTTCCAACTAGACATGCTATGGAAAAGTCTTCCAGCTAGACATACCATGGAAAAGTCATCCAACCAGACATGCAATGGAAAAGTCTTCAACTAGACATGCCATGGAAAAGTCTTCCAGCTAGACATACCATGGAAAAGTCTTCCAACTAGACATGTCATGGAAAAGTCTTCCAGCTAGACATGTCATGAAAAGTCTTCCAACTAGACATGTCATGGAAAAGTCTTCCAACAAGACATGTCATGGAAAAGTCTTCCAACTAGACATGTCATGGAAACGTCATCCAACTAGACATGTCATGGAAAAGTCTTCCAGCTAGACATGTCATGGAAAAGTCTTCCAGCTAGACATACCATGGAAAAGTCTTCCAACTAGACATGCCATGGTCTTCAACTAGACATGTCATGGAAAAGTCTTCCAACTAGACATGTCATGGAAAAGTCTTCCAACTAGACATGTCATGGAAAAGTCTTCCAACTAGACATGTCATGGAAAAGTCTTCCAACTAGACATGTCATGGAAACGTCTTCCAACCAGACATGCAATTGAAAAGTCTTCCAGCTAGACATGCCATGGAAAAGTCTTCCAGCTAAACATGTCATGGATCTTCTGATGTATGTCTTCATAAGTTTCAGGGTACAGAAAGTTTGCTACATTGCTACTTCATGTTGTCAATCGTGTGGAAATCTAATTTCAGCACTTGGTCAATCTCACCTGGTCAGTCTCACCTGACAATGATCTGATATTCTCTGTCAATCTCACCTGACAAGATCTGATATATTCTCTGTCAATCTCACCTGGTCAGTCTCACCTGACAATGATCTGATATTTTCTGTCAATCTCACCTGGTCAATCTCACCTGACAAATATCTCACATTCTCTGTCAGTCTCACCTGGTCAATCTCACTTGAATATTCTGTGGATCAACAACTTTGTCAGATGTCATAGGTTGCTAACTACTGGATGAATATTCTGTGGATCAACAACTTTGTCAGATGTCATAGGTTGCTAACTACTGGATGAATATTCTGTGGATCAACAACTTTGTCAGATGTCATAGGTTGCTAACTACTGGATGAATATTCTGTGGATCAACAACTTTGTCAGATGTCACAGGTTGCATACTACTGGCTGAATATTCTGTGGATCAACGACTTTGTCAGATGTCATGGACTGCTAACTACTGGCTGAATATTCTGTGGATCAACAGCTTTGTCAGATGTCATAAGTTGCTAACTAATGGCTGAATATTCTGTGGATCAACAGCTTTGTCAGATGTCATAGACTGCAAACTACTGGCTCAATATTCTGTGGATCAACAACTTTGTCAGATGTCACAGGTAGCTAACTACTGGCTGAATATTCTGTGAGTCAACAACTTTGTCAGATGTCACAGACTGCTAACTATTGGCTGAATATTCTGTGGATCAACAGCTTTGTCAGATGTCATAAGTTGCTAACTACTGGCTGAATATTCTGTGGATCAACAACTTTGTCAGATGTCACAGGTAGCTAACTACTGGCTGAATATTCTGTGGATCAACAACTTTGTCAGATGTCATGTCATAGACTGCTAACTACTGTCTGAATATTCTGTGGATTAACGACTTTGTCAGATGTCATAAGATGCTAACTACTGGCTGAATATTCTGTGGATCAACAACTTTGTCAGATGTCATAAACTGCTAACTACTGGCTGGATATTCTGTGGATCAACAACTGTGTCAGATGTCATAGACTGCTAACTACTGGCTGAATATTCTGTGGATCAACAACTTTGTCAGATGTCATAGACTGCTAACTACTGGCTGAATATTCTGTGGATCAACAACTTTGTCAGATGTCATAGACTGCTAACTACTGGCTGAATATTCTGTGGATCAACAACTTTGTCAGATGTCATAGACTGCTAACTACTGGCTGAATATTCTGTGGATCAACAGCTTTGTCAGATGTCATAAGTTGCTAACTACTGGCTGAATATTCTGTGGATCAACAACTTTGTCAGATGTCATAGACTGCTAACTACTGGCTGAATATTCTGTGGATCAACGACTTTGTCAGATGTCATAGACTGCTAACTACTGGCTGAATATTCTGTGGATCAACAACTTTGTCAGATGTCATAGGCTGCTAACTACTGGCTGAATATTCTGTGGATCAACGACTTTGTCAGATGTCACAGGCTGCCAACTACTGGCTGAATATTCTGTGAATCAACGACTTTGTCAGATGTAGTACTACTGGCTGAATATTCTGTGGATCAACAACTTTGTCAGATGTCATAGACTGCTAACTACTGGCTGAATATTCTGTGGATCAACGACTTTGTCAGATGTCACAGGCTGCTGACTACTGGCTGAATATTCTGTGGACTGCTAACTACTGGCTGCATATTCTGTGGATCAACAACTTTGTCAGATGTAGCACTACTGGCTGAATATTCTGTGGATCGACGACTTTGTCAGATGTAATAGACTGCTAACTACTGGCTGAATATTCTGTGGATCAACAACTTTGTCAGATGTAGCACTACTGGCTGAATATTCTGTGGATCGACGACTTTGTCAGATGTCATAGACTGCTAACTACTGGCTGAATATTCTGTGGATCAACAACTTTGTCAGATGTAGTACTACTGGCTGAATATTCTGTGGATCAACGACTTTGTCAGATGCATCTAACAACTTTCGGGCTGGAGTCTTGAACCTGGAGCTCCAGGTCACGGCTCCAGGTCACTAAACTGCCTTCTGGAATATCAGGAACTTTGCCCCCTGTTATAATGTCACAGAGACCGCTTGACGTGTCGTGGACGACTGAGGCTCTCCCGTTGGAAGAAACCTTGCCTGGATATTCTGAACGGGACTGCTCAGTGCTTTGATCATTCATGTGGTCAGAGATAAGTACAACTGACCGTCATAGATATGATCATTTCAGTCTGCTTGGAATGTATTTGCGTCAGGCAAGTGAAACTCAACGATCAGATTGC
>CM031618.1:70424933-70427433 GCA_018398815.1 Conus ventricosus
ATCACACGGATCAGAACAGAAACCACGAACATCATTTACATTGAGTCAATGGCTACACGTTGTGGATCAGAACAAAAACCACAAACATCATTTACATTGAGTCAAAGGCTACACGTTGTTTCTTAACATCATTTACATTGAGTCAATGGCTACACGTTGTTTCTTAAATCATTTACATTGAGTCAATGGCTACACGTTGATTCTTAACATCATTTACATTGAGTCAATGGCTACACGTTGATTCTTAACATCATTTACATTGAGTCAATGGCTACACGTTGTTTCTTTACATCATTTACATTGAGTCAATGGCTACATGTTGTTTCTTCTGCTGCCTTGACTCATGATAACATGACATTGTCACAAGCTCCAGCAGCAGCAGCAGCAGAACAACAACAGCAACAACAACAATAATAATGATATTTATAGAATGATAATGATAATGCTGATAATGCTGATAATAATAATATGAGATGATGATGATGATGATGAATGATGATATGATGATGATGATGATAGATGATGATGATATGATAATAATAATAATAATATAATAATAATGATGATAATGATAATGAGAGCAATAAAATCAATAATATAATGAGAACAATGGAAATAATAATAATAATAATAATATAATAATAATAATAATAATAATAATAATAATAATAAAATAACAACAACAACAACAACAATAATAATAATGATGATATAGTAATAATAATAATAATTATAGTAATAATAATATAGAAAATAGAAAAGATATTAAGACTAAATCTGAGAAACCTGTATGATAATACAACTACTAATTATAACGCAATAACGATTATGATAATGAAAATAAGAATAATTACAATGATAATGATCATGGGAAAGACATTCATATGAAATCTAGGAAATTGTGAAACGCGTAACAATTTAGAAAATACAGATAGAATAGATTTCATTATAAAGTATGAATAGTGAAAATAAGAATTTGATACTGACGCTAAAAACAACCTCGGGTGGTTGTCTTGGTAACTGTCAACATGCCTCTACAGATTTGGTACTGACGCTAAATCATCATGTGGTGGTTCTCTAGGTAGCTGTTAACATGTCTCTTTACAGATTTGATACTGACGCTAAAAAACAACCTGGGTGTGGTTATCTTGGTAGCTGTTAACATGTCTCTTTACAGATTTGATACTGACGCTAAAAACAACCTGGGTGGTTATCTTGGTAACTGTTAACATGTTCTTTACAGATTTGATACTGACGCTAAAAACAACCTGGGGTGGTTATCTTGGTAACTGTTAACATGTCTTTAAGATTTGATACTGACGCTATAAAAAACCTGGGGTGGTTATCTTGGTAACTGTTAACATGTCTCTTACAGATTGATACTGACGCTAAAAACAACCTGGGGTGGTTATCTTGGTAACTGTTAACATGTCTCTTTACAGATTTGATACTGACGCTAAAAACAACCTGGGTGGTTATCTTGGTAGCTGTAACATGTCTCTTTACAGATTTGATACTAACGCTAAAAACACCTGGGGTGGTTATCTTGGAAAACTGTTAACATGTCTCTTTACAGATTTGATACTGACGCTAAAAAACCTGGGTGGTTATCTTGGTAACTGTTAAATGTCTCTTTACAGATTTGATACTGACGCTAAAAACAACCTGGGTGATTTTCTTGGTAACTGTTAACATGTCTCTTTACAGATTTGGTACTGACGCTAACAACAACCTGGGGTGATTTTCTTGGTAACTGTCAACATGTCTCTTTACAGATTTGTACTGACGCTAACAACAACTGGGGTGGTTATCTTGGTAACTGTCAACATGTCTCTTTACAGATTTGGTACTGACGCTAACAACAACTGGGGTGATTTTCTTGGTAACTGTCAACATGTTCTTTACAGATTTGGTACTGACGCTAAAAAATGTGGTGGTCTCTGGTAGCTTTCAACATGATGATGATGATGATGAGATGATGATGTGATGATGATGATGATGATGATGTGTGATGATATGATGTTTATGATGATGATGATGACGACGACGACGACGACGACGACGACGACGATGATGAGTGTTGATGATGATGATGTAATGTATCTTTGTGAGTGTGTTTGTGTTGTGTGTGTGTGTGCATGTGTGTGTGTGTGTGTGTGTGTGTGTGTGTGTGTGTGTGTGTGTGTGTGTGTGTGTGTGTGTGTGTGTGTGTGTGTGCGTGTGTGTGTGTGTCGGTCTGTCTGTGCAGTGGCATTGGCTCAAGGAGCGGTCAGCCCTCACATCATCGGAGGGGAAGAGGCGACACACGGTGATCACCCCTACATCTGCTCTCTGCAGTACCACTACGACAACATCTGGTACCACATGTGCGGCTCGGTCATCTGGAATGACAGAGCGGTCATCACAGCTGCCCACTGCGTGGAATGGTAGACCATCGTGACAGCACGTCACACTTCATGCACTGTAGATACCATGACACGTCACACTTATGCACTGTAGA
>CM031618.1:70432433-70439404 GCA_018398815.1 Conus ventricosus
CTGATTGATGGATAGATGGATGGGTGGATGGATGGATGGATGGATTGATTGATTGATCGACCGATTTATCGATGAATACAGACGTGCATTTACGTTGACGTGAATGGATATCTTTCAGCTAGGGTTATTTCAAAGATGTGCCTGCATCAGTGTGCGATGTTGACGAAGTGTTTTGGCTGTCAGATGGAGACATTTCCAACAGCCTGCAGAAGGTGACCATGATGGTGGTCCCCAACTACAACTGCAGCGACCACTGGAGCTCGGCAAACGGCGTCATTCTGGACAGCCACGTGTGTGTGCTGGACCATCAGAAAAGTTCCTGCAATGTAAGGCAGTGCTGTCTATCTGTCTGTCTGTCTGTCTCTCTGGATTGCTTCCCTTTGCATCCCTGTCCACAGTCAGGCAGATCAGAGGTAGCAGGGCTAAATGCCAACGTGCCTTCCATAGGAAGGTTACAGTTATTGCCCTCTCAGAAGGACAAAGGGAAGGTTACAGTTATTGCCCTCTCAGAAGGACAAAGGGAAGGTTACAGTTATTGCCCTCTCAGAAGGACAAAGGGAAGGTTACAGTTATTGTCCTCTCAGAAGGACAAAGGGAATGTTACAGTTATTGCCCTCTCAGAAGGACAAAGGGAAGGTTACAGTTATTGCCCTCTCAGAAGGACAAAGGGAAGGTTACAGTTATTGCCCTCTCAGAACAACAAAGGGAAGGTTACAGTTATCGCCCTTTCAGAAAGACAAAGGGAAGGTTACAGTTATCGCACTCTCAGAACAACAAAGGGAAGGTTACAGTTATCGCCCTGTCAGAATAACAAAGGGAAGGTAACAGTTATCGCCCTGTCAGAACAACAAAGGAAAGGTTACAGTTATCGCCCTGTCAGAAAAACAAAGGGAAGGGTAATGTTATCGCCCTCTCAGAACAACAAAAGGAAGGTTACAGTTATTGCCCTCTCAGAAAACAAAGGAATGTACAGTTATCGCCCTCTCAGCTCATCAGAACAATAAAGGAAGGTTACAGTTATCGCCCTATCAGAACAACAAAGGGAAAGGTACAGTTATCGCCCTCTCAGAAAGACAAAGGGAAGATTACAGTTATCGCCCTCTCAGAAAGACAAAGGGATAGGTACAGTTATCGCCCTCTCACAACAACAAAGGGAAGGTGACAGTTATTGTCCTCTCAGAACAACAACGGGAAAGGTACAGTTATTGCCCCCTCAGAAAGACAAAGGGAAGGTCACAGTTATCGCCCTCTCAGAACAACAAAGGTGCAGACAGAGAGACATAGACATAAACAATACCAACTCATTCGCATGCACACAGAAACAGGCCTCTTGTTCGTGTGTTTCTACACACACACACACACACACACACACACACACACACACACACACACACACACACACACACACACACAACACACTCAGATAGAGAAGAGGAGAGAGAGAGAGGAGAGAGAGAGAGAGAGAGAGAGAGAGAGAGAGAGAGAGAGAGCAGCTGAATAAATGGAAACAGTTAAATGGAAAATAGTCCAGCTGAAAATTGTCAGTAAATACTGTAACTGAAAATATACTATAAATGGAAACAGTGCGAAGAGCAGTGAATTGAAAAACAGTTAACGTGAAAAGTGATTGACAGTAAATTGGAAAACCGTCCACATGAAACAATGTGGAAACCGTAAATTGGAGTACAGTCCACATGAAAACTGTAAATTAGACAAAAGAAAACAAAAATAAATAAATAAATAAATAAACTGGCAAAAGGTTCATGCGAAAACAGCGTATTTTTTTTTGAAAAACCAGTAAACTGGAAGAGTTCACTTGAAAACAGTATGGAAATCAGTAGACCGAAAACAGTTCATGTGAAAGGTGTATGAAAACAGTATGGAAATCAGTAAACCGAAAACAGTTCATGTGAAAGGTGTATGAAAACAGTATGGAAATCAGTAAACCGAAAACAGTTCATACGAAAGGTGTATGAAAACTGTATGGAAAAACGATAACCTAGATAACAATCTACCTTTCTATAACACGTGAAAACGATTTGTGGGGGAAAAGTTTCACATGACACAGTTCACGCATGAAATTGGTGTGATAATAGCAGTGAATCGGAGAACAGTTCACATGAAAATAGCTTGAAGAAAGCACACTGGAAAATAGTTAATTTTCAAACGGATTTACAGTAAATACGCCAGATCATAGGGACAAATAAATCCACGACAAACCACGGCGCGCTTCGACCTCTTGTGGCTCATCTTGCGTCGAATTTGAGAAGATAAGTGATTGCTCGCTCTTCCTTTTCGTTGACCTAAATGTTGTTTATCTTACCTGACTAAGACCTAAGAGGTCAAAATGCGTCGTGTTTTGTCTTGTAATTTGTTTATCCTTGTCATCTGGCTGATTAACTTTGAATTCTTTGTTTTCTAATGGTTGTCATCTGGCGAATTAACTTTGAATTCTTTGTTTTCTAATGGTTGTCATCTGGCGGATTAACTTTGAATTCTTTGTTTTCTAATGGTTGTCATCTGGCGGATTAACTTTAAATTCTTTGTTTTCTAATTGATTGACTTTGAATTCTTTGTTTTCTAATGGTTGTCATCTGGCTGATCAACTTTGAATTCTTTGTTTTCTAATTGATTAACTTTGAATTCTTTGTTTTCTAATGGTTGTCATCTGGCTGATCAACTTTGAATTCTTTGTTTTCTAATTGATTAACTTTGAATTCTTTGTTTTCTAATGGTTGTCATCTGGCTGTTCAACTTTGAATTCTTTGTTTTCTAATGGTTGTCATCTGGCTGATCAACTTTGAATTCTTTGTTTTCTAATGGTTGTCATCTGGCTGATCAACTTTGAATTCTTTGTTTTCTAATGGTTGTCATATGACGGATTAACTTTGAATTCTTTGTTTTCTAATTGATTAAATTTGAATTCTTTGCTTTCTAATTGTTTCAGCATTCGCATGCAGTCACCTAACTTTGAAGCGGACGGAAAACAGCGAGCAAGAATGCTCTCCCTTATCTCTTCTCCGACGTTGTGTGTGCAGGGAGACAGCGGAGGTCCCATGCGTTGTGGGGATCGCATCGTGGGTCTCACATCCTGGGGCATCCGGGGCTGTGGCGCTCACTACCCCAGCGTCTACACCCGGGTGTCGTCCTTCTTCGACTGGCTGGAGTGTGACTTCGGACCCCAACCTTGCTTAGTCCACTAACGACTGAGGGTCTGGAATCCCAACGTTTTTTTTCCTCCTGAGCCGATAGTTTTACTCTTCGAATGCTTCTCCTCTCATCCTTTTTGAAACAATTCTCTTGCTCCTTTGTTTTAGAATGAAGCGTTGTACTCCAAACTTTGTTATGTGTGCGAGTATGCTTTGTTTTGCTTTGTCCTGTCCTCCCAGCCATAGAGTTATCGGACTTGCCGAAGGTGGTGGAGAAAGCGTGCGCCATGGCTAAACCTTTATGTGGCAGTTTTTCTTTCTTTTTTTTCTTTTCTTTAAAGGAATATGAACTGTGAATGGGTGGGTAAGAATGTGAAGAGACAGAAAAGAGAAGAGGGGAAAAACAAAGGAAGGCAGGAAGGAAACAAAGGTCAATAAATGGCAGACATCGTTGGAAAATTTATGTTTATTCGTTTTATAATTATTGTTTGTAGTATTCGTAAAAGTAGCAGTAGTAGTGGTGGTGATAGTAGTAGTGTTCGTCGTCGTCGTAGTAGTAGTAGTATCAAGCAGCAGCAGCAGCAGCAGCAGCGGATGTAGTAGTAGTAGTAGGGCTAGTAGTAGTAGTAGCAGCAGCAATAGTAGTAGTAGTAGTAGTAGTAGTACAGCAGTGCACTAGTACAGCAGCAGCAGTCGACATTGCGCGCTCGTCGTAGTAGCATTGTCAGTCGGTAGCAGTTGTAGTAGGTACAGCTACCGTTATTATTGATGTGATACTCTCTTTTACGCTCTCTCTCTCATTCGCATTTTTTAAATTGTTATCAACAATTCACCCACCCACCATCTCTCTCTCTCTCTCTCTCTCTCTCTCTCTCTCTCTCCTCTCTCTCTCTCTCTCTCCTCTCTCTCTCTCTCTCTGATTGGAAACAATTTGATCCAGTGGATCCATCCGGGAGTACTGTACCATTCTCGAAGAGAGAGCCTCAGCCAATAAACTTATTGCAAAACTGTGCTTTGTGTTTTTCATGGTTCCTTGCTCGTTTGGTCTGGGGTCTGTGCGCCTCTGGAGCGTCAATGTATCTGTTCTCTGTGTCTGTCTGTCTGTCTGTCTGTCTGTCTCTCTCTCTCTCTCTCTCTCTCTCTCTCTGTCTCTCTCTCTCTCTCTCTAACACAAGGCAAAGCAGCACAATCGAACACAGCATAATGCAACACACAAACGAATAGCTGGGACGTTTTTCCTCATTGTTTATTTCTTTACTTATTAACTTCCTCCTTTTTTTCCTGTTTCACAAATTTGGTGATTGATAACATCTGCGCAGCGTGAATTAAAATGATTAACACACGAAAAGGGTGAGAGTGAAAAAGGGTCGGTGGGGGGGGGGAAAGGGGTGGAATAGGGGTGAGAGTGAAGAGGGGGACGTTGGGGTGGGGGGGGGGAATGGGGTGGAATAGGGGTGAGTGAAGAGGGGGACGTTGGGGTGGAGTGGGGTGGTGAATGGGGTGGAATAGGGGTGAGAGTGAAGAGGGGGACGTTGGGGTGGAGTGGGGTGGGGAATGGGGTGGAATAGGGGTGAGGGTGAAGAGGGGAAGTTGGGGGATGGGGTGGGGAATGGTGTGGAATAGGGGTGAGAGTGAAGAGGGGGAAGTTGGGGTGGAATGGGATGGGGAATGGCGTGGAATACGGGTGAGAGTGAAGAGAAGGGAGTGGGGTGGAGTGAGGTGGTGAATGGGGTGGAATAGGGGTGAGGTGAAGAGGGGAAGTTGGGGTGGAAAGGGGTAGGGAATGGTGTTGAATAGGGTTGAAGGTGAAGAGGGGGAAGTTGGGGTGGAATGGGGTGGGGAATGGGGTGGAATAGGGGTGCGAGTGAAGAGGGGGATGTTGGGGTGGGGTGGGGTGGGGAATGGGGTGGAATAGGGGTGAGAGTGAAGAGGGGGACGTTGGGTGGAGTGGGGTGGGGAATGGGGTGGAATAGGGGTGAGAGTGAAGAGGGGAAGTTGGGGATGGGGTGGGGAATGGGGTGGAATAGAGATGAGAGTGAAGAGAGGGAAGTTGGGGATGGGGTGGGGAATGGGTGTAATAGAGATGAGAGTGAAGAGAGGGAAGTTGGGGGATGGGGTGGGGAATGGGGTGGAATAGAGATGAGAGTGAAGAGGGGGAAGTTGGGGGATGGGGTGGTGAATGGGGTGGATAGGTGAGAGTGAGAGGGAATTGGGATGGGGGAATGGGGTTGGGGGTTGGGGGGGGGGGGGGGGGGGGGGGGGGGGTGGGAAGGTGAGATGAAGAGGGGAGTGGGAGGGTGGTGAATGGGGTGGAATAGGGTGAGAGTGAAGAGGGGGAAGTGGGGGAGTGGGGTGGTGAACGGGGTGGAATAGAGATGAGAGTGAAGAGGGGAAGTTGGGGATGGGTGGGAAATGGGTGGAATGGAGATGAGAGTGAAGAGGGGAAGTTGAGGGATGGGGTGGTGAATGGGGTGGAGTAGGGGTGAGAGTGAAGAGGGGGGAAGATGGGTGGAGTGGGGTGGGAATGGGGTGGAGTAGGGGTGAGAGTGAAGAGGGGGAAGATGGGGTGGAGTGGGGTGGGAAATGGGGTGGAATAGAGATGAGAGTGAAGAGGGGAAGTTGGGGTATGGGGTGGTGAATGGGGTGGAATAGGGGTAAGAGTGAAGAGGGGGAAGTTGTGGGGTGAGTGGGGTGGGGAATGGGTGGAATAGGGGTGAGAGTGAAGAGGAGGAAGTGGGGAGAAAGTGGGGGAGTGGGGTGAGGAATGGGGTGGAATCAAACGGTAGCGCATAAATTACGAAAGATATTCATGCAACTCGGAATAGAAAACGGCTTGATAGCTCCGTTCTCTCTCTCTCTCTCCTCTCTCTCTCTCTCTCTCTCTCTCTCTCTCTCTCTCTCTCTCTCTCTCTCTCTCTCCTCTCTCTCTCTCCTCTCTCTCTCTCCCAGACTTGGTTTCATACACACACACGCTCTGTCTGTCCTCTCTCGTCTCTGTCTCTCTCTCTGTGTCTCTGTCCATGTCTCTCTCTCTCTCTCTCTCTCTCTCTCTCTCTCTCATCTCTCTCTCTCTCTCTCTCTCTCTCGTGTGTGTGTGTGTGTGTGTGTGTGTGTGTGTGTGTGTCCTTCATTTAACGTCTATCCACTAATCGTGATATTTGACCAATGTATACGTATGTGTGTGTGTGTGTGTGTGTGTGTGTGGTGTGTGTGTGTGTGTGTGTGTGTGTGTGTGTGTGTGTGTGTGTGTGCGTGCGTGTGTGTGTGTGTGTATGTGTGTGTGTGTGTGTGTGTGTATCCTTACTTCTCTTCCCCCACTCTCTCTCTCTCTCTCTCTCTCTCCTCTCTCTCTCTCTCTCTCTCTCCTCCTCTCTCTCTCTCTCTCTCTCGTTAGTGGCCGACATCCTCAGATAACCCCATGATTTATTTAGGTGTTCCACCGATAACATGCCACTGTCGTTAGAAACGCCAGACAAGCCAAGTATGTAGAATAAATCACGTCTAGAATCCTGATTGTCCGTGTAAATAACGGTTGGCCTTTTTTTATTTTTTTATTTTTGTAATGTCAAATTTAGGGCAGTATATAGCTCGTAGCATGAAAACTTTCTAACTTGGACTTAGGATCTTGCAGTGTGTGAAACAGCTGAGGAAAGGATGGTAATTGTTTTCTTTTAATCTTGTGTTCAGACACAAAAAAGCGATATCCACGAAAATGTTTTCTTTCATAGTTTACTTTTTTCTTTTTTTTGTCTGCCAGCAGAAGAAGGCAAACACAAAAGAAAATGAGGGGATTTTTTAAACTGAGTATCGTTTGGTCAGAAA
>CM031619.1:0-7500 GCA_018398815.1 Conus ventricosus
GATCCGCCTGCCGCCGGGACTCCCTCACGTGACCGCTGTACACGTGACACCGCGAGGCCTTGATGACGTCACAGTCCTCATCGATGACGACGTCGCTGACGTAGTGGGGGTGCTGGGGCAGGAAGCTGTGGCGGAGGTTGTGGATGAAGGTTCCGTTGGAGGAGGAGAGGGAGGAGGGGGAGAAGAGGAACTCCAGCCAGCAGGAGAGTGCCCGGGGGTTGATGTCGGGGTCCTCACGAGCCTCCTGCAGAACGTTCCAGACTTGCAGGGCCGTGCTGCTGTTGGTATAGTCCAAGGGCTCGTCGAACACGAAGCTGAGCGGCAAGACACACGCACAATGAACATGGTGTTGTGTTGTGTGTGTGTGTGTGTGGGGGGGGGGGGGGGGGGGGGGGGGCTCCATCAGAACATACCTCACACACTAACCCAACACTACACGACATTGGGACACCCGGCACCTGAATGTTAGTACACTCTACAAATGTAGTGAAGGCTTTGTGTTTATTTCATGGCTTTTTTCTGACAAAGGGTTCATTTGTTGCTGGATTGATGGATTGATTAGCTGACTTAGATACTGAGTCATTGATTAGTTGACTGATTTGTCGATTCACGGTTTGATTTAGTCATTCATTCATTCTTTCATTCATTCGATTTGATTCGATTTGACTTGATTGACTAAATGACGTGGTTTGAGTGACTGAATGACTGGCTCATTGGCTGACTTACTGGTTGACTAATTGATAGATTGACAGTCTTATTAATACATTAATTGCATAATTGTTGTATGGTGATTGTGAACACAGGTCTGCAGTTATAACTAAATTGTACTCGTGTGCACGTGTGCGTGCGTTCGTGTGTTCTTGAGAGAGAGAGAGACAGAGAGAGAGAGAGAGAGAGAGAGAGAGAGAGAGAGAGAGAGAGAGAGAGAGACAGAGAGAGAGAGAGAGTGTGTGTGTGTGTGTGTGTGTGTGTGTGTGTGTGTGTGTGTGTGTGTGTGTGTGTGTGTGTGTGTGTGTGAGGAGAGAGAAGAGAGAGAAGAGAGAGAGAGAGAGAGAGAGAGAGAGAGAGAGAGAGAGAGAGAGAGAGAGAGAGAGAGAGAGAGAGGCAGACAGACATACAAGCAGACAGGTGGACGGATCGATAGATGGATGGAAAGAGACAGACAGACAGAGATGTCGGTCGGTCTGTTTGTTCGCCTGTTCGCCTGTCTGCCAGTCTGTTTGCTTGTCTGCCTGCCTGTCTGCCAGCCTGTCTGCCTGTCTGTCAGTCCGTCTCCACCTCCTCACCTGATGGGGAAGCTGACGCCAAAGATGCCCTCCTCCCACACGTTGTACTTGTAGTAGAAGGAGGTGGGCAGCACCAGGTTCCTCCTCATCAGGCCCTGCTGCAGCCCGCAGGCCCCCCACACCGACAGCCCTGCACCGCCACACCGTCACACACACACACACACACACACACACACACACACACACACACACACACACACACACACACACACACACTGACTTAAAAACCAATTTATTGTCAGATTAACTCAAGGTTGTACTGACTAACACACACACACACACACACACACACACACACACACACACACACACACACACACACACACACACACACTGGGTCAGGGACACACACACAGACACGACACAAAGGGCGGGGAACTTGGGGAGGGGGGGGGGGGTTGATGTGGAAGCAGGGAACGATCTGGACGAGAAACTGAACAAAGAGGAGGAGACAAAGAAAAAAGAAGATGGAGAAATGGAAGAAGAGAATGAGAACGGGAAGAAATGAAAGAAGGAAAAGGGAAAGAGACCCGAAGATGGAATGATGGACGAAAGAGAGGAACAGGAGAACGGGGCGGAAAGAGAGGAACAGGAGAACGGGGCGGAAAGAGAGGAACAGGAGAGCGGGGCGGAAAGAGAGGAACAGGAGAACGGGGCGGAAAGAGAGGAACAGGAGAACGGGGCGGATACCACTCAAATGTGGTGTCATGGAAAGACAAGAAGAACAAGATCAGCACCATTAAGAACAACAACAGGAGAAGGAGAAGGAGGAGGACGGGGAGGAGGAGGAGAAGGAGGTGACGGCTAATGAGAAGGGGAAAGAAGGGAAGAAGGGTTTGGGGGAGAAGAGGAACGTTAAGAAAACGGAAGACGAATACACCGACAATAACACAGACGAGGGAGTAAACGCACCCCTACCAATTACGACACACGCGCGCGTGCGCGCGCGCGGACAAAGAGAGAGAGAGAGAGAGAGAGAGAGAGAGAGAGAGAGAGAGAGAGAGAGAGAGAGAGAGAGAGAGGGAGAGAGAGAGAGAGAGAGAGAGAGAGAGAGAGACAGAGACAGAGAGAGAGAGAGAGACAGACAGTCAGTAAGACAGAAAGAAAGAGACAGACAGACATGTAGAGGAAAGATGGCTTTCTACCTGCCCCTGTTGGGGTGGGAGGTGGAAGGGAGGGTGGAACACGTGTCTGCAGAAAGCCAGAGAGAGGAAAGTAAGAGACGGTGTGTCTGCAGAAAGCCAGAGAGAGGAAAGTAAGAGACGGTGTGTCTGCAGAAAGCCAGAGAGAGGAAAGTAAGAGACGGTGTGTCTGCAGAAAGCCAGAGAGAGGAAAGTAAGAGACGGTGTGTCTGCAGAAAGCCAGAGAGAGGAAAGTAAGAGACGGTGTGTCTGCAGAAAGCCAGAGAGAGGAAAGTAAGAGACGGTGTGTCTGCAGAAAGCCAGAGAGAGGAAAGTAAGAGACGGTGTGTCTGCAGAAAGCCAGAGAGAGGAAAGTAAGAGACGGTGTGTCTGCAGAAAGCCAGAGAGAGGAAAGTAAGAGACGGTGTGTCTGCAGAAAGCCAGAGAGAGGAAAGTAAGAGACGGTGTGTCTGCAGAAAGCCAGAGAGAGGAAAGTAAGAGACGGTGTGTCTGCAGAAAGCCAGAGAGAGGAAAGTAAGAGACGGTGTGTCTGCAGAAAGCCAGAGAGAGGAAAGTAAGAGACGGTGTGTCTGCAGAAAGCCAGAGAGAGGAAAGTAAGAGACGGTGTGTCTGCAGAAAGCCAGAGAGAGGAAAGTAAGAGACGGTGTGTCTGCAGAAAGCCAGAGAGAGGAAAGTAAGAGACGGTGTGTCTGCAGAAAGCCAGAGAGAGGAAAGTAAGAGACGGTGTGTCTGCAGAAAGCCAGAGAGAGGAAAGTAAGAGACGGTGTGTGTCTGCAGAAAGCCAGAGAGAGGAAAGTAAGAGACGGTGTGTCTGCAGAAAGCCAGAGAGAGGAAAGTAAGAGACGGTGTGTCTGCAGAAAGCCAGAGAGAGGAAAGTAAGAGGGGAGAGAGACGGTACTCTAACACGTGTCTGCAGAAAGCCAGAGAGAGGAAAGTAAGAGGGGGAGAGACGGTACTCTAACACGTGTCTGCAGGAAGCCAGAGACAGGAAAGTAAGAGGGGGAGAGACGGTACTCTACACGTGTCTGCAGAAAGCCCGAGAGAGGAAAGTAAGAGGGGGAGAGACGGTACTCTAACACGTGTCTGCAGAAAGCCAGAGAGAGGAAAGTAAGAGGGGGAGAGACGGTACTCTAACACGTGTCTGCAGAAAGCCAGAGAGAGGAAAGTAAGAGGGGGAGAGACGGTACTCTAACACGTGTCTGCAGAAAGCCAGAGAGAGGAAAGTAAGAGGGGGAGAGACGGTACTCTAACACGTGTCTGCAGAAAGCCAGAGAGAGGAAAGTAAGAGGGGGAGAGACGGTACTCTAACACGTGTCTGCAGAAAGCCAGAGAGAGGAAAGTAAGAGGGGAGAGACGGTACTCTAACACGTGTCTGCAGAAAGCCAGAGAGAGGAAAGTAAGAGGGGGAGAGACGGTACTCTAACACGTGTCTGCAGAAAGCCAGAGAGAGGAAAGTAAGAGGGGGAGAGACGGTACTCTAACACGTGTCTGCAGAAAGCCAGAGAGAGGAAAGTAAGAGGGGGAGAGACGGTACTCTAACACGTGTCTGCAGAAAGCCAGAGAGAGGAAAGTAAGAGGGGGAGAGACGGTACTCTAACACGTGTCTGCAGAAAGCCAGAGAGAGGAAAGTAAGAGGGGGAGAGACGGTACTCTAACACGTGTCTGCAGAAAGCCAGAGAGAGGAAAGTAAGAGGGGGAGAGACGGTACTCTAACACGTGTCTGCAGAAAGCCAGAGAGAGGAAAGTAAGAGGGGGAGAGACGGTACTCTAACACGTGTCTGCAGAAAGCCAGAGAGAGGAAAGTAAGGAGGGGGAGAGACGGTACTCTAACACGTGTCTGCAGAAAGCCAGAGAGAGGAAAGTAAGAGGGGGAGAGACGGTACTCTAACACGTGTCTGCAGAAAGCCAGAGAGAGGAAAGTAAGAGGGGGAGAGACGGTACTCTAACACGTGTCTGCAGAAAGCCAGAGAGAGGAAAGTAAGAGGGGGAGAGACGGTACTCTAACACGTGTCTGCAGAAAGCCAGAGAGAGGAAAGTAAGAGGGGGAGAGACGGTACTCTAACACGTGTCTGCAGAAAGCCAGAGAGAGGAAAGTAAGAGGGGGAGAGACGGTACTCTAACACGTGTCTGCAGAAAGCCAGAGAGAGGAAAGTAAGGGGGAGAGACGGTACTCTAACACGTGTCTGCAGAAAGCCAGAGAGAGGAAAGTAAGAGGGGGAGAGACGGTACTCTAACACGTGTCTGCAGAAAGCCAGAGAGAGGAAAGTGAGAGGGGGAGAGACGGTACTCTAACACGTGTCTGCAGAAAGCCAGAGAGAGGAAAGTAAGAGGGGGAGAGACGGTACTCTAACACGTGTCTGCAGAAAGCCAGAGAGAGGAAAGTGAGAGGGGGAGAGACGGTACTCTAACACGTGTCTGCAGAAAGCCAGAGAGAGGAAAGTGAGAGGGGGAGAGACGGTACTCTAACACGTGTCTGCAGAAAGCCAGAGAGAGGAAAGTGAGAGGGGGAGAGACGGTACTCTAACACGTGTCTGCAGAAAGCCAGAGAGAGGAAAGTGAGAGGGGGAGAGACGGTACTCTAACACGTGTCTGCAGAAAGCCAGAGAGAGGAAAGTGAGAGGGGGAGAGACGGTACTCTAACACGTGTCTGCAGAAAGCCAGAGAGAGGAAAGTGAGAGGGGGAGAGACGGTACTCTAACACGTGTCTGCAGAAAGCCAGAGAGAGGAAAGTGAGAGGGGAGAGACGGTACTCTAACACGTGTCTGCAGAAAGCCAGAGACAGGAAAGTAAGAGGGGAGAGACGGTACTCTAACACGTGTCTGCAGAAAGCCAGAGAGAGGAAAGTGAGAGGGGGAGAGACGGTACTCTAACACGTGTCTGCAGAAAGCCAGAGAGAGGAAAGTAAGAGGGGGAGAGACGGTACTCTAACACGTGTCTGCAGAAAGCCAGAGAGAGGAAAGTAAGAGGGGGAGAGACGGTACTCTAACACGTGTCTGCAGAAAGCCAGAGACAGGAAAGTAAGAGGGGGAGAGACGGTACTCTAACACGTGTCTGCAGAAAGCCAGAGAGAGGAAAGTAAGAGGGGGAGAGATGGTACTCTAACACGTGTCTGCAGAAAGCCAGAGAGAGGAAAGTAAGAGGGGGAGAGACGGTACTCTAACACGTGTCTGCAGAAAGCCAGAGAGAGGAAAGTAAGAGGGGGAGAGACGGTACTCTAACACGTGTCTGCAGAAAGCCAGAGAGAGGAAAGTAAGAGGGGGAGAGACGGTACTCTAACACGTGTCTGCAGAAAGCCAGAGAGAGGAAAGTAAGAGGGGGAGAGACGGTACTCTAACACGTGTCTGCAGAAAGCCAGAGAGAGGAAAGTAAGAGGGGGAGAGACGGTACTCTAACACGTGTCTGCAGAAAGCCAGAGAGAGGAAAGTAAGAGGGGGAGAGACGGTACTCTAACACGTGTCTGCAGAAAGCCAGAGAGAGGAAAGTAAGAGGGGGAGAGACGGTACTCTAACACGTGTCTGCAGAAAGCCAGAGACAGGAAAGTAAGAGGGGGAGAGACGGTACTCTAACACGTGTCTGCAGAAAGCCAGAGAGAGGAAAGTAAGAGGGGGAGAGACGGTACTCTAACACGTGTCTGCAGAAAGCCAGAGAGAGGAAAGTAAGAGGGGGAGAGACGGTACTCTAAACACGTGTCTGCAGAAAGCCAGAGAGAGGAAAGTAAGAGGGGGGAGAGACGGTACTCTAACACGTGTCTGCAGAAAGCCAGAGAGAGGAAAGTAAGAGGGGGAGAGACGGTACTCTAACACGTGTCTGCAGAAAGCCAGAGAGAGGAAAGTAAGAGGGGGAGAGACGGTGTGTCTGCAGAAAGCCAGAGAGAGGAAAGTAAGAGGGGGAGAGACGGTACTCTAACACGTGTCTGCAGAAAGCCAGAGAGAGGAAAGTAAGAGGGGGAGAGACGGTACTCTAACACGTGTCTGCAGAAAGCCAGAGAGAGGAAAGTAAGAGGGGGAGAGAACGGTACTCTAACACGTGTCTGCAGAAAGCCAGAGAGAGGAAAGTAAAGGGGGAGAGACGGTACTCTAACACGTGTCTGCAGAAAGCCAGAGAGAGGAAAGTAAGAGGGGGAGAGACGGTACTCTAACACGTGTCTGCAGAAAGCCAGAGAGAGGAAAGTAAGGGGGAGAGACGGTACTCTAACACGTGTCTGCAGAAAGCCAGAGAGAGGAAAGTAAGGGGGGAGAGACGGTACTCTAACACGTGTCTGCAGAAAGCCAGAGAGAGGAAAGTAAGAGGGGGAGAGACGGTACTCTAACACGTGTCTGCAGAAAGCCAGAGAGAGGAAAGTAAGAGGGGGAGAGACGGTACTCTAACACGTGTCTGCAGAAAGCCAGAGAGAGGAAAGTAAGAGGGGGAGAGACGGTACTCTAACACGTGTCTGCAGAAAGCCAGAGAGAGGAAAGTAAGAGGGGGAGAGACGGTGTGTCTGCAGAAAGCCAGAGAGAGGAAAGTAAGAGGGGGAGGACGGTGTGTCTGCAGAAAGCCAGAGAGAGGAAAGTAAGAGGGGGAGAGACGGTGTGTCTGCAGAAAGCCAGAGAGAGGAAAGTAAGAGGGGGAGAGACGGTGTGTCTGCAGAAAGCCAGAGAGAGGAAAGTAAGAGGGGGAGAGACGGTGTGTCTGCAGAAAGCCAGAGAGAGGAAAGTAAGAGGGGGAGAGACGGTACTCTAACACGTGTCTGCAGAAAGCCAGAGAGAGGAAAGTAAGAGGGGGAGAGACGGTACTCTAACACGTGTCTGCAGAAAGCCAGAGACAGGAAAGTAAGAGGGGGAGAGAGACGGTACTCTAACACGTGTCTGCAGAAAGCCAGAGACAGGAAAGTAAGAGGGGGAGAGACGGTACTCTAACACGTGTCTGCAGAAAGCCCGAGAGAGGAAAGTAAGAGGGGGAGAGACGGTACTCTAACACGTGTCTGCAGAAAGCCAGAGAGAGGAAAGTAAGAGGGGGAGAGACGGTACTCTAACACGTGTCTGCAGAAAGCCAGAGACAGGAAAGTAAGAGGGGGAGAGACGGTACTCTAA
>CM031619.1:14289-19289 GCA_018398815.1 Conus ventricosus
AATTCATCATACCAACATGATAATCTAATTCTACAATGATAAGCAAACTGCTCATAAAAGCACTAATGAGATGGGGGATGGTAAAACAAAAGGAAATTACAAGCAAACAAACAAACAAAAACTACAGAGAGAGAGAGAGGTCAGAGGAGGGTGGGGAAGAGAGAATGGTAGGTAGGGGGAGGAGAAAAGGGATGGTAGACAGAGTGGGAGTGGGGGTGAGCGATTTTAACGGAGTAGGTTTTATGTTGAGAGAGAGAGACACTTGACACTTGACACTTGACGCGCGTAAACGCCGCGCCATTTATTGTGGGGCCAAAGGTCATCACAAAGAGTTCGCAGCGTCAGTTTCAATTTTATAGAACAAAACTAAACCACTCTACATACGCAAGACATTTGAAGCATAACAATAATATTCTATTAACTTCAGTGTCAACCAACTAACAGTCTAACCAAAGAATCTGTTCATTTCAATTAAAACTAATATGTCGACACACATATACATACATATATGTATACACACGTGTGTGCATACACACATACACATATATACACCTGCACATGCACACACACACACATATACATATTGTGTTCTTTCATCTTATATCCTGTTACACCTTTATTTACCCCTAGCGTTAAACATAAGTATCATTCATACATATTCAAACATATGCTTGGATGTCTTATTGTTACTAAAAGCATTTCCATCGAAATCGTCTCAGTTATATCTCAACCATGCTTCTACTGTCCTCAGCTTTGATCCCTGTTCTTTTATTGTACTGCGTAGCCCTAATTATCAAAATTACCTTTCAGTTCATATACAAATCCTGAATTCAAAACATACACATATTCAGTCAAGCACACATTTATAAACGAACGTACCCGCATATGAATTCTATTCAAGCAAACATTTCTCCATACTACATAACCAGTCTACACAAATCTATTATTAATAATATAGTATCTTCTTAATAGCATGATTACATCAGCGTGTTACGCACAACATGTATATTTTAATAACATCCCGTCTGACCTACTCTGTACATTCCTTTTCTCTGCGCATGCGCCTATTATTTTAGTGTCACCCCTGTTGACCTGTGTGACCCCCATAACATAGGCCTAGTTAAGCAAGCGTTGTTTGCATTTCCATTGTAAGATGGCGTGTTTCCTTGCTGAAGTATTCGTTCGCTATTTATACAACTTTGGAGTTCGTGCATATTCGTGGTTCTCTGGATTAAATTATGTAAATGATTTGAATTGGACTCTCTGTCATCTTGAAACAGGTTGGTACATTTTCTATTTTCCGTTTGATCATGTAATGTTGGTTAATATTTGTTACTACGTTCCACTTGAAACTTGCTCATCTTCTTCATTATGTAGTAGGTTACGTTGGGACAGACAGGATTTTACCTCAAGTATCGATCGACAACAACTGAATCTTTCATGAAAGCTGTTTCAACCTCGGACATTAATCGAAGTCGTTCTTTACGAGGTAAATTTCTTTCTTGGGACAAAGTCCTTTCGAGCGAGCGTTGGAACTGTACTTGTAGTTCTAACTAGGTCAAACTAGATCTGTATGTTAAGCAGAGACGTGATTTGAAGCGAGGCGCACTGCGTGCGTGGTCTGTCTCGTCTCACGAAGGGAAAGGCCGCAGGTCGCGGAAAACGACCGTGACCTTTGTTAATCTCTCAAAAGTAAGCCATTGACCCAGATTCTCAAAAAGATCCATTCTTTGCACACACGCATCACAATAAGTATATGTATTTAGCTACAATATGTATAACACACAGGGGTTGTGCTAAATAATGTCGCTCTACACGAAACTGATCAGCACTCAATCTTATTCACGTCTAATGCTTGTCAAACTTGTAAATAATTTGCAGCACATTCAACAGCAATCTAATCCTGTTTTGTTCCATTTTTGTTCCTTTCCATCCACTCCCCACTTCTTATACGTGTTGTATATTAAATTTTCTATCCATTTCATACAAAAAACAAAACAAAAACCTTTCTATCTTTCCCTCCTCTTTCTAATTTCCGTATATTGTATAACAAGTCGGTTTTAACCTGTAGGCCACATTCCCAGCCCTTGAGCTTTAATCCTTATAATTGATTTTCTCTGGATTTGAGAGCATAAAAGATGTACATAGCTACATCCCGTATGATCTCTGTATTTTTGTTTTGTAGTATATTATCTAATCTAATCGTGTTCAGATTGTTAAAATGTTTGGTTATGTATTTCACTCTTAATTGGTTATAATTTGGACATGCTGTTAAAAAGTGCATTTCTGTTTCATCTACAGGACAAAAGGGGCAGGTTGCAATCACCAAACTATCAGTGTATTTCCTATTGATATGTAATTCGTTTATTCCTAGTCTCATTTTTGTTAATGCTTTCCTAAATTTAGTTATAGTAATTTGATGTAGATATTCTTCTGTTTGATGCAAGGTTTTGAATGTGTAGTATGTTGTGAATCTCTCGCTATTTGTTATTTTCTCATGCCAAGTTTGTTTATAACAATCTAAAAATTCTTTGTTTTAACTCCTTTATAAAACTATGTTCATTACTTACCCTTCATTTGCCCATACTCTGAGAAACCATACCTATCTAGACATCCTTTTATTCCTAGTGCCCAGTTTTGTGTTTTAGTTACTTCTATTTTTTCCCTTTCATATGCTTGTTTTGGAATCCTATTAGGTGGCATATTTACTAAACGTAGCCAATATCTAATTGCTTTTATTATACTATCTATATATAACGGGTATCTGCCTAACTCTCCATACACTAGATTATTTGGTGTTTTCTTTCTACCCCTAAATATTTTTTACAAGCAAGTAGATGTACATTTTCTACTGCTGAATACATAGTTAATCCCCATACCTCAGCTGCATATAGTAATAGTGGTTTGATTTGGGTATCAAATAATTTAAAATAGATATTCATGTCTATATGTCCTAAACTGTACATGGTTTTCATTATTTCAATCACCTTACCTTTAGCTCTACCTGCATATTCTGAGAGGAGATATCTGCTGAGAGTTTGGTTGTCAATGTATAACCCAAATATTACAACTATTTACAACTTCTAATTCATCACCTTTATAATACCATTTCTCTGCTCTTCCTAAGTATCCTCCTTTCCTGAATACCATGACTTTGTTTTAGTAGATTCACTGTTAGGCCTATTTGGTCAGAGGTCTCTTGGAGATTTCTAAGTTGATTTTGTAATCCTGATGGGGTTATCGATATTAGTGCTATATCATCAGCAAAGAGTAGTAGGAATAGTTCCTCAGTTCCTGGTAGAAATTGGTAGCCATGTCTTCCTCTCAATGTTACCCTTTTTTGCCACTTCTGTTATCAAAAGGGAAAAATTAAAGGAGATAGTAAGCACCTTGTTTCACTCCTTGAGGACAGTCGAAGAATTCTGTCAGTTCATTCCATGTCTCACACATGCCTGAACTGTTCTGTACATTCCTTTTAACATGTTTAACATTTTAGTAGATATTTTATGTTTCTTTAGGATTTCCCATAGCTTATCCCTGTTGACTGTATCGAACGCTTTATGATAGTCAATGAATGCTACATATAATTTGCTTCTTCTGCCATACAAGCAGCTACTTATCATTGTTACCAGAGTGTAAATATGGTCTATGGTAGAGAAGTTTTTTCTAAATCCTGCTTGCTCTTTGCTTAGTTTGTTCTCTTCTCTGCCCAGTTGTATAGTCTTCTATTTATTACAGCTGTGGAGATTTTACTTAAGATGCATAATAGGGAAATACCTCTATAATTTCCTGGAGTTTGTTTATCACCCTTTTTGAAAAGAGGCACGATTACAGCTTTTGTCCATTCTATAGGAAAATAACTATCCTGAAATATCTTATTAAATAATTTTATTAGAAACGGGGTTATGTGTTGTTCTGTGGTCTTAAAAAATTCTGGTGGTATTCTGTCAAGTCCAGATGCTTTACCTTTTTTCAGTTTCTTTATTGCTAGACTTATTTCAATATTAGTTATCTCTTCATCTAATTCTTGTATATGGATTTCCTCTTCTTCGACTTCAATGTTTTGTTGCACCCTTTCATTGTTGTTTTGCACTTCAGGTAGTTGCGGGTTTAAAACACTTTCAAAGTGTTCTTGCCATTGTGTAATACTTATTGCTGGTAGTGTAAGCTTTTTTTTGTGTGCTTTTTATAATGTTCCAAAACATCTTACTGTCTTTTTGGTTTTGTATGAGTGCCTCGTATGTTTGTTTACTATATTGTTTTTTTTTTCTCTCTGGTTGTTTCTTTATATATTGTTCTTTTGTTTGCATATAACTCCTTTCTTACTTCATACAAATTTGGGTTTTTGAATCTGTTAGTATGCGTCATTGTACATAATGCGTGTCTGGCATCTTTTTCTTGGCTTCACATTCCTTATCATACCATCCATTTGTTGTTTTGTTATCCCCTCCTATGCCTATATTTACATACATACTTTTACCAGCCTCTTTTAATAGTTTATTAAAATTTTCTAAACTTAAATCTATATCAGTGTCAATCTCCTCGGTAATCTGTTCCAGTAGTATTTTAAATCTCCTCTGTTTCTATATGCTGTATATATTCTTGTTGTTTTGCAGGGTACCATCTAATTTTCTTTACAAACTTTCTCTTAAGTTTGTCTTCCTGGGGGTCTGGCAATGTGCTCTGTATTACCATATTGATTGGCATATGGTGAGATTCAATTCTTTCCTGGATAACACAATTTTTTACATTACCAATCAACTCAAATGAACATACATAATAATCAATTGTACTGTTCCCTCTATCAGAAATAGAATGTGTATGTACCGTCAAAGTTCTCTGCACTTAGTCCATTTAGAGGTGTTAATTTAAATGTTGTACAAAATTCAATTAATTTTTTTCCGAAGAGAGAGAGAGAGAGAGAGAGAGAGAGAGAGAGAGAGAGAGAGACAGACAGACAGACAGACAGACAGACAGACAGACAGACAGATACAGACACA
>CM031619.1:21789-26139 GCA_018398815.1 Conus ventricosus
TCTCTCCTCTTTTTTCATTGTCTTTCCGTGGACTTTTTATGATCCGTTCAGAAGTGTACTCCAGTGCTCACACGTTCAGATCTTTGACATTGCAAAGGACAGGGATGAGCGGTGGTTGTTTTGAGTTTTTTAGATGGACCTTCCTTTTCCGCGTGTTTACGGTGTGTGCCGGAATGTTGTTTACACGTATGTTTGCGTCTGATGTGTAATATTCTCCATTTATGTCTGTGGCGTTTCTAAACGCAGCGTCTCTAACGTGGCATGTCTTCATGCTTAGATTTCGCAGACGAGACAGACTGACCAAGATATTTACGTTTAATGTATGCGTTTTGTGTGCTGGACGTTTGTGGAGAGAAAAAAAAAACCTACAAGAACGGTTGTCTTGGTTTCGGTCTCGTTGTTTCTTTAAAGCCGTGTGCCATTTTCTACCACTACAACGCCGGGACTGACTTTTGAAGACACCGAGTCTTGGACATGATCACTTCTTCAGTTCACTGGTATCACGGTTCCCATATGCGCTCAAACCACACAACACCGATAACCATTCCTCGGCTCCAACCTTGTTGGAAAAAAAAAGGTCAACCCTATTCCAGTTGTTTTCCTCACATCTGAGCGCTACACACAAAAAAGTGACGACTTTCACAGTTGACACTAAATCAGACTCCGTGTTAACCTTTCCCTATCAGAAGCAGACAGGCCATAGAACGACATGGAACGATGGCCACGTTTCTTCCAATGTCACGTTGTGTGGTGGGGGTGGGGGGGGGGGGGAGAGAGAGGCGAAACAGAGAGGCAGTGGGTGGAAGGAACAACAAAAAGAAGGAGGTGGGTGTGTTAAAACTTAAAAATGAAAAAAGTGTGAATGGCAGAAACGAGAAAGCATAAACAGCTGACGACAGAGACAAAAAATAAAGAGTGAAAAGACAGACACTGTGTGAAAGACAGAACAAAATAGAGAAGACAGACAGGAAGGGTGGGGGGAGGGGGTCGTAAACAAGGTAGGAAAGGAAAGAGATGAAGAAGCGAGGAAGAAGTGAGGGAAACCAGGCAGAAAAGAGAAGACCTGACAGACGTTGTTTCAGGGCCTAAGCGACACGCGGAAATGCAGAACTTCCTCTACAAACAACAAAACGCTTTTCTGAAGGACAGGCTAAACCTGGAGCCAACAGATTCAAATCAACCCCTTCTCTCCACACTGAAAAAGAAAGAAAGGAAAAAAACAACAAGAAAGAGAAAGAAAGAAAGATAAAACAAGAAAGAGAAAGAAAGAAAGATAAAACAAGAAAGAGAAAGAAAGAAAGATAAACAAGAAAGAGAAAGAAAGAAAGATAAAACAAGAAAGAGAAAGAAAGAAAGATAAAACAAGCGAAAAAAGGGGGGAAAGGTCGACATATTAAGAACATATTAAGGGTGTCGCCCCCACACAGAAATGAACCTCTTGTCTCCAGACTTTAAAACTCTTTTCGGAAAGACATGCAAAAAATCGAAGCCGACAAACGGAAATCCACCGCTTTCTCTTTAAAATAAAAACAAACAAACAACAACAACAACAACAACAACAACAACAACACAAAAACAAAAACAAAAAAGAGGAAAAGTACAGGACAGACTGAAAGACATATTAGGGGTTTAACCAACACACGGAAATCAAGCCCTCTCTCTCCAAACCACACAGCTCTAGTGACACACTGAGGCTAACACAGGACCTCTCTCTCCAATCCACACAGCTCTAGTGACACACTGAGGCTAACAACAGGACCTCTCTCTCCAAACCACACAGCTCTAGTGACACACTGTCTGAGGCTAACAACGGGACCTCTCTCTCCAAACCACACAGCTCCAGTGACACACTGAGGCTAACAACGGGACCTCTCTCTCCAAACCACACAGCTCCAGTGACACACTGAGGCTAACAACAGGACCTCTCTCTCCAAACACACAGCTCCAGTGACACACTGTCTGAGGCTAACAACAGGCCCTCTCTCTCCAAACCACACAGCTCCAGTGACACACTGAGGCTAACAACGGGACTCTCTCTCCAAACCACACAGCTCCAGTGACACATGAGGCTAACAACAGGACCTCTCTCTCCAAACCACACAGCTCCAGTGACACACTGAGGCTAACAACGGGACCTCTCTCTCCAAACCACACAGCTCCAGTGACACACTGAGGCTAACAACGGGACGTGAGCGGCCAGAGAGGACGACCAACAAAGGTTCCCTGACCTGAAGTAGGGAGAAACTTTAGGGACAGGTGTATCCTCGGAACACTTGCAGAGGAAAACCTCTCTCATGCACGTCTTGGCCTTGAGCTCCCATTCAGTACAGTACAACCTTCATTTCCTTTCAGCCCTTCTGGGGAATGGAGATAACAAGAGGCAGTCACCACTTTTAATGTTCTTTAAAAAAAGGAAATAAAATGAACAGTCACACGGAAAATCGCATGGTTGAACTGTAAGGACAATACTGAACGTATTGATCAAGAAATTATTTCATGCAGAAAAATCAAAGTATCCTGCTTCATGTCATGTACTGAGAGAAATTCAGCGGACATGTGTTTGTTTTGTTCTGTCGTGTATCTGGATTAATTCAGCAGACATGTTTTTCTGTCGTGTACCCGGATTAATTCAGCAGACATGTTTTTCTGTCGTGTACCCGGATTAATTCAGCAGACATGTTTTTCTGTCGTGTACCCGGATTAATTCAGCAGACATGTTTTTCTGTTGTGTACCCGGATTAATTCAGCAGACATGTTTTTCTGTCGTGTACCCGGATTAATTCAGCAGACGTTTTCTGTCGTGTACCCGGATTAATCAGCAGACATGTTTTTCTTTCGTGTACTCGGATAAATTCAGCGGACATTTTGTCCTTTCATGTACTAGGCCAAATTCAGTGGGGGGGAGGGGGGGGGGAGGGGGGGAGGGGGGGGGTTCATAGACTAGGATAAATTCAGTGGACATTTTCTTTTTTATCTTTCATGTAGTCGGATAAAATTGACCGCACTTTTTTTTTTTACTTTATGTACTCAGAGCTTCAGTGGACATCTTTTCTTTCATGTACTTGGATAAAGTTCAGCGGACTTTTTTGTACAGTACTGCTAAAACATTTACACACGAGCTGGCCAGATCATCACTCAAGATAACCATCATGCTGGTCTGGTTTTTTTTGTTTTAGGGGGGAGGGGGGGGAGGGGGGGCAGGGGGAGGGAGGGGGCAGTCAATGGGAGAGGGCTGTAGATGGATTCGAACTCTGCACTCCAGAATGGTCGGTGCTTCAAGCTGAGTCGTTTTTTTGTATGTGTGTAAACCACCTGAGTATGGAGTTGAGGAAATGGGGACACAGTCTTTATAAACTATCTCTTTGGTTCCTTCTCAAGATCCAGCTGAAACTCTTTCCGCAGCATCTGCCAGTCTCAGGCTGTCTTTGTTTCAGAAAATCAACGCTGTTTTTCAGATTATAGGCCAACATGCAACCCTCACGCCCCCCCCCCACCACCCCCCCCACCCCTTTTATGTGATCACTGAGGATGGGGTGATAAAGATGTGCTACGATTTCCAATCACAATTAGACTGACGACAAGGCTGTACTTACGCTTACTTTCATCATATAGCTGACGTCAACCGGACGAGGATACAGACACCGAGTGTTGGTCAGGAAATCGAAGCCACACGCAGGAGCATCCTTTATTTAGAGGGGGGGAAATCGATGGTGGTCCCAAGGTCTTATATGGACACACAGTAACTCAATCTGGGTAGAACTGATCGGAGGCAGAAAAATCCTACAAACAAACAGCTCTAATAGGAATCGAACCGTCCTCGTCAGATCCACGAGCTGAACCACTTGCAACAGGTCTGCTGCATGTTTGCGTACCTTGAGTGGGCTGTCTACATGTAAATCCGACTTGAAGTGTGGACTGTCTACATGTTTGTGTACCTTGAAAGTGCGGGCTCTCCATGTTCCCCCGACCTTGAAGTGTGATCTACTGTTTTCTGTACTTGAAAGTGCGGGCTTGTCCAATACATGTTACTCCCGTACTTGAAGTGTGGACTTTCATTTTCTGTACCTTGAAGTGCGGGCTGTCTACATGTTCCGAACCTGAGTGTGGCGGAATCATGTTCCCCGACTCTGAGTGTGGACTTTCTACTTTTAGGCTGAACTGACAGGTGGCTGTCTCATGTTTCCCGTAACCTTGAGGTGTGGATTTCTAATTAGCTGACCTTGAAGTGTGGACTGTCTCACAGTTCCCGCGAACTTGGAAAAGTGCGCTGTTGCTGCTACCTTGAGTGGGCTTTTACATGTTCCCGTACCTTGAAGTGTGGAACTGTTCTACATGTTTGCTGTCGGGGGG
>CM031619.1:31239-61239 GCA_018398815.1 Conus ventricosus
AGTTAGAGAAAGTGATGAACAATATGAGACCACCGTGATGATGGAAAGTATCACTTTCCTCCAGTGACTCCTGTGCTCAGTTACGCCCCCTACGACCAAAGATACCTGAAGTCAAATTCTCCGAAGGTAACCTGCTTCGATTGAGCATACATCAGACGGTTCGAAACGTGTTAGCGACAGTCCAGGGGTTGCCTCAGAAGAGTGGGCAGGTCATTTTGTCAGCGTTACTGACGGGTAAGGCATTACGATTTTTATACTGCGTTACAGCAGAACAACATCAGATTTCGGCTCTAGTGAAGAATCGGTTGATGAAGAGGATTTGACCTCACAGAGAGAGGGTTACCGGAAGAAATTTTACGTTCAGCTAAATTACAAGCAGTGATGAGAACGTACACTCAGTTTGGATGGCACGTTTGGATCACTATTATGAAAAGTGGGTTAGAGTGAGGTCGGTAACGACAGACGGATTTCGCAGATTGAAAGAGCTAGTTTATGAAAGAAAGAACAAGATTTTGTCAGGTTGGCGGTCTGCCCTGAGTTAACTATACATTTGAAAGAAGGACAGCCAGAACAGCAGGAGAGATGTAGAAGTTCGCAGCGGTGTATAGAGAGGCACGTTATGGGGCTACTAAGGTGCAGAGAAACAGTGCTAAGGCACATGTGAGAAGATTGCAAGGAGACTCGGATAGTTTTTCCTGCAAAACACAAACCCAGTGGAGGGGCAGAAGGAAGGCAAAGGGACATTAGGTGTTTTCATTTCACAAGGAAAGGGAACATGAGGCGAGGGAATGATCGCATGAGTTCCAAAGGCAGGCAGCATTGCAAAGAGGTGGATAAGGGTCGTCACGGGAAACGGACCTGCAGTGGAACCTAACAGGGATCCCATCTGAAGAGGGTAGAGTGCGGGCCTAGGCTAGCACTGGACAGCAGTCAGTGAACAGGGATGGGAGGGTCACTAAGGCTGAGGTGGTTCGTTACCAAGGCAAGAAGGGTGGTGGCCAGCAGATGGTTCAAGTGTTACGAGACACTGGTTGTCGAATTGCGGTGATGGTGAGAACAACCGCTGGGTCGAGAACAGGATGGGATTTACAGGGGTCAAATCCTGACCAGAACTCTAAACGAATGGCACTGTTGAGGGAGTTACCAGTTGCTAAGATAGAAAGTACGTACCCTTACTTATCGTCAGGCGAGTTGTCCTGCTTTGGTTGATTGGAGAAACCCCTTCATATTATCATTGGAAATATCCAGGGGCAAGGATCCAGGACCTGTAGGACCACAGTGACACCTCGCCCAACAACGTGCCTGTATTACCACTGTCACACCTGCCCCACCATGTGCCAGTATTACCACTGTGACAACCTCCCAACTACGTCCCCTGTATGACCACTGTGACAAACCTCCCCCAACACGTGTCCCGGGCTTACCAAACTGTGACCCTCCCCAAGAGCATGGAAATATATGTTTGTTCAAGCTCACACCATCTTATTTGCACGAAAAACCCCCCCCCATTTCACATACAAATCACGTCCATGCACATATTCAGTTTTGCAAAATTTAACACCTATTTTACAAAAAAATTAACACGAGCTCCAAACCGCCAACATGGACGTAATCAGTACATTAAAACGTGTGGGCATTGGTCTAGAAAAGAATTTGGTGATCGTGAAACCAAAACAATTTTCCATCTCCCTCCGAGAACAAAAAAATCTAAATTAGATTAACAGTACGCTCTGACAGAACTTAGCTTGTACTTAACTTTAAGAACCTAACTAGTAACTTACTTAAGGAACATAACAATAACCTAACTAGTACTTAACAATAACTTATAATTTTACTTACACTTTTTACTTGTAATTTACTTGCACTTCACTTAAAAAGTACTTTCAAAAACTAACTTAACTTGAACTTATCTTAATCACTTAGACTTGCACTTTATCAAGTTCTATAAAAACTATTCCATAGAAAATGGGACTACTGCAGGAGGTTGCAACTTTTTTGCAGAAGGCGGCTTCTTCTTCTTTTACTGTGGGGGACTTGCGCTTTGTGTTAGGTATGGTCGTTAGTATATATGTATCTAAAAAACCACCCCCAGACAACAACAGGCAGCTTCCAATACATAATGAAACATCATTAATCGTTCGCTTTGATGTTGTTAATTGAGTTTGTTGATTGTGTGGCGACGTTGATATTAACTATCTAATAATTTTTGTATTACGATTGGTTTGCTTTTTGCAGTCAGATCCATTCAGCTATGTTAACGCCCGGCCTCAACACGTCCAGGACATTTAGAACTTATAACATTACTCACCAGTGGTACATTACTAGTGGTACCTTCACTTGTGACATTCTGCTTCCTGCGGAGGGCCCTGTGGGCTCTTCTCATCCTGCTCGCTCATTGATTTTTTATATGCGATTAAATTAATTTTAGCAAAATTAAAATGAAGATTAAAATTAATAAACCCATGATGCATGGGCATAACATTGTTCCAAATCTGTAATACATTTACACATGGCAAGAGTTTCTAGTGAACTTGTTTAACAACCGGATCTTGTGAAAAGTCGTATTTTAAATCTTCTACGTGAAATCAACCAGCGAGCGCCATCTTTACTTACTAACTTAGCATAATAGGCTAATCATTGTCTGACCCACGATTTAACACATTTTTGACCCTAGCTTGTGCTCCGTACCTAGCGTAATCTATCTCAATTCTGATGTGGACTGTTGTTGGATCTGTACAATCCTTAGTTGTCAACGCCTAAATACTGTCTAGTTTTTCCACAAGCAGCCAGAAAAAGAGTCTAATCCTTATCTTATGGCAGTGGTTCTAGCGGAGTAGTCTTGCTTGCACTCACTGACTTTAATAGTTCTTCCAATCCATTTTAAAACAATAAAAAATAATATAATACTATTAAAACCATGAAGTTAACGCCTGGTTAAAATATGCAGTGCCCTATTGTTGGTGTATATTATAATTCACAACCCATGCCAAATGATTGTTAGGAATAAAACCGCCCAACATGGGGGAAGATAGCAATACGCCAAAACTTTGTTTGCCACATTTAATTATTTAGGCTTTAACAACAAAAAGCTTATATGAATAACAAGCACAAAAGACTGTCTTTCGTCTGTAAGATTATTTTAATTATTTTTTTAGTTCATAAAAAGATAGTAGAAAAAAAAAGAATATCATACGGATTACCCTTCTGCTGTAATTTAGCGCACCTAAGTATAGGCAATATAGCGTGTAGCAAAAAACATGTAAAAATGAACCGGCGATCACGAAGGTTAGACATTGAGGCCGTTTGAATAAGGTAAAAGTTTGTAATAACAGTCGAGGGATAGCGCGTCAAAAGACTTTCTTGTTACACCAGGGTATTATATACCAGAAAATGTAGTTATCATAGAAAGATTAATTTATCAGAAAAACATTATAAAAGAAGGCTGGAGTAGTTAAGGATGGTGGGATAGCAGATTGTTAACGCTTTAGCCTACTCCTGGATAGCAATTATATGTTTAAGTAAATTATGATGACAGATGAAGAGAGAGAGCGTCATAAAGATGGCCCATAGAAGATATGACGCTACTGCAAGAGACGCTTACGATAAAAGACGAATTGCTCCCCTTTGACTTTATTAAAATAAAAAGTTAAAAGAACAGGGCCATGCAGGATTCACCACATTAACAGACGTATTGATGAGGCAGATGAATGAAGTATTAACTTAGTAACAGGAAAGAAGATTCTTAACAACGCCTACCGCCAGAACTGTCTGACTTTAATGAGCCGTCAGAAGAACAGAAAATAGCAGAATATTGGATTAAATGTGGTGCTATGGGAGCAATCTATAATTCTTCCGCACAAAACATCAAAAAAAAAAAAAAAAAAACAATTAAAATACAATTTAAAAATACAGTCCTTCTTCTGGACAATACGAAGTACAAAATATATTAATTTCTCCAAAGGTATATGGAAAGGAAAGACCGCTATTGGTAAAAACTGAGTAAAGGCTGCAAGCGTGTCTGAATCAGAGTGCGAAAGACTGGCTTTCAAAACAGGCAATTTTGTGCAAAAAATAGTCAGCATGCCCCCAAAAGAATAATAAGGCCTAGAATATGTTTAACTCAGTTCCAAATGACACCCACCACATGACTTGTTGTATCTTCCACATGATACAGTTAGAAGAAAAAAGTTGTAAAGTATGCTCTGACAGTGTTGTATTACACTGGCTTCAAGATATAAGAGCTGAGCCTTTAAACGAATAAAATCTCAACTGCTCAGGTGGCTAGTAGCTTACAAAAAATATACAAGCGAGGCCCATTAAATTAACCTAGCTGATTCAAGTTTGAGGATGATATGACCAGAGTTTAAATGGTTCTGTAAACCAGCTGTTTTTTAAAACAACATGTAACAGTTAAGAGAGGGATCCGCCAGCAACAACCCGTGCGATCACACACACGCCCTATTAGTAAAATTTAATAAGAATCTCGCTGAACGCCTGTTTCCTATCAATATCACAGAGACATAATGACTCTACGAAGTACGCTACGAAGTAACACTAGACAAAGTACAGGAGAACGCAACACAGAATGGTTAGAAGGTTGCCAGCAGTATCTATACGACCAAGAACAGATGAAGAAATTAAAGCACAGGTCCTTAAACCAGTGAACGCAAACAAAATTAAAAAAAAATAGCATTACCGAAGACATCCAAGGTTAAATCAAAACCTCTTACCTGTTTGGACAAAAGAAAGAAACTATTATGCCCTGTAAAGGCATAGGCGATGTTAGTGAATTCGAGCCCCATACCCAATAGGAGCGAAGATGCTCTGAAGTAGAAAGAATATGAAAAACAGACCCTCCCATATATTAATTTAAGAGAGACTCTCCATCTAGCGGTGCAACTATGTACCTAAAGGCCTGCCCCTAAAAAAGTCGTTTAGTTCGTGAAGAGTACAGCAAGATGTCCGCAACAAAGTGAGTAAGAACAAAACAAAAGTAATTGTTAAAACATATATATTTGTAAAACTATATGTAATTAGGTCATATGATGTGGGGTTAAATTAAAAACAATCAAAGCCGCTCATGTGATTGTTTTATATACATGTTCTGTTAACTTGCAAACAGTGTCCCCTGTCGTGAATTAAAAAGACATTCTCCACGTCCTTTTGAAGTTCAATTTTCCTGTCGGTCTAAATCAACAAGCCATCAGCCATAAGCATCTGAAATTACCTTCGTGCCGTAATGTATTCATCACTGTAATTATTTGCTTAATCTTAACTTAATTAAGCAAAGTTTTGTTGCTGAATCTAGGAGCCACACTTGGCAGTGTGCTTTGTAAATTAGGAGTTAATTTTTTTTTTTTAAAACAGCACATACGAACCATAGACCTGGCACCTAAACCCTAACCCGAGACCGTCCAACAGCTAAAGCGGCAGGCGCCCCAACCCCACCAGAAGCTAAAACAGCCATGCCAGACCCCAGCACTTATGCGCTACCGCATAATAGCCATTAATTACATAAGAAAATAGTATTACAGCAATTAGCATATACTTATGCTAGTACTCAAAACTTTATATCCAAGTCGCTTTCAATATCCTTTTGAAGTTCAGTCATAATTCAAAAACGCTAAACTTAATGAACCTCCATTTTACAACAGAAAATTTTTTATTTAAATAATCTTATACATAACATTACTTAGTAAATCCTTCTGTCAGCACTACAACAACATAGTAAAACTCAATAAAAACAACATACTTAATGAAATAGAAGTCAAGTACAGGTATACTAAGGCTTGACCAACCATTAAAATAACCTTGCGAATGATGCAAGGAGTTTATTTCAACTCCGCCTTTTAGTAATAACAATAACGAGCTAAAACAGGGCAACCAAGTTACAGCCATAAGGATTTGTTAGCCTCAAAAAACGCCTGTAGCAGGCAAACTAGTATCGCCCAGCCCCTCGGAGTAAATAAATAACGAAAAAATCATCTGTCATTTGGCCTAGGTAGTGGGATTCAAAATTAGAGGGTAAATTCTAAGCCTATACGTTGTTCACCCCCCCCGCGCCCCCACTTCAGCTAAGGACCTTTCTTTCTCTGTTAGCACATTATTCAGAACCTCGCTTAGTTATTTCAATCTGCTTTATCTGATTGGTTCCTGGGGACAAGGCTAACAAGAAGGACCAGCATTAAAGGCAATTCCTAAAATTGGTTGTACATATCATAGTCACACATACAATGGGGCTTCGAGATCAAAACTATTAAATACCAGTCATTTCAGGAAGCACAACGCCCAAGGCATTACTCTCTGTTTATGAAGTTTGTATATTCATGTACGTTTTGCCAAACTCGTATGCTCTATAAATTTCTTATTTCTTCTGGGCAGGCATGCTGCGCCCGTTTTTTGTCTTCAAATTCTGTCTTTGTAACCCCCCGTATCTGAAATTCACAACCAAAAACATTTCCCTGGCACTCCTAATAAGATCACACTCAGTTTGAGTCTGCTAGTACTTTTAGCTCTCCTGCATTGCATTTAAGGAGCTAGCTCCGCTTGAAATTCAGGCCCTCGAGACATTCTTTATATAATATAAAATTATAATAAACAAATTGTTAAAAACAATCCACTAATAACAAATTATAATAAACAAACGTTTGAACTTGTGGGGTCAGTTCCGTAATCCATAAGCTTAGCGCGCTTAGAATTTTTCTAAACTGTTCCTTTATTTTTTTTAGTGCTCATCTTTGTCCCTTATTATATAATTTTTCACTTAAACATTCTTCAAAACTATCTTTGTCCTAAGTGTCAAAATAATACAAGCTGATTTTAAACACATGCGATCGAAAGTCTTTTAAGACAGCAATACAAATTTTGAGTTAAGAGCCGAACAGAAACTAGGGCGTGGCGGCCACTAAAGCTAGCTTTGAACAGGGCATTTCTTTTTTTTAACAATGTCTTGTTCAGCCGAAACAGACATCAATACTAAACACGTTTCAGTTCACTGTCAAATATTTATAGTAATGTACTAAACAGTCGCTCAGTTAGTCCGCTAGGATCAAACTAAAAAATATATTCTCGTGTCAGAACGCAAATAAACATCCTTATCTTTGATAAGACTTGTTGTGCATAATGGTTGTGCAGAATATCAACAATGTGCGCGTAATGAAACCTTATATAGTTTGTAACAAATCAGTACGAAGACAGTTATTTATCCCCCACACCCATTAAATCCCGCAGATAATAGAACAGGTGCGATCTATTTGGCATAAACTTCAAATATCCATCTGTTTTTTATTAGAGTATTTACTTCTGCATTTTTTAATAAGCCACATCTTTAGCCTGATTTTCTTCAATGTTTAACTGGGCATCACAAAACCTATAAAATGAGCATTTTTAAATGGAGCGTCTCCGTCAGCCTTCATGTGAATATTTATTTTTAATAAGCCCATCATGCCCTACCCCTTTCCTCCACTTCCAAACAGTCTGTTGTCAAATGTAGATCTAAAATCCAGCCACAGTCCATATTTGTTTATTAAATAGTCTTCGAGTCTTACATCATATGTTGTTGGCATCCGTTAGTCCTCGGGAGACGATGGATTTGCGCCCTTTGCAAATGTTTCCGTTGGTCATACAGCGTCTGCTGTGAGTATAGACCCACATTGGAGTGGCAGTCCTCGCTGCATTTGATGCACTTGAAGGCCGAGTCAGCTGCTGGCAGCAGCTGCTTGTTTCTTTCTCTGTGCGCGCTTTGCGTCGGCAAGCTTCCGGAGCTTCTCTTCGCCAGCTTCCAGCCCAGTGTTCACAGTGTGTCTCAGCTGGATCTGTCCTGAGCAAGCTCTTCCCAGGTGTTGGTGTCGATGTCGAGAGCCTTCAGGTCGCGCTTGCAAACATCCTTGAAGCGGAGTTGTGGTATTCCAGTTGTTCTCTTGCCAGAGGCAAGCTCTGGCGTACAGAAGTTCTTTGGGGATCCTGCCGTCGTCCATTCGACGCACATGACCAAGCCACCTGAGGCGACGCTGACGGAGAAGAGTGGTCATGCTGGGAATCTTGCACGCTCAAGCACATCGTTGTTTGTCACGCGATCACATCCATGTGATCCCAAAGTATGCGCCGGAGACAGCGCATGTGGAAGGCACTCAGCCTCTTCTCTGTGTGAGGCATACAGGGTCCAGGATTCGCTGGCGTACAGGAGAGTGCTTAGCACACACAGGCTCGGTACACAGCAATCTTGGTGTTTAATGTTAACATGCTGTTGTTCCACACCTCTGAGATAGTCTGGCCAGGGTGGAGAGGCCTTGCCAATCCTTCTGTTGATCTCTGTATCCAGAGAGAGGTTGTCGGTGATGGTGGAACCGAGGTACGTGAACTGGCTAATGGCCTCTAATTCATGGTTGTTGATGGTGATGCGGGTTGTTCAGCATCCTGAGCCATCACGTTCGTCTTCTTCAAGCTTAATTGTCACTACCCGTACTTTGCTCTTTGCCTTCAGCCGAGCCAGTTTGAACAGTCGGCCATCTGATCGGGTGTGAAGGTAGACACCCTCAGTTGATGTCCCAAAGGCGTGCTTCAGCAGGACAGCGAAGAAGATGCCGAAGAGGGTGGGAGCGAGGACACAGCCCGTTTGACTCCACTGCGTATGTTGAAGGCATCTGATGTCGAGCCTTCGTACTGCACTGTGCCTTTCATGTCGTCGTGGAAAGACTGGATCACACTCAAAAGTCTTGGTGGCAGCCTCTCTTCGCTAGGACGTTAAAGAGTCCATCTCTGCTGACAAGATCAAATGCCTTGGTCAGGTCAATGAAGGCCAGAAAGAGGGCTTGTGCTGCTCTCTACATTTCTCTTGCAGCTGTCCTGATGGAGAAGACCATGTCGATGGTTGATCTCTCCGAGAGGAACCCGCACTGCGACTCTGGGTACACTCTGTCAGCGAGCTTCTGCAGCCTGTTCAGGACGACTCTTGCAAATACTTTGCCTACAATGCTCAGGAGAGATATTCCTCTGTAGTTATTGCAGTCACTTTTGTCGCCTTTGTTCTGTATAATGTGACAATATTGGCATCTCTCATGTCTTGAGGTACTGCTCCTTCCTCCCAGCACTGACAAAGGAGGTTGTGCAGGTGTTCAAGCAGTGCACTGCCGCCACACTTGATGACTTCTGGTGTATGCCATCCTTCCCCTGGTGCTTTTCCTGAGACAACTCCTGATTGCTTTCTCTAGTTCTGCCAGAGTGGGTTTCTCATCCAGTTCCGCCATGAGGGGAGGCTTTCAATCGCATCAAGGGCCTCGTCGGTGACGTGGTTCTGTCTGGAGTACAATTCGAATAATGTTCCACCCATCGCTCCATCTGCTTGTCCTTGTCCTGGATGGTCTCGCCCGTGACAGACTTCAGTGGAGCTGTAGTCTTCTTGGTGGGGCCCATTGCTTTTTTGATGCCGTCGTACATGCCCTTGATGTTTCCAGTATCAGCCGATATCTGGATGCTTTGTACATAGCTGGAGCCAGTATCGTTAGCGCACTGCCTTGCTAATCTCTGTACTTTGCTCTTTGCAGATCTGTACACCTGCAGGTTCTCTGGCTGGGGGATCGCTTGTATTCCAGTGGCGCTGCGGCGTTCTTCTATGGCTGGAGTGAGTGTGGAGGAGTTGGCCTCAAACCAGTCGTTGTTCTTGGTCTGCTTTTTTCCAAAAATCTTCATGGCAGTACTGTGTACTGTCTCTCTGATGTAGTCCCATCTCTCATGGGCTGAGCCACCGGGAGGGTCTGAGTCGAACACCTCGGAGAGGGCTTGGTAAATTCTGCCGCCTTGTCAGATGTGTGGTCTTGTTCACATCGATGCGAGGTTTGCCTTCAGCCTAGAGCGATGTATCTTCTTAGGCTGGAGCTTGATCTGCAGCACACCAGCGAGTGATCGTGTCGCAGTCGGCGCTGTGGAAGGTGCGAGTAAAAAGGACACGCCTCAAGCAGACCGCCTGATGATAATCAGGTCTAGCTGGTGCCAGTGCTTGGAGCGAGGGTGTCTCCATGACACTTTCTGCTGAGGCTTTGTCTGGAAGAAGGAGTTGGTGATGCTGAGGTCGTGGTATGAGCACATCTCCAGGAGTCGCTGCCCATTTTCATTCATCTTTCCCACACCAAACTTCCGAGACAGGAGGGCCAGGAGTCATGGTCAGCACCCACTCTGGCATTGAAGTCACCCAGCAGTAACAGTTGCTCGTCTTTGGGGATCCTCTGGATAAGTGAGTCGAGCTGACGTAGAACTCGTCCTTGTTTCCTTGGTGGCGCTGAGTGTTGGCGCATAGACGCTGATCAGTTGACGGGACCAGTGGTGGTGTTGAGGTGGAGTGATAGCAGTCTTTCAGTTCCTTGTTGGCAGGGTTCTATCATCCCTAGCAAGGAGTTCCGGACAGCAAATCCAACGCCATATTCTCTGGTGTCTTCAGCGCTCTTCCCTTGCCAGAAAAACGTAAAATCCTTTTCTCGGAGGTTCCAGAGTCAGCAAGCCTCGTCACTTGCAGTGTGGCGATGTCGACCTGGAGTCTCACAAGTTCATCGTTGATGACGGAGGTCTTTCGAGCATCGCTAATAGCCTGGAGGTCGTCCGACAGTCCAGGAGTCATTGTCCTTACATTCCAGGTGCCAAGCTTGAGAGCTGGAGTTTTTCTTGTTAATTTTGATTTTCCCTTGCTTTTGCCTGGTGCAGTGATTGCAGTCCGCTTGTCAGATACTTCCGTACCCTGAGCCCTACGCACCCAGTAAGGCAGGCGAACTGTGGCGAGACAGCACCCTATTGGCTGGGGGGCGCCCAGCTTAAGGCGGGCGGTAGCTGTCCAATGAGATGATGATCTCTCCCACCGACGGAAGCAACCCCTGGCGCCAGCTCTACGCCAATCGAGCGGATGGCTTATAACCGGTAAACTGCTGCTTCCCGTGTTGTTTCGACGCTTTGCAGCGAAGCTGAAGTGTCCTCTCCAGGCGCAAGCCTGGGCGAGTTGGTATGGAGAATCAGCTGTTGCCCATGCAGCAGATTCCCCCTCTCCCCACACAGCTGATGGATCCAAGGAAAGGCAGACCCGATACAACTTGGCACCAACGGCGTCGCAGGAGTTGCCGGGATGACGTTGAAGACAGGTCAAGCCGCCTTAGGGACTCCGGCTCCGGATTTTTCCTCAGGGTTGACTCCCGAAGCCTTTCCCGTGAGTGGGATATAGCCGCAAGGCAGCGGAGGTTTAGATTCAGTGTTTTCCTTCACCTAGATGGACTACTTCCCAGTTGACGAGTTCTATCTACCCGATCTATGCGACAGTAGTACCGGCTACATTTTAACCGGTAGCAGGGCGAGAGTCGAGCCCCACCCAGCGAGCCAGACAGAACCTCCTATGAGGACCCACCATGATGCCCCCCAGATGCGGACAAGACCAGCGACCTGACCTGACCTCATAGAGGCGAAGTTTTTTTACATACGCGATCAACTGCAGGATCACTTTGCCTACCTCCAGCAAATAACTTTCTTATTTCATCAAAGTGTTGGTGAGGTAAAAGTCCGCGCCCTGAATACAACTGATCAGACTTGCCATTTATTGCACAGTCAACCTTCTCAATTTTTGGATTATAAACGCTTCTGATTCTCTCTGAAAAGGAGTTGTTTCTTCAGTAAATAAGAACAAAATTCCTTTTAAAGACTCAGAGACTGATTTAGATGTATGTTCCAGAGAGTGTCTCGCTTGTTTCTATTTTCTGTAATGGCGTGTTAACGTTTTTCATAATAAATAACCGTTTTACTTTTATACTGGGTTAAGATTGTTCTAGCCAGTTCGGATTAGTAACAACATCAATCTCAAGAGAGATGTCACTGACTGTGTATTTAGCTAAGGAGTCTTCAGACAGAACAACAGAATCGCTAGGATTAAATGTCAGTTCATAAGAAAGTTTTTCTTTTAGTGCACCTTGGTAATAATGGCATATGCGTCTTTAGCAGTTCAAAATCCAGAGGGATGCAGAATCTGTTGCCAAATGCTTCTGCTACTGCCTCATCTTTAACCATCATTCTTTGCATCCTCCGCTTTAAGCCTGTGCTTGAGACCGTTTGAGTCTTGTATTCCCTGATAAACTTTCTCTTTTCTTTCTTTTTTAGGCACCCATAGATCAGAATAGAGGGCAAAAATGTCTGCCTCGCCTAGTACAAAGACTGCTCTGCCCTCCAGTCTAATTGCCATATGTTTAACGATTGCCCTGCCTAAATTAGCAACAACAGTAGCATTAGGATCTATCAATTTAATATCTATTTGGAATGATACTTTAGCCGTGCCTGGCATTATAACATCGCCAGCGCCAAGATCCGGGAACTTAACTGCTAAAGTTTGTTCAGGTTCAACTGTTGATGGAGTATTTACACTAATTACAGTCTGTCTTATACCTTTTACACCATGAGGTTCCTTCTCTTTTCTGTATGGAACGAGGTCACAACCGTATGAGTTCATTTTTTATAAAACAAAAAAGAATATAAATAAAAAATATGGATGAAGATTTTGACGCGATTGATCCATTGAAGAAGAAGAAGAGATCTGCCAGGCCTTCATTTGAAGAAGATGAAACAGAATTAGGTCCTTCATTGCGCGAAGAACTTGAAAGAGCAGCAGAAGGTTCTTCAATCCCTTCATTAGAAGAAGTAGAAACACCCCCTTCAGTTAGCGCATCTCGTGCAGAACTATTAACAAATAGAATTAACTCATTCTACATAAGCTTAGGACTAGAACAGCCAGAAGGCCTCAGCCCTTTTGATTTTAAGATTGATAAAAGCAACCATCTGTATAAAAGAACTAGCAGACGAAATTTTGTAAGAGTTACCACAAGCCAGACCCAACTAAGTTTTTAAAACTAAACACAATTAGGCAGAGGATTCCTGTTGCTGACCAAAGGCGATTAAACATTTTAAATTTAAGGCCTGAGGCTGTTAGTCTTTTACAGAACTTGGAGCAAGAGTTGCCAACACGATCTGAAATAGAAATGACCTCTTTTCAAGATTTAGGTTCAAGAGCAGATGAAGCAATAGCAGAATTGAAACGAGTTTTAATTAGGAGACACAGTTAAAAACATTAACGATTCTCCATTGCCTATGCGTGAAATCCTGGGCTTAATGCCGCTTGCGAACAATAAGGGGTGAACTAACAAACAATTTAGCAAAACTTGGTGAGCTAGATAGAGAGATAGAAGAAGAAAAAAATAAACTGGCATGATGCAGATGATAACAATTTAGGGCGAGAAGAAAAGGTTAGAATACAGCAGAAAATACAAGATTTAATGCTACAAAGGGCGGCCAGGTTAGAAGTGCTGTCTACTAACAGAGTGCAGTTAGCATCACAAACAAGCAGAATAAGAGAAACTATAAACAGAATACTTTATGAAAACACTACGCTGGCAGAAAGAATAAGGACTCTGTTTCAGGGAACAGGGGATTACAATAGTTAGCATATTAACAGCTGTTGGGTTTGCTATCTCTACACTCGTTTATGCTTTAACCGGCAGTGCGCCAACAGGCCAGTAGCTCCTCCAACGCCTCAGCCTGGTAAAAGTTGGATTAGAAAACAATTGCATCATCTAGCAAACTTATTAAAGAAGTTAGCAGCCAAAGCGCTTGATGCTTGCCTGGCATAATAGGCAGTGTTGTTAGTTGGGTTTTGTCTACTATAGGCAAGGTAGCTGGTTATATGGCCGACATCTGTGGACGTTAGGAGTGCTAGCTGTTGGATTAATTTTTAGTGAAATAAAGTATGGCTAATCCAGTGAAAGTTAAAAACACAACGAGGGCTGTCTTTTCATTAGTGGGGATGTCAGTGTAGGACATTAACTGGTGGAGTGCTTCTGGACTGCTTTCTGGTTGTGGGAGCTTTCTGGCTGTGGGCTGCTTTCTGGCTGTGGGGCGCTTATAACTGGATCGCTTTCTTCAGGGCTAGGTACTTTCTTTAAAATGGATGGAGCGGCCTTGTGTTAAGCCTTGATTGTGTCCTAAGTTTTGGTCGTCTCAGCTATGAGGATTTCATTGTTATAATTCCTGTATCATACCAATCTGCAGTCTAAGGTCAGAGGGTAGCATGTATAATCCATGGCCTACAACAAAGTCAACCTTTGACCTAGCGTGTGCAAGAACGTCTTGATACCTTTGTATGCTGGCAGGCAAATCAACAGCAGAGTTAATAGCATCTTCTAAATTGACTAAGAAATTGTTTTCTAGCATCAAACCTGTAACTGATCTAGTAATGCTAGACTTGGTCTGTGCTTGTGCTCCTAATAGGCACCAAACGTATGTTCGTATGGAGTCATTAAGTCTTTGCACTCCTGGCATTGTTAGGCCTTTACTTTCATCTAAGATAAATGTTTGCCCAAGCATTAGGCGTTTTTGTTCTATTGACATCAATCGAACTGTTTGTCTGGTTGAAAAGAGGTGTGGCCAGGCCAGTAGTCATAATTATATTCTATTTTTGCACCCACAAATACAATGTACCCATCCCATGATTGCGGTCTAACTTTTGTCTAAAGTTAGTTGGGGGATAATGTTAAATTCGTTGCAAATTCTTTCATATGCATTATTGCCCATTGGGCTTTAAATGGATTAAACGCGTTGTCGTTAGGGAGAGCACTTGGTAGTTCATTAGTATTCGTCTGTACGGGTAATAAACATGAAAGTTATATACTGCCCTTACCAAGAGATTAGGAGGGTTTTTAAAATGGTTTGCATATGAAACACCACAGCCAGTAGTGCGCAGTAATGGCAAAATTTAACTGTTTCTGGTAAAACGTCATGGGACTGGATGACCATGCTGATGGCACCTATCATTCTATATTGGCGGATTTAAAATATTTAGTTAGTGGGTTTACAAGTCTGACTTGGAAGCCATTATATTCATCTACTGCAATGGTTAAATTGCTGAAGTCTAAAGATTTGGGATTATAAAACGCTCCTACATTGTAAGTAGCACTTCGTTATATTAAAAGGTTCCATTTTTAAATAGTTTTTAAATAGTTATAAAAAAGATGCGCATCTATATAAACCAACAAAACAAACGTGTGCCCTTAACGTACCCAATTGACAATAGGCGCGGTAATTATAGGGTTGCCCTTAAGAAATTGGGTTAAAGTTATGTGGGCTAACATATCTGAAAAAGATAAGAATAACGTGTGGATGTTAAGGACGAACAAGGCAATCAAATTAAAACATTTAAAAATACCCGATGGTTACTACAACTTTGTTCTTTAAGGGAAGTATTTAGAAATTTTAACATTTAGTTAAAAATTAATGAAGCAAATCTTATAATTACTATAAATTTTCCAGAACTTAAAGAAAAAAAGTAGTTATGTTTTCCCTAGAAGCCTTGCTCGAATTTTGGGCTTTTATAATAGTGGCAAAAACACATAGCTTCAGCACACAAGCCTTGTAGAATGGGCATTTATGAGTTTAAAGGTAATAGACCGTCTGATTTTCTCGTAAACCCAATGTTGTATGTCCATTTACAACATTAAAAACATGTGCTAATTTGTTTGCCGGCTCTCCATCTACGTTCTAAAGGTTTTGCTACCAACTAGGGCAGGGTTTTGCGATTATCAGTTATATACGTTTGACGGAGACAGCCAATTTAAAGAATTAAATTGGCTTAGATATAAACCCATTGGATGTAAAAATAACCAATCAAGACGGAAAGCCAGTTGTTTGTTCTGATTTATTGATAGAGCTGGAAGTAGAAGATCGTATTAAAAAAAGTAGTAAGGGCCCAGTCCTGCGGGCGTTAATAGTGCTGGAAGTAGTTAGTCGAGTTAATCTTTTAAAGTTTTCCAATGTCCTACAGCATATGAAAGCTCAGAACTGACGAAAATTCTCTTGTTATTGTTAGAGACAAGTGATTTTTTGTTAACAGCAGTTGTGTTTACTTGATGAAGAGTAGAGCGCAGATTAACATTTGTGTGATGAAATACTTTGTTTTCAAAGAGAGCTTGCTTGTAGTTGTCGTGAGTTATATTTTTTTTGACAACTTCTTTACTTATGCTTTAGTCTTCTTCATTACAGAAGTCTGGCTGGCAACGCTGTACATCTTTGACCGCAAACCAACATATTCTTTGATAACTGCCCCATTGAGTTCATCCTTCATTTTTCCCAATTTACTTTCTTGTTTGCAGTTGAATGTAAAGGGCTGTTTTTTGGGATAGTCACATGTGTCGTCCCACCATCAACCCCTTTAGCTACTCTGTTTCTAAATCCTTATAGAAGTCTTCAGTTGGGACGTCTAGAATAAAACTATCGGTGTCTGTGTAAAGGACTCTTGCTTCTGGGTACAGTGGTTTAAAGTAGTCGTACGAAATTCTAACATTAACAATTTTGACAACTCTAATACGGTAAAGCCGATAAACACCGGCTTGTCTAACTTAACATCCTTTTTTCTTCATCATAATGCCAACCAGGCTGTCATTAAATCTTCTAAAGTCTTGATAGTTGGGTTTTAGAGCAAACTTAATTGCTTGGTTTTCTTTTGTAACTAATTTAACATCTTTGCGATTGTGTACGTTCTCCATGGTTTTACCAAAACAGCTGTTGTTTCATCAGTTTAAAGAAGTCTTTTTCTGAAGCGTCAGTGGCTTGAGTTCTAAGATTAGTATTCTTCTTGATGTATGGCCTCATAAAGGGCTCTTGATCAAAAGCAATGATTCTATGAGCAGCTGTCAGCTTTAATCCGTGTCTTAAGTAAAACTGTAACAGTCTGTAATGGGACAAATATTTAGTCTTGTGCCTAAGATTGGGAACAAGTTTAGGCGGTTCAATAGGGCCCATCTTTAATCTTTCTGCGGCTAGGGGATAATCGTTGTGGACATCGTGTAGTTCATAAGGATAATCTAAGTCTACTTCTAAGATTAGTCCTATTGGATTATTCAGGCGTAAGCTGTGACAACATGCCTAACACAGTGTTAACATTATGAGGCCCTTTTATCATTGTAAAGTTTCTCAGTGGAAGCGGTTGACTCATGGCCCATCCATACAGATTGTTAGCATCTAAGTACATTAGATAGTTGGATGGTTTAGTTGGGTCACAATCGTCTAAATACTTGTTGTTGGCTTTACAGTAAGGATGTGAGGCCATGCTAAATACCTCCCCTCAGCCCGTCTTCAATCATCTGAAGTGTGGGTAGATCAGAAATGAAGTCAATCTGAATGTTTGTACACTTTAAGAATGCATCCCAAGATAACCCTGGGGCGAGATGTAATGTGATGAGTCTAGTTGTACTGTTTCATGCATGTAGATCTGTAATTCTGAAAGACATCTGCTAATAAACACACGTCAGCCAATAAATATTGATCGTGATATTCCCCATTGTTTCACAGTGTAATTCTGTCCAGGCTTTCTGTGCGTATTCATATTCAGAGTCAGTTATGTCTTTGCCTCTAAGACTAGAAAAGAAAGCACCTTTAGGAGGAAGCGAGTCTTCATCAAACCTGTCCCACGAGTTCATGTATTTATAAGGATAAACACCTTTACGCACTAAAGATGGGTCAAAGTATTGTTTAGTGATTGGAAAGTCTTGTAGAGATCCCGCTAACTTATCCAAACTAGCCATCAGATGTTGGGCAGGGTCATAAAAGGATAAAGAGTCAAGAGAAAAAGTCATGTACTTTTCTGAAGACTGTGCAATGCAAGTAACCCCTTATATCAGAAGTCACTGCTTGCATGATGAAATGAGAATCGTAGCCTCTTAGGTTATGAAAGAAGATAGGCAGTTTCCATGTCTTAGGGTCAACCTTAAGTTGAAGATTACAATTGTTGTGTGCGGCCCCTCTAAACTTTCCAGTAATCTGATCGTGGTCTCTACTGCGTTGCCTAATAATTCTTTATTGCAAATCCAACAGTGTGTAGATGAATCATAACATTCATGGTCTTCAGGAGTCATAACAATGTCTGAAAGGTTCAGTGGTTGGACAGCTGATTGCGAAGTTGTTTCGTCTGCTCTAAAAATCTGCTGGCTGCATTGGGGCCTCTGTAAATCTCGGGTGTTGTGTGTTGGCCATCTGACCTAACAACAATAAACGCATAAGAACAGATCTGATGGTGGGTTAATAAGGTTGTTTTTGTTCTTGTTGTTGCGGGCCATAGTACTGTGGTAAGATTGATTCAAAGTCAGCATAAACCACGTACGGGCTCATCTGCATTTTGTGTAAATTTTTAAAACTAACTTTAGACCTGGTTTAGGTGTGAGGAGTTTGGTTTCACAGTCTACAAAACTTTTACAATGAGTTCTATGACTGGCAGCTGCTTCTATAGTTGGTATTCTGACCAGACATCTTCTACAAAGCCCTTGTTTAGCTGGATGCTTTGTAGTATAGGCCATAAGTCTGCTTATTGTTCTGATTAATACATAATGGCTCTTAGGGGCCCTCTGCAAACAGTATCAAGTCTACATGTTTGTTAAGCGGTTCACCTAAAGATGGGGCGTTGGGAGAAACCCTTAGGGGCACTATATCAGCTTCTACAGACCATGTGTATACGTTTACAGTGATTGGTTTGTTTTGCTCTTCAAACTGAGAAATACTTTCTATGCTTACTGGGAAGTTTATGTTATCAGTTCAGTTTTTGTTTGTACTGTTCATTTAATTGGAAACTCTTTCTGCGTTCTTTTTAACAGGATGTAAATGCGCTCAAAACACACCACATAAAACACATGTTGTCAGGATTTTTTATGTTTTAAGACTGCTCGTTATAAAACTAACTCTTTTGGGAGAGGAAGGTAAGAATTGCCAACTATAGGATAGAACTTTGTTTGTCTTAATTTGATTTCAAGGACCGTCCCTTCAGACCAGCCAGAACCCCTTAACTTTGCTTCTTCACTTGCATGGTTAAACTGGGTAAGCATGTAGTCAGCCCAGTTAGAGTTAAAGTCGTGATAGCTAATTACTTCTTTCTGCTTGTTGAAACCCAGACTTCCATATTACTATCAACGGGCGTTATATAATCAATCAGAACGGCCAACAACACTTTACTGGCGGTTCGCGTTGAAGAGACTCTGGATTTTAGAAATAGCATGTGACACACTTTCATGAACGTTTGTAGGGTTAATAATATTCATGTCTACTTCACTAAACATATTGCTTAATTGTTCACTGCTGTCAAATATTTCTTCCATCGTATATAGTTTTCCATCCTCGAATTTACTTGTGAGGCTCATTTTTAACTCAAAATATTTACGTAGATTAAAAAAATAAATGTATAAAAAAAGTAAATAAAACACGCTTTTTATTCTTCGCCCAAGCGTTGCAACACTTCAAGACACGTTAATCGTACAATAACAACCGCCAATATTTTAGCTTTTTCTGAATCACTACAGTCAATGTTCTCACTTTGGTTGCTTCTTTAAATAGTTCACTATGATCTTTTATTATATTGTTTACATCATTCTCAAAACCAAATTCACTAAAATCAATGTTTAACGCTTTCATTGTCTCGTTAAAAAGTTCATTACAATTCTTTAAATCAGATGCACTAAGTTCGGCAGCCATTTTTAATCTAAAATAAATAAAAAAATAATTGTAATTCAACTGTTATTTATAGTCTTTTCTAATCGTAAAACCTAATCTTTATTAAAGCAAATAGTTTACCCCTGAAGGACAAGTAGAAACGCCAGATTAACATCTTGAGAAGCCATATAATCAACTAATATGGCAAGCAATTTTATGGCCCATTGAGGCCAATAATCTTGTATTTCACTGATGGCCTCCTTCACGTTTGTTTGTATATTTATGTGAATAAAAAGATCAGTAATGATGTTTCAAACCTGCTCCTTAACCTTTCTCTTTGGCCCTTCCAATTTAAACGTGTGAAGTATATTAATAAGCTTTCTAGCTTCTTCGGGCTTCATTTTAAACCAGAATAAAATTATAAATTAAAAAATTAATTAATCAGTTTTCTCTCCCTTATTCACTCCACATCTCTCCCCTCATTCACCCCACATCTCTGTCTGTCTGTCTGTTTACTTCTTTGTCTGTCTGTCTGCCCCCACCTTCCCCCTCTCTCTCTCTCACACACGCACACACACACACACACAAACACGCACAGACACGCACACAAACAACAAACAAACAAACAGACACACAATAGATGGGGAGGTGCTTGCAGGGGGGTGTGACGAGGGCTTTTTGTGGGTTGCACTTAAGCGTCGTAAATTCGAGACAGCCGCCAAAGCACTTAGCAGAATCCTGAATCAATAATCACAGGATCTCTTTCAAAGGCCTCTCGGCGGCCGTCTGAATAGACAGCCTTAAAGCAGCAAACGGCGAGGCAGATGAAGATGAAGCAGGTGAAGTAAGCACTATTTTTAGATACCGTTCGGATCCGAACGGTTTTACCAAAACAGCAAAGCAGGAGTTGAAGCAGGTGGCGTAAGCACTATTTTTAGATACCGTTCGGATCCGAACGGTTTTACCAGTCCGTCAAATCTTGATGAAGCAATCAGACTTCAGATTGCCAGAACTTTCTGAATTCTTCATTCTCAGACATGTAGGTTAGAATTTTATGGCGTTTGTTCAGTAAATCATCAAAACTCATTCCCAGTTTATGAAACTTGGGAAAGTGGTAAAAGGCGTTTGACAGCAGAATCATCCTTCTTGCATATGAATCATGAATGAGACATTTTTCTTTAACAAAAGATGTCCATGACTGCTTCTTTGTTTTTGATTTTTTAAACACTTGTTTTGCTTTTCCAAGCTGAAAAACCCAAAATCAGTAAATAGTGCATGGTTTTTCGTTGATTAAATTTCACAACCTTCCAGCTTTTCTTCACAAAAGGTATCATTCATGAACGCTTTTACATCCATTAAATATCATCCTCTGATACATCAGTCTCATCATCTTGTACACGTTTTCCCCTAAGAAAAGTATCCAGCTCGGTTATTGTCATGATAGTTTTGTCTTTTTCAGAAGATTCTAGAAAAGCCAGGCTGCTTTTTGTTTTTTTTTGGCATTGATTTTTCAGCGCCGGTTTTTCTTATGCTGAGGTAGGTTATCATATCAGCATGATATTTAATATGATCGTCAATAGCTTCTTGTTGCTCCACATTAAAAGGAGACTCTTGACTTGTAGACTCTTCGGACAATGTAAAATTTCCGAGTTCTTGACTCAATCCAGTTGTAGGCACCAAGCATTCTACAATTTGTTCGTCTAATTCTTGCGTATTCTGAGAATCATTCAAACTGTCACTTTCCATTTTGAGAAATATTAGATATTAACACGCACACAGCAGAAATATGTCCACACACTACAGTTGTCGCCAATCCAATCCAAAGTTTTAAAGTCAATCACTTTTCTCCAGAAAACACATACGGCTTTACAGAGCAACACCGGCAAGGGAAATGACGAGGCAGAGCTGTCTTGTAAGCCCGGCACTTAATTGGAACCCCCTGTCGATTGGTTGGCGCGCCATCGGCCCATCGCGCGATGGCTAATAATGTCGACAGGCCCGTCGCAATGCGACATTATCGATTTTTGCGGTCTGCAGTCTGGAGTATGACTGTCAACCCCTTTTTAGTTCATTTTATGTTCCTGGGAGAGAATGGAAATATGTTTGTTCACGATCACCAAATCTTATCTAGCACGCAAGCCCCCGTTTTAAAGTACTGATTTTGTCGATTTTTAGAGGTTTTGAGGTGTTAATTTTTTTGTAAAATAGGTGTTAATTTTGGCCAAAACTGATATGTGATGGACGTGATTTGGATGTGAAAAGGGGGGTTTTCGTGCAAAATAAGATGGGTGAGCTTGAACAAACATATTTCCATTCTCTCCCCAACATGTGCCTGTCTTACCACTGTGACACCTCCCCAACACGTGCCTGCCTTACCACTGTCACATCTCCCCAACACGTCCCTCTATGACCACTGTGACACCTCCCCAACATGTGCCTTTATTACCACTGTGACACCTCCCTAACATGTCCCTGTCTTACCACTGTGACACCTCCCTAACATGTCCCTGTCTTACCACTGTGACACCTCCCCAACATGTGCCTGTCTTACCACTGTGACACCTTCCAAACACGACTCTGTATGACCACTGTGACACCTCCCTAACATGTCCCTGTATTACCACTGTGACACCTCCCTAACATGTCCCTGTATTACCACTGTGACACCTCCCCAACATGTGCCTGTCTTACCACTGTGACATCTCCCCCACATGTGCCTGTCTTACCACTGTGACACCTCCCCAACATGTCTGTACATTACCACTGTGACACCTCCCCAACACGTCACTGACTTACCACTGTGACACCTCCCCAACACGTCCCTGTATTACCACTGTGACACCTCCCCAACACGTCCCTGTCTTACCACTGTGACACATCCCCAACACGTCCCTGTCTTACCACTGTGACACCTCCAGAACACGTCCCTGTATTACCACTGTGACACCTCCCCAACACGTCACTGTCTTACCACTGTGATACCTCCCCAACACGTCCCTGTATTACCACTGTGACACCTCACCAACATGTCCCTGTATTACCAGTGTGACACCTCCCCAACACGTCCCAGTATTACCACTGTGACACCTCCCCAACATGTGCCTGTCTTACCACTGTGACACCTCCCCAACACGTCCCTGTATGACCACTGTGACACCTCCCCAACACGTCCCTGTATTACCACTGTGACACCTCCCCAACATGTGCCTTTTGTGTACTTATTCGTTTCCGTCAGAAAACCAATTCGTTCGTTCGGCCCACCCACCCTCTCTCTCTCTCTCTCTCTCTCTCCTCTCTCTCTCTCTCTCCTCTCTCTCTCTCTCTCTCTCTCTCTCTCTCTCTCTCTCTCTCTCTCTCTCTCTCACTCTTTCTTTCTCAGACACACACTCTCACACTCTCTGGCGCAGTCCGTCCATCCGTCCGCCCGTCCGTCTCTCACACTCTCACTCTCTGTTGCTCTGTCTGTCTGTTCGTCCATCCGTCCATCCGTCTGTCTGTCCGTCTGTCTGTCTGTCTGTCTGTTTTACCTGTCTGTCTGTCTGTTGTGTCTCTCTGTATCTTCCTCTCTCTCTCTCTCTCTCTCTCTCTCTCTCTCTCTCTCTCTCTCTCTCTCTCTCTCTCTCTCTCTCTCTCTCTCTCTCTCTCTCTCTCTCTCTCTCTCTTCCAACCAGACTCTAAGATGTCCGTCAGACTGCAGACCTCGTGGGTCAGGGGGACGCTGTGTCAGGCAGCGTTAAGAAATGCTCTGCAACGCCTTGTGCTGCTGTCAGAGAGGACTATGCTGTAAAAGGCTGTCAGAGTGGGGAGCCTGTGAGTGAGGACTATGCTGTAAAAGGCTGTCAGAGTGGGGACCCTGGCAGTGAGGACTATGCTGTAAAAGGCTGTCAGAGTGGGGAGCCTGTGAGTGAGGACTATGCTGTAAAAGGCTGTCAGAGTGGGGACCATGGGAGTGAGGACTATGCTGTAAAAGGCTGTCAGAGTGGGGACCATGGAAGTGAGGACTATGCTATAAAAGGCTGTCAGAGTGGGGACCCTGGGAGTGAGGACTATGCTATAAAAGGCTGTCAGAGTGGGGACCCTGAGAGTGAGGACTATGCTGTAAAAGGCTGTCAGAGTGGGGACCCTGGGAGTGAGGACTATGCTATAAAAGGCTGTCAGAGTGGGGACCCTGGGAGTGAGGACTATGCTGTAAAAGGCTGTCAGAGTGGGGAGCCTAGGAGTGAGGACTATGCTATAAAAGGCTGTCAGAGTGGGCACCCTGGGAGTGAGGACTATGCTGTAAAAGGCTGTCAGAGTGGGGAGCCTAGGAGTGAGGACTATGCTGTAAAAGGCTGTCGGAGTGGGGAGCCTAGGAGTGAGGACTATGCTGTAAAAGGCTGTCAGAGTGGGGAGCCTAGGAGTGATGACTATGCTGTAAAAGGCTGTCAGAGTGGGGAGCCTAGGAGTGAGGACTATGCTGTAAAAGGCTGTCAGAGTGGGGAGCCTAGGAGTGAGGACTATGCTGTAAAAGGCTGTCAGAGTGGGGAGCCTGTCAGTGAGGACTATGCTGTAAAAGGCTGTCAGAGTGGGGAGCCTAGGAGTGAGGACTATGCTGTAAAAGGCTGTCAGAGTGGGGAGCCTAGGAGTGAGGACTAAGCTGTAAAAGGCTGTCAGAGTGTGGAGCCTAGGAGTGAGGACTATGCTGTAAAAGGCTGTCAAAGTGGGGAGCCTAGGAGTGAGGACTATGCTGTAAAAGGCTGTCAGAGGGGGAGCCTGTGAGTCAGGACTATGCTGTAAAAGGCTGTCAGAGTGGGGGACCCTGTAAGTGAGGACTATGCTGTAAAAGGCTGTCAGAGTGGGGAGCCTGTCAGTGAGGACTAAGCTGTAAAAGGCTGTCAGAGTGGGGAGCCTGGGAGTGAGGACTATGCTGTAAAAGGCTGTCAGAGTGGGGACCCTGGGAGTGAGGACTATGCTGTAAAAGGCTGTCAGAGTGGGGACCCTGGGAGTGAGGACTATGCTGTAAAATGCTGTCAGAGTGGGGACCCTGGGAGTGAGGACTATGCTATAAAAGGCTGTCAGAGTGGGGACCCTGGGAGTGAGGACTATGCTGTAAAAGGCTGTCAGAGTGGGGATCCTGGGAGTGAGGACTATGCTATAAAAGGCTGTCAGAGTGGGGACCCTGGGATTGATGACTATGCTGTAAAAGGCTGTCAGAGTGGGGAGCCTTGGAGTGAGGACTATGCTATAAAAGGCTGTCAGAGTGGGCACCCTGGGAGTGAGGACTATGCTGTAAAAGGCTGTCAGAGTGGGGAGCCTGAGAGTGAGGACTATGCTGTAAAAGGCTGTCAGAGTGGGGGGCCTAGGAGTGAGGACTATGCTGTAAAAGGCTGTCAGAGTGGGGAGCCTAGGAGTGAGGACTATGCTGTAAAAGGCTGTCAGAGTGGGGAGCCTAGGAGTGAGGACTATGCTGTAAAAGGCTGTCAGAGTGGGAAGCCTGGGAGTGAGGACTATGCTGTAAAAGGCTGTCAGAGTGGGGAGCCTAGGAGTGAGGACTATGCTGTAAAAGGCTGTCAGAGTGGGGAGCCTAGGAGTGAGGACTATGCTGTAAAAGGCTGTCAGAGTGGGGAGCCTAGGAGTGAGGACTATGCTGTAAAAGGCTGTCAGAGTGGGGAGCCTAGGAGTGAGGACTATGCTGTAAAAGGCTGTCAGAGTGGGGAGCCTAGGAGTGAGGACGATGCTGTAAAAGGCTGTCAGTGTGTGAAGCCTAGGAGTGAGGACTATGCTGTAAAAGGCTGTCAGAGTGGGGAGCCTGGGAGTGAGGACTATGCTGTAAAAGGCTGTCAGAGTGGGGAGCCTAGGAGTGAGGACTATGCTGTAAAGGCTGTCAGAGTGGGGAGCCTGTCAGTGAGGACTATGCTTTAAAAGGCTGTCAGAGTGTGGACCCTAAGAGTGAGGACTATGCTGTAAAAGGCTGTCAGAGTGGGGGCCTAGGAGTGAGGACTATGCTGTAAAAGGCTGTCAAAGTGGGGAGCCTAGGAGTGAGGACTATGCTGTAAAAGGCTGTCAGAGTGGAGAGCCTGTGAGTCAGGACTATGCTGTAAAAGGCTGTCAGAGTGGGGGACCCTGTAAGTGAGGACTATGCTGTAAAAGGCTGTCAGAGTGGGGAGCCTGTTAGTGAAGACTATGCTGTAAAATGCTGTCAGATTGGGAAGCCTGTCAGTGAGGACTATGCTGTAAAAGGCCGTCAGAGTGGGGACCTGGGAGTGAGAACTATACTGTAAAAGGCTGTCAGAGTGGGAAGCCTGTTAGTGAGGACTATGCTGTAAAACGCTGTCAGAGTGGGACCCTGGGAGTGAGGACTATGCTGTAAAAGGCGTCAGAGTGGGGACCCTGGAGTGAGGACTATGCTGCAAAAGGCTGTCAGAGTGGGGGACCCTGGGAGTAAGGACTATGCTGTAAAAGGCTGTCAGAGTGAGAAGCCTTTCAGTGAGGACTATGCTTTAAAAGGCTGTCAGAGTGTGGACCCTAAGAGGGAGGACATGCTGTAAAAGGCTGTCAGAGTGGGGAGCCTATGAGGACTATGCTGTAAAAGGCTGTCAGAGTGGGGACCCTGATGTGAGGACTATGCTGTAAAAGGCTGTCAGAGTGGGGACCCTGGAGTGAGGACTATGCTGTAAAAGGCTGTCAGAGTGGGGACCCTGGGAGTGAGGACTATGCTGTAAAAGGCTGTCAGAGTGGGGAGCCTGGGAGTGAGGACTATGCTGTAAAAGGCTGTCAGAGTGGGGACCCTGGCAGTGAGGACTATGCTGTAAAAGGCTGTCAGAGTGGGGACCCTGGGAGTGAGGACTATGCTGTAAAAGGCTGTCAGAGTGGGGACCCTGGGAGTGAGGACTATGCTATAAAAGGCTGTCAGAGTGGGGACCCTGGGAGTGAGGACTATGCTGTAAAAGGCTGCCAGAGTGGGGATCCTAGGATGAGGACTATGCTATAAAAGGCTGTCAGAGTGGGGACCCTGGGAGTGAGGACTATGCTGTAAAAGGCTGTCAGAGTGGGAGCCTAGGAGTGAGGACTATGCTATAAAAGGCTGTCAGAGTGGGAACCCTGGGAGTGAGGACTATGCTGTAAAAGGCTGTCAGAGTGGGGAGCCTGGGAGTGAGGACTATGCTGTAAAAGGCTGTCAGAGTGGGGAGCCTAGGAGTGAGGACTATGCGTAGAAGGCTGTCAGAGTGGGGAGCCTAGGAGTGAGGACTATGCTGTAAAAGGCTGTCAGAGTGGGGAGCCTAGGAGTGAGGACTAGCTGTAAAAGTCTGTCAGAATGGGAAGCATGGAGTGAGGACTATGCTGTAAAAGGCTGTCAGAGTGGGGAGCGTAGGAGTGAGGACTATGCTGTAAAAGGCTGTCGAGTGGGGAGCCTAGGAGTGAGGACTATGCTGTAAAAGGCTGTCAGTGTGGGGAGCCTAGGAGTGAGGACTATGCTGTAAAAGGCTGTCAGAGTGGGAGCCTAGGAGTGAGGAGTATGCTGTAAAAGGCTGTCAGAGTGGGGAGCCTAGAGTTGAGGACGATGCTGTAAAAGGCTGTCAGAGTGTGAAGCCTAGGAGTGAGGACTATGCTGTAAAAGGCTGTCAGAGTGGGGAGCCTGTCAGTGAGGACTATGCTGTAAAAGGCTGTCAATTGGGGAGCCTAGGAGTGGGACTATGCTGTAAAACTCTGTCAGAGTGGGGGACCCTGGGAGTGAGGACATGCTGTAAAAGGCTGTCAGAGTGGGGAGCCTGTCAGTGAGGACTATGCTTTAAAAGGCTGTCAGAGTGTGGACCCTAAGAGTGAGGACTATGCTGTAAAAGGCTGTCAGAGTGGGGAGCCTAGGAGTGGGGACTATGCTGTAAAAGGCTGTCAGAGTGGGGAGCCTGGGAGTGAGGACTATGCTGTAAAAGGCTGTCAGAGTGGGGAGCCTGTGAGTCAGGACTATGCTGTAAAAGGCTGTCAGAGTGGGGACCCTGTAAGTGAGGACTATGCTGTGAAAGGCTGTGAGAGTGGGGAGCCTGTTAGTGAAGACTATGCTGTAAAAGGCTGTCAGATTGGGAAGCCTGTTAGTGAGGACTATGCTGTAAAAGGCCGTCAGAGTGGGGACCTGGGAGTGAGAACTATGCTGTAAAAGGCTGTCAGAGTGGGAAGCCTGTTAGTGAGGACTATGCTGTAAAACGCTGTCAGAGTGGGGACCCTGGGAGTGAGGACTATGCTGTAAAAGGCTGCCAGAGTGGGGATCCTAGGAGTGAGGACTATGCTAAAAAAGGCTGTCAGAGTGGGGACCCTGGGAGTGAGGACTATGCTGTAAAAGGCTGTCAGAGTGGGGAGCCTAGGAGTGAGGACTATGCTATAAAAGGCTGTCAGAGTGGGAACCCTGGGAGTGAGGACTATGCTGTAAAAGGCTGTCAGAGTGGGAGCCTGGGAGTGAGGACTATGCTGTAAAAGGCTGTCAGAGTGGGGAGCCTAGGAGTGAGGACTATGCTGTAGAAGGCTGTCAGAGTGGGGAGCCTAGGAGTGAGGACTATGCTGTAAAAGGCTGTCAGAGTGGGAGCCTAGGAGTGAGGACTATGCCTGTAAAAGTCTGTCAGAATGGGAAGCATGGGAGTGAGGACTATGCTGTAAAAGCTGTCAGAGTGGGGAGCGTAGGAGTGAGGACCTATGCTGTAAAAGGCTGTCAGAGGGGGGAGCCTAGAGTGAGGACTATGCTGTAAAAGGCTGTCAGTGTGGGGAGCCTAGGAGTGAGGACTATGCTGTAAAAGGCTGTCAGAGTGGGGAGCCTAGGAGTGAGGAGTATGCTGTAAAAGGCTGTCAGAGTGGGGAGCCTAGGAGTGAGGACGATGCTGTAAAAGGCTGTCAGAGTGTGAAGCCTAGGAGTGAGGACTATGCTGTAAAAGGCTGTCAGAGTGGGAGCCTGTCAGTGAGGACTATGCTGTAAAAGGCTGTCAGATTGGGGAGCCTAGAGTGAGGACTATGCTGTAAAACTCTGTCAGAGTGGGGGACCCTGGAGTGAGGACTATGCTGTAAAGGCTGTCAGAGTGGGAGCCTGTCAGTGAGGACTATGCTTTAAAAGGCTGTCAGAGTGTGGACCCTAAGAGTGAGGACTATGCTGTAAAAGGCTGTCAGAGTGGGGAGCCTAGGAGTGGGGACTATGCTGTAAAAGGCTGTCAGAGTGGGGAGCCTGGAGTGAGGACTATGCTGTAAAAGGCTGTCAGAGTGGGGAGCCTGTGAGTCAGGACTATGCTGTAAAAGGCTGTCAGAGTGGGGGACCCTGTAAGTGAGGACTATGCTGTGAAAGGCTGTGAGAGTGGGGAGCCTGTTAGTGAAGACTATGCTGTAAAAGGCTGTCAGATTGGGAAGCCTGTTAGTGAGGACTATGCTGTAAAAGGCCGTCAGAGTGGGGACCTGGGAGTGAGAACTATGCTGTAAAAGGCTGTCAGAGTGGGAAGCCTGTTAGTGAGGACTATGCTGTAAAACGCTGTCAGAGTGGGGACCCTGGGAGTGAGGACTATGCTGTAAAAGGCTGTCAGAGTGGGGACCCTGGGAGTGAGGACTAATGCTGCAAAAGGCTGTCAGAGTGGGGGACCCTGGGAGTGAGGACTATGCTGTGAAAGGCTGTCAGAGTGGGGAGCCTTTCAGTGAGGACTATGCTTTAAAAGGCTGTCAGAGTGTGGACCGTAAGAGTGAGGACTATGCTGTAAAAGGCTGTCAGAGTGGGGGACCTATGAGGACTATGCTGTAAAAGGCTGTCAGAGTGGGGACCCTGGGAGTGAGGACTATGCTGTAAAAGGCTGTCAGAGTGGGGGACCCTGGGAGTGAGGACTCTGCTGTAAAAGGCTGTCAGAGTGGGGACCCTGGGAGTGAGGACAATGCTGTAAAAGGCTGTCAGAGTGGGGACTTTGGAGTGAGGACTATGCTGTAAAAGGCTGTCAGAGTGGGGAGCCTGGGAGTGAGGACTATGCTGTAAAAGGCTGTCAGAGTGGGAGCCTGTCAGTGAGGACTATGCTGTAAAAGGCTGTCAGAGTGGGGAGCCTGGGAGTGAGGACTATGCTTTAAAAGGCCGTCAGAGTGGGAACCTGTCAGTGAGGACTATGCTGTAAAAGGCTGTCAGAGTGGGGACCCTGGAGTGAGGACTATGCTGTAAAAGGGTGTCAGAGTGGGGAGCCTGAGAGTGAGGACTATGATGTAAAAGGCTGTCAGAGTGGGGAGCCTGTTAGTGAAGACTATGCTGTAAAAGGCTGTCAGAGTGGGGAGCCTGGGAGTGAGGACTATGCTGTAAAAGGCTGTCAGAGTGGGGAGCCTGTGAGTTGGACTCTGCTGTAAAAGGCTGTCAGAGTGGGGGACCCTGTAAGTGAGGTCTATGCTGTAAAAGGCTGTCAGAGTGGGGGACCCTGTAAGTGAGGACTATGCTGTAAAAGGCTGTCAGAGTGGGGAGCCTGTCAGTGAGGACTATGCTGTAAAAGGCCGTCAGAGTGGGGAGCCTGTTAGTGAAGACTATACTGTAAAAGGCTGTCAGAGTGG
>CM031619.1:63739-71239 GCA_018398815.1 Conus ventricosus
ACAGTTCCATGTATGAGATGTTTCAGAGGATGCCAGGAATGAACTATGATGGAGATAGAAAGAAAGGTCAACAGTTCCATGTATGAGATGTTTCAGAGGATGCCCGGGAAAGACCTATGATGGAGATAGAAAGGTCAACATTCATGTATGAGATGTTTCAGAGGATGCCAGATAACCTATGATGGAGACAGAAAGGTCAACAGGTCCATGTATGAGTTTGTCACGAGTTTGTTCACGAGGCCTATGACGATTGACCATCTAGGGTGGTGGAATTATTCATTTATTTATTGTCGTTGTTGTTGTCGTGTATCCGTCCCTTAATGTGGCTTGTGGTGTGTTTGCACCTTAATGTCGTTCAGCTCAGGTTAGGTTTACTTTCTCTCTCTCTCTCTAATTCCACTGCCCGTGCAATTCATCCTGCAGGTTCACGGGTGGCTGGTACCTTTCGCTTGAACTGCTGTCTCTATCGGCCTCTCACCTGACTTTTACCTGCCGCACGTGCCGCATTCCTCTTAGGCTTGAGGTATTCTCACTCTGTGACGTAGGGTGGCATGTGGCTGCCATGGGTTAGGCGGGTTTCTCTTCACTCGAGCGTAGATGTCCTGGAGCGCTGCTCCGGTTTTGGTTCTCTACACTTCGTCGAAGGTACGGTCGGTACCTTCATTCCTACAGTCGGCCTGTAGGGAGGGACATCACGTCATCTCTTTTCCGCATCTGCTCTGCTGGTCCTCTCGACTGGACAGAGGGCAGAGAGTCCTTGACCCGCCACTTTTGGGTCACCCACGGGTAGCTGTACCCTTTCTTCTTTCCTTCCAGTTCCTTCCGTTTTCTCTCCTCCCGGGGCATCACCCGAGGCTTGCGCTGTTGGGGGCCACGCAGTGTGAGGAGTACGTGGACCTTGCTGGATGGTCCTAACCTCTGTCCGGGACCTTCAGCGACAACGCCTCGTCCCACGTACCCTTCTTTCCTTCCAGTTCCGTTTTCTCTCCTCCCGGGGGCTTCACCCGAAGCTTGCGCTGTTGGGGCCACGCAGTGTGAGGAGCACGTGGACCTTGCTGGATGGTCCTAACCCTGTCCGGGACTTTCCGCGATAACGCCTCGTCCCGTGGGAGCCTGGGAGTGAGGACTATGCTGTAAAAGGCTGTCAGAGTGGGGAGCCTGTGAGTCAGGACTATGCTGTAAAAGGCTGTCAGAGTGGGGGACCCTGTAAGTGAGGACTATGCTGTGAAAGGCTGTGAGAGTGGGGAGCCTGTTAGTGAAGACTATGCTGTAAAAGGCTGTCAGATTGGGAAGCCTGTTAGTGAGGACTATGCTGTAAAAGGCCGTCAGAGTGGGGACCTGGGAGTGAGAACTATGCTGTAAAAGGCTGTCAGAGTGGGAAGCCTGTTAGTGAGGACTATGCTGTAAAACGGTGTCAGAGTGGGGACCCTGGGAGTGAGGACTATGCTGTAAAAGGCTGTCAGAGTGGGGACCCTGGGAGTGAGGACTATGCTGCAAAAGGCTGTCAGAGTGGGGGACCCTGGGAGTGAGGACTATGCTGTGAAAGGCTGTCAGAGTGGGGAGCCTTTCAGTGAGGACTATGCTTTAAAAGGCTGTCAGAGTGTGGACCCTAAGAGTGAGGACTATGCTGTAAAAGGCTGTCAGAGTGGGGAGCCTATGAGGACTATGCTGTAAAAGGCTGTCAGAGTGGGGGACCCTGGGAGTGAGGACTATGCTGTAAAAGGCTGTCAGAGTGGGGGACCCTGGGAGTGAGGACTATGCTGTAAAAGGCTGTCAGAGTGGGGACCCTGGGAGTGAGGACAATGCTGTAAAAGGCTGTCAGAGTGGGGACTTTGGGAGTGAGGACTATGCTGTAAAAGGCTGTCAGAGTGGGGAGCCTGGGAGTGAGGACTATGCTGTAAAAGGCTGTCAGAGTGGGGAGCCTGTCAGTGAGGACTATGCTGTAAAAGGCTGTCAGAGTGGGGAGCCTGGGAGTGAGGACTATGCTTTAAAAGGCCGTGAGAGTGGGGAACCTGTCAGTGAGGACTGTGCTGTAAAAGGCTGTCAGAGTGGGGACCCTGGGAGTGAGGACTATGCTGTAAAAGGGTGTCAGAGTGGGGAGCCTGAGAGTGAGGACTATGATGTAAAAGGCTGTCAGAGTGGGGAGCCTGTTAGTGAAGACTATGCTGTAAAAGGCTGTCAGAGTGGGGAGCCTGGGAGTGAGGACTATGCTGTAAAAGGCTGTCAGAGTGGGGAGCCTGTGAGTTAGGACTCTGCTGTAAAAGGCTGTCAGAGTGGGGGACCCTGTAAGTGAGGTCTATGCTGTAAAAGGCTGTCAGAGTGGGGGACCCTGTAAGTGAGGACTATGCTGTAAAAGGCTGTCAGAGTGGGGAGCCTGTCAGTGAGGACTATGCTGTAAAAGGCCGTCAGAGTGGGGAGCCTGTTAGTGAAGACTATACTGTAAAAGGCTGTCAGAGTGGGGAGCCTGTTAGTGAAGACTATGCTGTAAAAGGCTGTCAGATTGGGAAGCCTGTTAGTGAGGACTATGCTGTAAAAGGCCGTCAGAGTGGGGACCCTGGGAGTGAGAACTATGCTGTAAAAGCCTGTCAGAGTGGGAAGCCTGTTAGTGAGGACTATGCTGTAAAAGGCCGTCAGAGTGGGGACCCTGGGAGTGAGGAATATGCTGTAAAAGGCTGTCAGAGTGGGGAGCCTGTCAGTGAGGACTATGCCGTAAGAGGCTGTTTTAGGAGAAAGCTATGCTGTTGTTGTTTTTCAGACTGATACACGCCGTGGACTGGTACCCCACCCTCTTCAACATGGCCGGGGGCATGCCAAGTGAGTGCAGACAGCGCGGGTGTGTGTGTGTGTGTGTGTGTGTGTGTGTGTGTGTGTGTGTGTGTGTGTGTGTGTGTGTGTGTGTGTGTGTGTGTGTGTGTGTGTGTGTGTGTGTGTGTGTGTGTGTGTGTGTGTGTGTGTGTGTGGTGTGTGTGCACGCGCGCACGCATGTGTGTGGGGAAGAGGAGAGGGTGTAAGGGAGGGCGGTTTAGTGTGAACCTATTCTCAATCCTAACCATTTCAGGTGTTGTACATTTTTCACGTACGTTGTTGACATGTGCGGCTACCTGCCAAACTTTCTGCAACAGTTTCTTTTAGTATTAGTTTACATCTGAGAAATACGCACATGGCTGATTTCATACATATTCAATGGTTGGTCCATTCGCGCGCGCGCGCGCGCGCGCTGTGTGTGTGTGTGTGTGTGTGTGTGTGTGTGTGTGTGTGTGTGTGTGTGTGTGTGTGTGTGTGTGTGTGTGTGTGTGTGTGTGTGTGTGTGTGTGTGTGTGTGATAGTAATCGCACCTAACATAATTTCACTTCTTGAAGATAAACAGATCTTCCTTTACATGCGTATATCACCTTAAAATGTGGGATTGTGAGGATCATACTACAAAATATGAACATGGCCATCTCAAACAGGTCTTCACCAAACAGCGAAAGGGACTGGAGTTAGAATAGGAGGATGGACAAATCCTTGGAGAACGGACGACGTTCAAGATCTATGCGGACCTGTACAGTACGTCATGGAACACAGAGGTTAAAGGAAAAGATAAAAAAGAGAGCTAACCCCCAAAGCAGCGCCTCATTAAAGGATTGAAGAACTGGACATTCGAACAGAAAATGACACAGCCCAGAGAGAACTGGATTGGGCCTAGCAAGGCGATGACACACAAGACCAAATGACAGACGGCCAGTCAATGAGCTTTTGATTGGGTGACTGTGCTAACGATTTGTAACGATCCCAGGTTGGAACTATAGAGGACAGACACGGCTCCCTCTTTGTGGAGCCAGCCGCTGAGCCCGAAGAGAGGAATTAGGAGGTGGACAGAGTGCCAAGACTGGGAGAGGAAGGGTTGAACCAGGGGTATCGGTGTCATCACTCATCTCCTACACTGCTGTCCATAGTCCTGTCTTTTTGCGCAGACATACAGACGTAGGCCCAAGCATGCAGGCGCGCGCTCACACACACACGCGCTCACACGTACATGCGCGCACACACACGCACACACACACACGCACACACACGCGCGCGCGCACACACACTCACACACACACACACACACACACACACACACACACACACACACACACACACACACACACACACACACACACACACACACACACACACACACACACGCACGCACGCACGCACGCACGCACGCACGCACGCACGCACACACACACACACACACACACAACACACACACACACACACCACCACCGCGCGCGCGCGCCGCACGCACGCACGCACGCACGCACGCACGCACCACGCACGCGCACGTACGCAAACACACACACACACACACAACACACACACACACACACACACACACACACACACACACACACACACACACACACACACACACATACACACACACACACGCACGCACGCACGCACGCACGCACACACGCACACACACACAAACACACACACACGCGCGCGCAGCGCGCGCTAGGCTGACGATAACAGGTGAAAAAAACGGATAAGTGTGAAACTCAGTACTTTGTTTTTCCGAAATACTGATTGAAAAAATGTGTCTTGAAGGTTGAGAAGGACCGGGTAAGACATAGATAGGCCATGAGTTCCATTGTAAGAATGTTTCAGAGGATGCGAGCAATGAACTGTTGGAGATAGAAAGAAAGGTCAACAGTTCCATGTATGAGATGTTTCAGAGGATGCGAGGAATGAACTATGATGGAGATAGAAAGGTCAACAGTTCCATGTATGAGATGTTTCAGAGGATGCCAGGAATGAACTATGATGGAGATAGAAAGGTCAACAGTTCCATGTATGAGATGTTTCAGAGGATGCCAGGAATGAACTATGATGGCGATAGAAAGGTCAACAGTTCCATGTATGAGATGTTTCAGAGGATGCCAGGAATGAACTATGATGGAGATAGAAAGGTCAACAGTTCCATGTATGAGATGTTTCAGAGGATGCCAGGAATGAACTATGATGGAGATAGAAAGAAAGGTCAACAGTTCCATGTATGAGATGTTTCAGAGGATGCCCGGAATGACCTATGATGGAGATAGAAAGGTCAACAGTTCCATGTATGAGATGTTTCAGAGGATGCCAGGAATAACCTATGATGGAGACAGAAAGGTCAACAGGTCCATGTATGAGTTTGTCACGAGTTTGTCACGAGGCCTATGACGATTGACCCATCTAGGGTGGTGGAATTATTCATTTATTTATTGTCGTTGTTGTTGTCGTGTATCCGTCCCTTAATGTGGCTTGTGGTGTGTTTGCACCTTAATGTCGTTCAGCTCAGGTTAGGTTTACTTTCTCTCTCTCTCTCTAATTCCACTGCCCGTGCAATTCATCCTGCAGGTTCACGGGTGGCTGGTACCTTTCGCTTGAACTGGCTGTCTCTATCGGCCTCTCACCTGTCTTTTTACCTGCCGCACGTGCCGCATTCCTCTTAGGCTTGAGGTATTCTCACTCTGTGACGTAGGGTGGCATGTTGGCTGCCATGGGTTAGGCAGGTTTTCTCTTCACTCGAGCGGAAGATGTCCCTGGGAGCGCCTGCTCCGGTTTTGGTTCTCTACCACTTCGTCGAAGGTACGGTCGGTACCTTCATTCCTACAGTCGGCCTGTAGGGGAGGGACATCACGTCATCTCTTTTCCGCATCTGCTCTGCTGGTCCTCTCGACTGGACAGAGGGCAGAGAGTCGCTTGACCCGCCACTTTTGGGTCACCCACGGGTAGCTGTACCCTTTCTTCTTTCCTTCCAGTTCCTTCCGTTTTCTCTCCTCCCGGGGCATCACCCGAGGCTTGCGCTGTTGGGGGCCACGCAGTGTGAGGAGTACGTGGACCTTGCTGGATGGTCCTAACCTCTGTCCGGGACCTTCAGCGACAACGCCTCGTCCCACGTACCCTTCTTTCCTTCCAGTTCCATTTTCTCTCCTCCCGGGGGCTTCACCCGAAGCTTGCGCTGTTGGGGCCACGCAGTGTGAGGAGCACGTGGACCTTGCTGGATGGTCCTAACCCTGTCCGGGACTTTCCGCGATAACGCCTCGTCCCACGGGGGGGGGGGAGGGGGGGGGGGGGAGGACGTTCTCCACTGTCCACGGACCTCCTACAGCGCACGCGACCGGCGTGTACCCTTCTTTCCTTCCAGTTCCTTCCGTTTTCTCTCCTCCCGGGGGCTTCACCCGAAGCTTGCGCTGTTGGGGCTACGCAGTGAGGAGCACGTGGACCTTGCTGGATGGTCCTAACCCTGTCCGGGACTTTCCGCGACAACGCCTCGTCCCACGGGAGGCGTTCTCCACTGTCCTCAGACTTCTACAGCTCGTGACTAGTGTGGTTAGCTCTTTGTCGTGCAATTTGGGGTTGTGTGTGTGTCAAGGGTGTCGGCATTGAAAGACTCTGTTCAAGAACAGACCCGGTTTGGGGCACCTTATTCGACACGGTACTCTCAGAGGACTTTGGAAAGACAGAAGTGAGGGGGAACCACCTGAAGCACAAAAAAAGGAACGTGTGTGGGAAATGCTTATTTATGATTATGGTTATGTTGTGTGCATTGAAATGCTTGTTTGTGACTATGCGTATGTTGTGGGTGTTGAAATGCTTAATTGTAATTGTGCATGTTGTGTGTGTTGGAATGCTTATTTGTGACTATGTGTGTGTTGGTGTGAATAAATGGTGTATTGTATTGTAATCTTTCTTGTGTGGTCTCTTGCGAGGCGTGTGAGGTCAGTCACTCCCTTCACTCCCATCTAGACCGATCCTGTCAGGGCAGACCTCCAGGGGTCGGTCGTGACAGGATCGGTCTAGATGCGAGTGAAGTGAGTGACTGACCTCACACGCCTCGCAAGAGACCACACAAGAAAGATTACAATACAATGCACCATTTATTCACACCAACACACACATAGTCACAAATAAGCATTCCAACACACACAACATGCACAATCACAATTAAGCATTTCAACACCCACAACATACGCATAGTCACAAACAAGCATTTCAACGCACACAACATAACCATAATCATAAATAAGCATTTCCCACACACGTTCCTTTTTTTGTGCTTCAGGTGGTTCCCCCTCACCCCTGTCTTTCCAAAGTCCTCTGAGAGTACCGTGTCGAATAAGGTGCCCCAAACGGGTCTGTTCTTGAACAGAGTCTTTCAATGCCGACACCCTTGACACACACACAACCCCAAATTGCACGACACAGAGCTAACCACACTGGTCACGAGCTGTAGAAGTCTGAGGACAGTGGACAATGCCTCCCGTGGGACGAGGCGTTCTCGCGGAAAGTCCCAGACAGGGTTAGGACCATCCAGCAAGGTCCACGTGCTCCTCACTGCGTAGCCCCAACAGCGCAAGCTTCGGGTGAAGCCCCCGGGAGGAGAGAAAACGGAAGGAACTGGAAGGAAAGAAGGGTACACGCCGGTCACGTGCGCTGTAGGAGGTCCGTGGACAGTGGAGAACGCCCCCCCCCCCCCCC
>CM031619.1:79534-182034 GCA_018398815.1 Conus ventricosus
GTTTCATTTTTGTTTGATTCCATATGCATTGATGTTTCGTTCTATGATCATGTTTTAATAAAATAGACTTTACTAGTGGGTTTTATGTGACGAATGCATGATATATGAATGAATCGTAAGACAAGCTGTAGTGTGTTTAAGCTGTGCGCTTATCCTCCTCCATCAAACTCACCGAGTTGACAATTTATTGGCGAACCTTTCCAGATTTTTCTGGCCCATTTTTTAAATGTTCAATTCTCAGAAAGTGGTGGGATTCAAGTATTGTAATCCCAAGACAAGGGTTGTCTTTCGTAGTTCCAAGATAGTTAATCACTAGGCTGGCATTTTCTTTCCCAAAATAGTAATACTAGGCTTTCATTTCCAGCCCGAGATTATTTCGCACAGATTGGGGCCCAAATCGCTCACATAGTTGGGTCCGCTGCGCTATAAAACTAAATACGTTTTCCCAAGCTAATATTATCATTCCCTAGTTGTGCATTACCACTCGTGTCGGTAACCACCCATTTTTTTCTGTCGTTGAAAAAAAAAAAGAAAAAAAAAACTTGGTCAAAAAAAAAAAAAAAAAATAGAGATTAATGGTCGGAGAAAATGATCACCCCTATTGAACAAACTGGTGAGCGTCGCGCGTGATCTAGGTTATCAGGAGTTGAGTTGCGTGCATTCGTTTTGAAAACCAATACAAAAGTGGAAAGAGACGTCGCGCGCGTATGACGACGCGTCGCAGTAGAATAAGCTAGCGCAGTGCAGGTTATCAGCACTTGTGGTTGGTGGATGGAAGTTGGTGTTGATGGGGTAGATGGTATTATGTATATGTTGTTGGGCAATTGAGACTCCCGGGGTCCCATCCCCTTTATGTTTGTGTTGTTTTGGCCTTGCCGATCCGGTTTAGGTTTCCCTTTGCTGCGTCTGGGATTTGGCGGATTTGCTGTGGCGTGTCGATGTGCGTGTCGTATTGTGTTGGCTGTCAACTGGGTGTTACTCCGTGTTGGTTGTTATCTTTACACACTGTGATATCTGTGACCGCAGTTTCCCCCCCCCCGACCATTGTTACCCAAATTCTCAGAAGCGAACCGATTCGATTGACTGATGCATACATACAGTTGTTTACGATAGTTTGCGACAAGTCAGGGTTGGACTTAAGAAGTGTGGGCTGTCTTTTTGTCAGCGCTTAACTGTCGGCGTAAGGCATTATAAGATTTTTATGTTGCGTTACCAGCAGATACACAGTTCTGATTTCGCGCGCTGTGAAGGTGTATCGTGATGAAAGGATTGACCCTACACAGAGGATGGGTTCAGGGAAAGAAATTTCGCTTCAGCTAAATTACAAGCAGGTGAGACGTACACTCAGTTTGTGTGAACGTTTGGATTCACTATTTTTGAAAAGTGGTAGAGTTGAGCCGGTCCACCGCTGCTGAAGAAGGAGTTCGCCCCCCCCCCCCCCCCCCCCCCTCCCCCCCCCCCCCCCCGAAATTGAAATGAGCTAGTTATGAAAAAACTGATTTTGTCAGGTTGCGGCCCTGAGTTTATCTATACACTCTTTGAAAGAGTGCAGCCTGAGACCAGGAGAGATGTTGTAAGTTCGCAGAGGGTTAGAGAGCACTTTGGCAATAAGTGTGCTGGAGAAAAGGTGCTAGGCTCAGGTGAGAAAGAGTGCAAGGAGAAGGAGAGTTTTCTGCCTAAGTCTGCAAACCCAGTGGTGGGGCAGAAGGAAGGGCAAAGGGACATTAGGTGTTTCTTTGTCACAAGATGGGACATGTTGGCGTGGGATTGTGCATGAGGTTCCAGAAGGCAGCAGCTCTTGCAAGAGGTGGATAAGGGTCGTCAAGGGAAACGACCTGCAGTGGAACCAACAGGGGATCCAATCTGATGACGGGTTAGGAGTGCGGTCCTATGGATTGCACTGGACCAGAAGTCAGTGTACAGGGATGGAGGGCACTAGGATGAGAGTGGTTCGGTTACCAGTGGAAGAAGGGTGGATTGGCAGCAGAGGGTGTGTGAATGTGTTACGAGACTCTGGTTGTTCATGCGGTGTGGTGAGAAACAACGCTGGTCGAGAAAGGAGGATTTGACAGGGCAAATCCAGAAACCTGTATCTCATCGATGGGCACTGTGTGGGGTTTCCAGTTGCTAAGATCTTAGAAGTACGTTCCCTTTACTTCTCAGGCGAGTTGTCTGCGTTGTGATTATGGAGAAAACCCCCTTCATGATATGATCATTGGAAATATTCAGGGGCAAGGGATCCAGGACCTGTAGGACACTGTGACCCTCCCAACAGACGTCGCCTGTATTACCACTGTCTCACCTCCCAACATGTGCCCGTATTACCACTGTGACACCTCCCAAAAAACCCCCCACAACCGGTTCCCTGTTTGTCCAAATGTTGACACCTCCCCAACACGTCCCTGGCTTACCACTGGACACCTCCCCAAGAGAATGGAAATATGTTTGTCAAGTCACCCATCTTATTTTGCACGAAAACCCCCCTTTTCAAAATACAAATCACGTCCATCCATATCAGTTTTGGCCAAAATTAACACCTATTTTACAAAACATTAAACACATCAAAAAACCGCAAAAATGGACGTAAATCTGTATCATTTAAAACGGGGGCTGGCGTTGCCTAGATAAGATTGGTGATCGGGAACAAACATATTCCATTCTCTCGAGACAAAAAATCTAATAGTTTACAGTACGCTCTGACTGACTTAGCTTGCTACTTACTTAAGAACCTATTAGTACTTAATTAAGAAATAAACCAAGAACCTAACTAGTACTTAACGTGAATCTTATAATTTACTTACACTTTACTTGTAATTTACTTGCACTTAAACTTAAAAAGTACTTTCTATAACTAATTAACTTGAATTATCTAGTTCTTAACTTGCACTTTTATCTAGTTCTTAAAAACTATTCCTTAGAAAAAATGGGGTCTTACTCGCAGGAGGTTGCACTTTTTTTGCAGAAGGCGGCTCTTCGTTCTTTTACTGTGGGGACTTGAGGCTTTGTTGTTAGTTTGGAGTTTAGGTATTATTTTGTATATTTTTTTTATTCTTTTTTTTATGCTACAAATCCACCCACAGCGACACAGCAGCTCCCAATAACATATTGTTACATCTTATCGTTCGATTGTGTGTTGTTAATTGTGTTGTTGTTGTTGGTGGACGAAGTTGTATTACTATCTAATAATTTTTGTTTTACTGATTGGTTTGCTTTTTGCAGTCTGTTCCTATTCAGCTAGTTTACGCCCGGCTCATCACGTCCTGGACTTTTAGACTTAGTAACATTACTCACCATTGTGGTACATTTACTTGTGGTACATTAAATTGTGGTACATTCTGTCTCTGCGGAAGGGCCATGTGCCCGGTCTTCGTTCCTGATCGCTCTTTTTTTTTATTGCCGATTAAATTTAATATGATCAAAATTATATGATTTAAAGTATGTAATCCCATGTATGAATGAGCATAACATTGTTCCAAATCTGTAATAATGTCCCACTGCAAGAGTTTCTAGTGACTTGTTTAAATCCGGTTCTTACTGGATAAGTCGTATTTTAAATCTTCTTCTGATTCAACCAGCGCCATTTACTTAATAACTTTAGCATATAGGTAATCATTGTCTGAACCCACTGATTTTTAACCATTTTTGACCCTAGCTGTGCTTCGTACCTAGCGTAATATTCTCAATGTCTGATGTGAGACAGTTGTTGGATCTGTTCAATACTTAGTTCAACGCTAAATACTGTCTGTTTTTACACTAAGCAGCCAGAGAGTATTATCTTTCTTTATGGCAGTGGTCTATGGAGTAGTCTGCTTGCTCCTCACCTTTTAATAGTTCGTCACAATCCATTTTAAAACAATTAAAAAAATAATTTAATCACTTTTAAAACCATGAGTTTAACGCTGCTTAATTATGCAGTGCCTATTGTTGCGTGTTTATAGTTTATTCAAACCCTGCAAAATGTTTGTTAGGAATATAAATGCAGCCTACATGAGGGAAGATAGAAGATTCGCCAAACTAGTTGCAACTTTATTTTTAGCTTTAACAACAAAAGTTTATATGATTTAAAGCACATAGGGTCAGTCATTCGTATTATGATTATTTTAATATATTTTTTTAGTTTATAAAAAGATGAGTGAAAATAAGATTCTCAATACGATTTACATTCTGCTGTATTAGCGCCTTAGTATAGGCTATAGAAGTGTTAGCCAAAAAAACATGTTTAAAATGAAGCCGTGCGGATCTAGAAGGTTAGACATTGAGGACGTTGTTAGTTTATAGTTGAAATTACTGCAGGGATTGCAGGTTCAAATGACTTTCTTGTTACACAGGGGATTTTTACCAGAAATGTTAGTTCATAGAAAGATTATATTTATAGAAAATACTTTATAAAAAAAGAAGGCGGAGTAGTTATGATGGTGGGAGGAGCTATTGTTAAACGGCTTTGACTTCTCTGGACAGCCATTTATGGTTAGTAAAATTGAGTCTGATGAAGAGAGCGAGAGCGGTCATTAACAAAGGCAATAGAGATTTAGCTAAGCAGTAGAGAAGCTTACGAGATAAGACGAATTGCTCACTTAGACTTTATTAAGAAAAAGTTAAGAGTTCAGGGCCATGCAGAGCACACATTTACAGACGTTGATGATGGGCAATGAATGAGTATTACTTAGTAACAGGAAAGATAACTGTTTCTAACAACGCCACCGCCAGAACTGTCTGACTTTTATGAGCCGTCAGAAGAACAGAAAATAGCAGTAATTGGTTTTATTGTGGGTGCTATGGGGAGCAATCTATATATCTCAGCCACAATCATCTAAAAAAACAATTTAAAATTCAATTAAAAATACAGTCCTTCTTATGGACAATACGAAGTACAAAAATATATAATTCTCCTAAAGGGGTATGGAAGGAAAAGTCCGCCTATTGAAAAAAACGAGTAAGCTGCCTAGAGTGTCTGAATCAGATGCGAAAGACTGGCTTTCAAATCAGGCAATTTGGCAAATATTTCATCGCCTGCCCCCAAAAGTTATTAAGGACTAGTTTGTTACTCAGTTCCAAATGACACCACCAAATGGATTTTCTTCTTCCACATGATAAAGTTAGAAGAAAAAAGTTTAAGTATGCTCTGACAGTTGTTGACATGGCTTCAAGATATAAAGGACGCTGTGCCTTTAACGGATATAGCTCATCTGCTGTGGCTGTTGCTTACAACAAAATATACATGCGAGGCCCATTAAAGACCTAGGCTCGTTTCAAGTTGATGATGGGAAAAGAGTTTAAAGGGTTCTGTAAACAGCTGTTTTTAAAACATCATGTTACAGTTAAGTGAAGGGAGATCCCAGGAAACCCTCGATCACAAGCCCTAGTAGAAAACTTTAATAAGTAATCTAGCTGATCGCCTGTTTACCTATCAATATCACATGAGAAGAAAAATTATGGACTCTACGAAGTACGCTAAGAAGTACACTACAAAGTACTGTGAATCGCAATACAGAATGGTTTAAAGGTTGCAGCAGTCTTACGAGCCATGAACAATGAGAATTTATGCAACAGGGACTTAAACCAGTGAACGCAATCAAATTAAAAAAAAAAATTAGCATTACTGAAGACATCCAAGGTAATCAAAACTCTCTTACCGTTTTGGACTAAAAGTAAGGATACTTGTATGCTCCTGGAGTGGCAGAGGGCGATGTTAGAATTAGAGCCACAGATGCCAATATGGAGCGTAGATGTGTATGAAGTTGATAGAATTTATGAAAAACAGACCCTCCCATATATTATTTAAGAGAGACTCTCTTCTTCTAGCGGGTGCTATATGTCTAAAAAGCTGCCCCTAAAGATCGTTTGTTCCGTGAAGAGCTGCAAGTTGTCCAGCCAAAAAACAGTGAGTTAACAAAAAAATAGTATTTGTTAACTTATTTATTTGTTAAAAACTTATTTTTTTTGGCTTTTGGGGTTTTTACGATCATGTGTTTGTTTTAAGGGAATGTTTCTGTTTAATTGCATCAGTGTACTACCTCGTCGTGAAGTAAAAGTCTTTCTACTACTACTTTTGAAGTTCAATTTTCTGTCGTCTATAATCATCACATCCAGCCATAAGCTTCTGAAATTCTTCGTCCGTAATGTTTTCATCCTGTAATGATTTGCTATTCTTAATATTAATGAGCCAAAGTTTGCTGATGCTTGGGCAAACAATGGCAGTGTGCTTTTGTTAATTTATAATTTTGGAGTTAATTTTTTTTTAAAAACCAGCACTTATCATACATAGACATGGCCACACCTAACCCTAACACCGAGACCTCCTTATGCTAAAGTGGCTGGACGCCCCACCACAGTAGCTTCAACAGCATTGCCAGACCCAGCTCTTATGCTTAGCAACAGCTGAATGAGCCAGTAATTACATAGATAGAGTATTTAAAGCTTTAGCATATTTCTTTCTATGTACACTCAATATATTATCAAGTCGCTTTCTATTTCCTTTGAAGTTCAGTTATTGCTTTAACCTAACTGTTGAACCTCCATTTAAATATGATTATTTTTTTTAATTAATCTTTTACATATCATTCTGAGTATCCTTTTCTGGCTGCATTCATCACAGAGTAAAACGCAATTAAAATCAACATACTTATGAAATAAAGGGGTTTCAAGTACTGTTACTTTGGCTTTGTCAACCATTTATAGTAACCTTGTCGAATGATGCAAGGTTTGTTTATTTATCTAACCCTTTTTGTATAACAATAACGAGCTTAAATGGGGGCATCAAAAAGTTTTCAGCCTTTATTTGTTTGCCTCTAATAAACGCATGTTCTGGCAAATAGTATCGCCCTCCCTCGAGTAATAAATAGCGAAAAATCATCGTCATTTGACTAGGTTAGTGATTCTAATTTTGGGGTTAAATTCTAAGCCTACGGTGTCACCCCCCTTCAGACTTAGGACTTCTTTCCTGTAGCAATATTCAGAACCTCGCTTAGTTATTTCAATCATGCTTTTTTCTGTTGTGTTCCTGGGACACAAGGCTAACAAGATTTGGGGCCAGCATTTAAGGACCCTTTCTAAAATTGTTGTTATTTTCTAGTATACATTGGGGGCTTCGTCTTGTTCTAACTTTAATTCCAGTCAATTTCAGGGAAGCAACGCCCAAGCATCATTTTCTCTTTCTTTTTTTTTTGGGGGGGGAAGTTTGTATTCACGTTTGCCAAAATCGGTTGCAATCTTAAATTTCTAAATATTTCTTCCCAAATCCCCCCCCCCCCCCCTAGGGCAGCGCCGCCGCCCCCAATGCCTGCTGCCGTTTTTAGTCTTCAATTTCTGTCTTCGTTTGTAAACCCCGTACATCTGTATATTCAAATCCATAAACATTTCATGGCACTCCTAATTATGATCAAACTCAGTTGTGTATGGATAGTGTCTTTTAGCTCACTGCGTGCATTTAGGAGCTAGCTCCGCTTGTAATTCTGGCCCCCTCGGACATTATTTTTATAATATAAAAATTATAATAAACAAATTGTTATATAAATTCTATAATAAACAATTATAATAAAAAAACGTATTGATACTGAGGGCGGTCAGTCCGTTAAGCTAGCTTATGCGCGCTTATTAGATTTTTCTAACTGTTACTTTATTTTTTTTAGTCATCTTTGTCCCTTATTATATAATTTTCCATTAAACATTCTTCAAATCTTTCTTTGTCCTTAGTGTAAAAATAATACAACTGATTTTAACTGCGATCGAAAGCTCTTTTAGACAGCATTTTATTTTTTGAGTAGAGCCACACAGATACTAGGGCGTTGGAGGCCACTAAAGGACAAGCTTTGACAGGGCATTTTTTTTTTAACAATGTTTGTTCAGCCGAACAGTCATCTAGAATAAACAGGCCGTTTCAGTTCACTCAAATAGTTTATAGTAATGTTCTAAACTGTCGCTCAGTTTGTCGTTGGATCACTAAAAATATATCTCGTCTGTCCACATAAACTTCCGTTATTTGTAAGCGACTTGTTGTGCTTAATGTTGTCAGAATATAACAATGTGCTCAGTAATGAAACCTGTATATATTGTTGTTACAAATCAAGTTCGAAGACGGTTCTTCCCACACCCTGTAATCCCAGCAGGGATAAGAGAAACAGATGCGGATTCTTTTGGCAGAAAGAAACTTCAAACTTTCCATCTGTTTTTATTAGGTATTTCTTCAGCATTTTAATAAGCACATCTTTTAGCCTGTTTTCTTCAATGTTTAACTGGGCATCACAAAACATAAAAAATGGCTTTTTTTATTGGAGCGTCTCCGTCTGCCTTCTTGGGATTATTTATTTTTATACCATCTTGCCCTACACTTTCTCCACTTCAAAATCAGTCTGTGGTCAAATGTAGATCTAAAATTCCAGCCACAGTCCATATTTGTTATGTAATAGTCTTCGAGTGCTTACCTTCATATGATGGTTGGCATCCGTTAGTCTCGGGGAGACGATGGATTTGCAGCCCTTTGCATATGTTTCCAGTGGGTCATACAGCGTCTGCTGTGGATGGTATAGACCCACATGGGAGTGGCGTCTCTGCTGCATTTGTTGCTCTTGAAGGCCGAGTCAGGCTGCTGGGCCAGCAGCTGCTTGTTCTTTCTCTGTGCGAGACTTTGCGTCGGCATGCTTCCGGAGCTTCTCTTCGCCAGCTCTCCTAGCCAGTGTTCACAGTGTGTCTCAGCTGGATCTGTCTGAGCAAGCTCTTCCAGGTGTTGGTGTCGATGTCGAGAGCCTTACAGGTCGAGTTGCAAACATTACTTGAAGCGGAGTTGTGGTATTCCAGTTGTTCTCTTGCCAGAGGGGCAAGCTCTGCGTACAGATTGTCTTTGGGGATCTGCCGTCGTCCATTCGGACGCACATGGACCAGCCACTGAGGCACGCTGACGGAGAAGGAGTGGTTCATGCTGGGGAATCTTTGCACGCTCATGCACATCGTTGTTTGTAACGCTTCACTCCATGTGATCCCCAAGTATGCGCCGGAGACAGAGCTGTGGAAGGCACTCAGCCTCTTCTCTTGTGAGGCATTTACAGGGTCCAGGATTCGCTGGCGTACCGGAGAGGCGCTTAGACACAGGCTCGGTACACAGCAATCTTGGTGTTTTAATGTTAAATGCTGTTGTTCCACCACTCTCTGAGATAGTCTGGCCAGGTGGTAGAGGCCTTGCCAATCCTTCTGTTGATCTCAGTTTCCAGAGAGAGTTGTCGGTGATGGTGGAACCGAGGTACGTGAACTGGCTAATGGGCCTCTAATTCATGGTTGTTGATGGTATCGGGGTTGTTCCAGCATCCTGAGACATACGTTGTCTTCTTCAAGTTTATTGTCACATTACCCGTACTTTGCTCTTTGCTTCAGCCGAGCCGGTTGAACAGGTCGGCATCTGAGCGGGTGTGAAGGTAGACAACCTCAGTTGATGTCCCCAAAAGGCAGTGCTTCAGCAGGACAGCGATGAAGATGCCCCGAAGAGGGTGGAGTGCGTGGACACAGCCTGTTTGATCACTGCGTATGTTGAAGGCAATCTGATGTCGAGCATTCTCTACTGCACTGTGTCCTTTCATGTCGTGTGGAAAGACTGGAATCACACTCAAAAGATCTTGCGTGGGCGAGCTCTCTTCGCTAGGACGTTAAAGAGTCCATCTTGCTGACAAGATCAAATGCCTGGTCAGGTCATTGAAGGCCAGAAAGAGGGGCTTGCTGCTGCTCTCTACATTTCTCTTGCAGTGTCTCGATGGAGAAGACCTGTCGATGGTTGATCTCTCCGAGAGGAACCCGCACTTGCGACTCTGGGTACACTCTGTCAGCGAGTTCTGCAGCCTGATCAGGACGACTCTTGCAAATACTTTGCCTACAATGCTCAGGAGAGTGATATTCCTCTGTAGTTATTGCAGTCACTTTTGTCGCTTTGTTCTTGTATAATGTGAGACATTATTGCATCTCTATGTCTTGAGGTACTGCCTCCTTCCTCCCAGCACTGACAAGGAGGTTGTGCAGGTGTTTTCAACGCAGTTGCACTGCCGCCACAATTGATGACCTTCTCTGGTGGTATGCCAATCCTTCCCTGGTGCTTTCCTGACGGACAGACTCTGATTGATTGCTTTCTCTAGTTCTGCAGAGTGGGTTTCCCATTCCAGTTCCGCCATGAGGGGGGAGGCTATTCAAAAGCTATCAAGGGACCTCGTCCGGTGACGTGGTTCTGAATGGAGTACATTCGGAATAATGTTCACCATCGCTCAATCTGATTGTCTTGTCCTGGATGTCTCGCCCGTTGACAGTCTTTCAGTGGAGCTGTAGTCTTCTTGGTCGGGGCCCATTGCTTTTTGATGCCGATCGATAATGCCTTGATGGTTTCCAGTATCAGCGATATCTGGATGCTTTGACATAGCTGGAGCCAGTTGTCGTTTGCGCACTGCCTTGCTAATTCTCTGTACTTTGCTCTTTGCCCAGATCTGTACACTGCAGGCGTTCGATGGCTGGGGGATCGCTCTTGTATTCCAGGTGGGGCGCTGCGAGCGTTCTTATATGGCTGGATGGTGAGTTTGTGGAGGAGTTGGCCTCAACCAGTCGTTGTTCTTGGTATGACTTTTTTTCAAAAATCTTCATGGCAGTACTGTGTACTGTCTCTCTGATGTAGTCACATCTCTATGGGATGAGCCACGGGAGGGTCTGAGTCGAACACTCTCGGAGAGGGCTTGGGTAAATTCTGCCGGCATTGTTAAGGATGTGTGGTCTTGGTTACCCCCACATCGATGCGAGTTTGCCTTCAGGCAGAGCGATGTATCTTCTTAGGCTGGAGCTTGATCTTGCTGCACACCAGCGACGGATAGGTGTCGCAGTCGGCGCTGTGGAAGGTGCGAGTAAAAAGGACACGCCTAAAGGCAGACCGCCTGTTGATAAATCAGGTTAGCTGGTGTGCCAGTGCTTGGAGCGGGGGGGTCTCCATGACACTTTTGATGAGGGCTTTGTCTGGAAGAAGAGTTGGTTTGCTGAGGTCGTGGTAAATGAGCACATCTCAGGAGTCGCTGCCCATTTTCATTCATCTTTCCACACCAACTTTCGGAGACAGGTGGGCCAGGAGTCATGGTCAGCACCCACTCTGCATTGAAAGTCACCAGCAGTAACAGTTGCTCGTCTTTGGGGATCATCTGGATAAGTGAGTCGAGCTGTTCGTAGAATCTCGTCCTTTGTTTCTTGGTGGGATGAGTGATGGCGCCATTGACGCTGATCAGGTGGACGGGACAGTGGTGGGTGTTGAGGGTGGAGTGATAGAGTCTTTCAAAGTTCCTTGTTTGCAGGGCGTTTATCATCCTAGCCAACGGAGTTCAGGACAGCAAATACCAACGCCATTTCTCGGTGTATTCAGCGCTCTTCCCTTAGCCCACAGAATAAACGTAAAATCCTTTTCTCGGAGGGTTACAGAGTCAGCAAGCCTCGATCTCTTGCAGTTGTGGCGATGTCGACCTGGACGTCTCACAAGTTCATCGTTGATGACGGAGGTCTTTCGAGCATCGCTTATTGCCTGGAGGACGTTCCGAAGGTCCAGGTGTCATTGTCCCTTACAAGTCCAGGTGCCAAGCTTGAGAAGAGGAGTTTTTCTTGTTAATTTTGGATTTTCCTTGCTTTTGCCTGGCTGCAGTGATGCGTCCGCTTGGCAGTACTTCCGTACCTGAGCCCTTCGCACACCAGTAAGGCAGAGCGAACTGTGTCGGAGACAGCACCCAATTGGCTGGGGGCTGCCCAGCTTAAGGCGGGCGGTTAGCTGTCACAATGAGATGATGATCTCTACCAACGACGAAGAAACCCCTGGCGCCAGGCTCTACGCCTAATCGACGCGGATTGGCTTATAACCGGGTAGTAAAAAATGCTGCTTCCAGTGTTGTTTCGTCGCTTTGCAGCGAACTGAAGTGTCCTCTCCAGGGCGCAAAGCCTGGGCGAGTTGGTATGGAGAATCAGCTTGTTGCCATGCAGCAGATTTCCCCCTCTCCACACAGCTGTATGGAATCAAGGAAAGGCAAGCACCGATACAATTGGCACCATAGGCGTCGCAGGAGTTGCGGGATGACGTTGAAGAAAAGGTTCAAGCCGCTTAGTGACTCCGGATCCGGATTTTTCCTAAGGGTTGGACTCCCGAAGCCTTTCCCGTGAGTGGTGGTATAGCACGCAAGGCAGCGAGGAGGTTTAGATTCAGTGTTTTCCTCACCTAGATGGACTACTTTTCAAGGTTGACGGAGTTCTATCTACCCGTTCTAGGCAGACAGGTTGTACGGGCTCATTTTTACCGGTAGCAGGCGAGAGTCGGCCCACCAGCGAGCCAAGGACAGATCTCCTATGAGGGCCCTCCATGATGCCCCAGAGATGCGGACAAGACCAGCGACCTGACCTGACCTCATAGAGGCGAAGTTTTTACATAAGCGATCAACTGCAGGATCCACTTTGCCCTACTCCAGCAAATAACTTTCTTATTTCATCAAAGTGTTGGTGAGGTAAAAGTACTGCTCCCTGAATACCAAACTGATCGAACTTGCCATTAATGCACAGTCACATTCTCAATTTTTGGATTATAAACGCTTTGATTCTCTCTGAAAAGGAGTTGTTTCTTCAAGTAAATAGAACAAAATTCTTTTAAAGGACTTCAGAGACATGAATTTAGATGTATGTTCCAGAGAGTGTACTGTTGTTTCTATTTTCTGTATGGCGATGTTATAACGATTTCATAAAAATTAACCGTTTTTTATTTTATACTGGGTTAAGATTGTTCTAGCAGTCGGGATTAGTAACAAACATCAATCTCAAGAGAGATGTCAATGATGTGTATTTTAGTAAGGTGTTTCAGACAGAACAACAGAATCGCTAGGATTAAATGTCAGTTCATAAGAAAGTTTTTCTTTTAGTGCACCTTGGTAATATGGCATATGCGTCTTTAGCAGTTCAAAATCCAGAGGGATGCAGAATCTGTTGCCAAATGCTTCTGCTACTGCCTCATCTTTAACATCATTCTTTGCATCCTCCGCTTTAAGCCTGTGCTTGAGACCGTTTGAGTCTTGTATTCCCTGATAAAACTTTCTCTTTTCTTTCTTTTTTAGGCAGCCATAGATCAGAATAGAGGGCAAAAATGTCTGCCTCGCCTAGTACAAAGACTGCTCTGCCCTCCAGTCTATTGCCATATGTTTAACGATTGCCCTGCCTAAATTAGCAACAACAGTAGCATTAGGATCTATCAATTTAATATCTATTTGGAATGATATTTTAAAGCCGTGCCTGGCATTAAAACATCGCCAGCGCCAAGATCCGGGAACTTAACTGCTAAAGTTTGTTCAGGTTCAACTGTTGATGGAGTATTTACACTAATTACAGTCTGTCTTATACCTTTACACCATGAGGTTCCTTCTCTTTTCTGTATGGAACGAGGTCACAACCGTATGAGTTCATTTTTTATAAAACAAAAAAGAATATAAATAAAAAATATGGATGAAGATTTTGACGCGATTGATCCTATTGAAGAAGAAGAAAGAGATCTGCCAGCCCTTCATTTGAAGAAGATGAAACAGAATTAGGTCCTTCATTGCGCGAAGAACTTGAAAGAGCAGCAGAAGGTTCTTCAATCCCTTCATTAGAAGAAGTAGAAAACACCCCCTTCAGTTAGCGCATCTCGTGCAGAACTATTAACAAATAGAATTAACTCATTCTACATAAGCTTAGGACTAGAACAGCCAGAAGGCCTCAGCCCTTTTGATTTTAAGATTGATAAAAGCAACCATCTGTATAAAAGAACTAGCAGACGAAATTTTGTAAGAGTTACCACAAAGCCAGACCCAACTAAGTTTTTAAAACTAAACACAATTAGCAGAGGATTCCTGTTGCTGACCAAAGGCGATTAAACATTTTAAATTTAAGGCCTGGGGCTGTTAGTCTTTACAGAACTTGGAGCAAGAGTTGCCAACACGATCTGAAATAGAAATGACCTCTTTCAAGATTTAGGTTCAAGAGCAGATGAAGCAATAGCAGAAATTGAAACGATTTTATTAGGAGACACAGTTAAAAACAATTAACGATTCTCCATTGCCTATGCGTGAAATCCTGGGGCTTAATGCCGCTTTGCGAACAATAAGGGGTGAACTAACAAACAATTTAGCAAAACTTGGTGAGCTAGATAGAGAGATAGAAGAAGAAAAAAATAAACTGGCTGATGCAGATGATAACAATTTAGGGCGAGAAGAAAAGGTTAGAATACAGCAGAAAATACAAGATTTAATGCTACAAAGGGCGGCCAGGTTAGAAGTGCTGTCTACTAACAGAGTGCAGTTAGCATCACAAAACAAGCAGAATAAGAGAAACTATAAACAAAATACTTTATGAAAACACTACGCTGGCAGAAAGAATAAGGACTCTGTTCGGGGAACAGGGGATTACAATAGTTAGCATATTAACAGCTTTTGGGGTTGCTATCTCTACACTCGTTTTTTCTTTAACCGGCAGTGCGCCAACAGGGCCAGTAGCTCCTCCAACGCCTCAGCCTGGTAAAAGTTGGATTAGAAAACAATTGCATCATCTAGCAAACTTATTAAAGAAGTTAGCAGCCAAAGCGCTTGATGCTCTGCCTGGCATAATAGGCAGTGTTGTTAGTTGGTTTTGTCTACTATAGGCAAGGTAGCTGGTTTATATGGCCGACCATCTGTGGACGTTAGGAGTGCTAGCTGTTGGATTAATTTTTAGTGAAATAAAGTATGGCTAATCCAGTGAAAGTTAAAAACACAACGAGGCTGTCTTTTCATTAGGGGTGACTGTCAGTGTGAGGCACATTAACTGGTGGAGTGCTTTCTGGACTGCTTTTCGGTTGTGGGGAGCTTTCTGGCTGTGGCTGCTTTCTGGCTGTGGGCGCTTATAACTGGATCGCTTTCTTCAGGGCTAGGTACTTTCTTTAAAATGGATGGAGCGGGCCTTGTGTTTAAGCCTTGATTGTGTCCTAAGTTTTGGTCGTCTCCAGCTATGAGGATTTCATTTTTTATAATTCTGTATCATACCAATCTGCAGTCTAAGGTCAGAGGGTACATGTATAATCCATGGCCTACAACAAAGTCAACCTTTGACCTAGCGTGTGCAAGAACGTCTTGATACCTTTGTATGCTGGCAGGCAAATCAACAGCAGAGTTAATAGCATCTTCTAAATTGACTAGAAATTGTTTTCTAGCATCAAACCCTGTAGACTGATCTAGTATGCTAGACTTGGTCTGTGCTTGTGCTCCTAATAGGCACCAAACGTATGTTCGTATGGAGTCATTAAGTCTTTGCACTCCTGGCATTGTTAGGCCTTTACTTTCATCTAAGATAAATGTTGCCCAAGCATTAGGGCGTTTTTGTTCTATTGACATCAATCGAACTTGTTTGTCTGGTTGAAAAGAGGTGTGGCCAGGCCATAGTCATAATTATATTCTATTTTGCACCCCACAATACAATGTACCCATCCCATGATTGCGGTCTAACTTTTGTCTAAAGTTAGTTGGGGGATAATGTTAAATTCGTTGCAAATTCTTTCATATGCATTATTGTCCATTGGGCTTTTTAAATGGATTAAACGCGTTGTCGTTAGGGAGGAGCACTTGTAGTTCAGTTAGTATTCGTCTGTACTGGTAATAAACATGAAAGTTATATACTGCCCTTACCAAGAGATTAGGATGGTTTAAATGGTTTGCATATGAAACACCACAGCCAGTAGTTGCGCAGTAAATGGCAAAATTTAACTGATTCTGGTAAAACGTCATAGGACTGGATGACCATGCTGATGGCACTCTATCATTCTTTATTGGCGGATTTGAATATTAGTTAGTGGGTTTACAAGTCTGACTTGGAAGCCATTATATTCATCTACTGCAATGGTTAAATTGCTGAAGTCTAAAGATTTGGGGTTATAAAACGCTCCTACATTGTAAGTAGCACTTTCGTTATATTTAAAAGGTTCCATTTTTTAAATTAGTTTTTTAAATAGTTATAAAAAGATGCGCATCTATATAAAACCAACAAAACAAACGTGTGCCCTTAACGTACCCAATTGACAATAGGCGCGTAATTATAGGGTTGCCCTTAGAGAAATTGGGTTTAAAGTTATGTGGGCTAACATATCTGAAAAAGATAAGAATAACTGGGTGGATGTTAAGGACGAACAAGGCAATCTATTAAAACATTTAAAAATACCCGATGGTTACTACAACTTTTGTTCTTTAAGGAAGTATTTAGAAATTTTAACATTATGTTAAAAATTAATGAAGCAAATCTTATAATTACTATAAATTTTCCAGAACTTAAAGAAAAAAAGTAGTATGTTTTCCCTAGAAGCCTTGCTCGAATTTTGGGCTTTTATAATAGTGGGCGAACACATAGCTTCAGCACACACAGCCTTGTAGAATGGGGCATTTATGATTTAAAGGTAATAGACCGTCTGATTTCTCGTGAACCCAATGTTGTATGTCCATTTACAACAGTTAAAAACATGTGCTAATTTGTTTGCCGGCTCTCCATCTACAGTTCTAAAGGTTTTTTCTACCAACTAGGCAGGGGTTTTGCGATTATCAGTTATATACGTTTGACGGAGACAGCCAATTTAAAGAATTAAATTTGGGTTAGATATAAACTCATTGGATGTAAAAATAACCAATCAAGACGGAAAGCCAGTTGTTTGTTCTGATTTTTTGATAGAGCTGGAAGTAGAAGATCGTATTAGAAAAGTAGTAAGGGCCCAGTCCTGCGGGCGTTAATAGTGCTGGAAGTAGTTAGTCGAGTTTAATCTTTTAAAGTTTCCAATGTCCTACAGCATATGAAAGCTCAGAACTGACGTAAATTCTCTTGTTATTGTAGAGACAAGTGATTTTTTGTTAACAGCAGTTGTGTTTACTTGATGAAGAGTAGAGCGCAGATTAACATTTGTGTGATGAAATACTTTGTTTTCAAAGAGAGCTTGCTTGTAGTTGTCGTGAGTTATATTTTTTTTGACAACTTCTTTACTTATGCCTTTAGTCTTCTTCATTACAGAAGTCTGGCTGGCAACGCTGTACATCTTTGACCGCAAACCAACATATTCTTTGATAACTGCCCCATTGAGTTCATCCTTCATCTTTCCAATTACTTCTTGTTTGCAGTTGAATGTAAAGGGCTGTCTTTTGGATAGTCACATGTGTCGTACCACCCATCAACTCCTTTAGCTACTTCTGTTTCTAAATCCTTATAGAAGTCTTCAGTTGGGACGTCTAGAATAAAACTATCGGTGTCTGTGTAAAGGACTCTTGCTTCTGGGTACAGTGGTTTAAAGTAGTCGTACAGAAATTCTAACAATTAACAATTTTGACAACTCTAATACGGTAAAGCCGATAAACACCGGCTTGTCTAACTTAACATCCTTTTTCTTCATCATAATGCCAACCAGGCTGTCATTAAATCTTCTAAAGTCTTGATATTGGGTTTAGAGGCAAACTTAATTGCTTGGTTTTCTTTTGTAACTAATTTAACATCTTTGCGATTGTGTACGTTCTCCATGGTTTTTACCAAAACAGCTGTTGTTCATCAGTTTAAAGAAGTCTTTTTCTGAAGCGTCAGTGGCTTGAGTTCTAAGATTAGTATTCTTCTTGATGTATGGCCTCATAAAGGGCTCTTGATCAAAAGCAATGATTCTATGAGCAGCTGTCAGCTTTAATCCGTGTCTTAAGTAAAAACTGTAACAGTCTGTAAGGCACAAATATTTAGTCTTGTGCCTAAGATTGGGAACAAGTTTAGGCGGTTCAATAGGGCCCATCTTTAATCTTTCTGCGGCTAGGGATAATCGTTGTGGACATCGTGTAGTTCATAAGGATAATCTAAGTCTACTTCTAAGATTAGTCCTATTGGATTATCAGGCGTAAGCTGTGACAACATGCCTAACACAGTGTTAACATTATGAGGGCCCCTTTTTTCATTGGGAAAGTTTCTCAGTGGAAGCGGTTGACTCATGGCCCATCCATACAGATTGTTAGCATCTAAATACATTAGATAGTTGGATGGTTTAGTTGGGTCACAATCGTCTAAATACTTGTTGTTGGCTTTACAGTAAGGATGTGAGGCCATGCTAATACCTCCCCTCAGCCCGTCTTCAATCATCTGAAGTGTGGGTAGATCAGAAATGAAGTCAATCTGAATGTTTGTACACTTTAAGAATGCATCCCAAGATAACCCTGGGGCAGAGATGTAATGTGATGAGTCTAAGTTGTACTGTTTCATGCATGTAGATCTGTAATTCTGAAAGACATCTGCTAATAAACACACGTCAGCCAATAAATATGATCGTGATATTCCCCCATTGTTTCACAGTGTAATTCTGTCCAGGCTTTCTGTGCGTATTCATATTCAGAGTCAGTTATGTCTTTGCCTCTAAGACTAGAAAAGAAAGCACCTTTAGGGGGGAAGCGAGTCTTCATCAAACCTGTCCCACGAGTTCATGTATTCATAAGGATAAACACCTTTACGCACTAAAGATGGGTCAAAGTATTGTTTAGTGATTGGAAAGTCTTGTAGAGATCCCGCTAACTTATCCAAACTAGCCATCAGATGTTGGGCAGTGTCATAAAAGGATAAAGAGTCAAGAGAAAAAGTCATGTACTTTTCTGAAGACTGTGCAAGCAAGAAACCCCCTCTTATATTCAGAAGTCACTGCTTGCATGATGAAATGAGAATCGTAGCCTCTTAGGTTATGAAAGAAGATAGGCAGTTTCCATGTCTTAGGGTCAACCTTAAGTTGAAGATTACAATTGTTGTGTGCGGCCCCTCTAAACTTTCCAGTAATCTGATCGTGGTCTCTTACTGCGTTGCCTAATAATTCTTTATTGCAAATCCAACAGTGTGTAGATGAATCATAACATTCATGGTCTTCAGGAGTCATAACAATGTCTGAAAGGTTCAGTTGGTTGGACAGCTGATTGCGAAGTTGTTTCGTCTGCTCTAAAAATCTGCTGGCTGCATTGGGGCCTCTGTAAATCTCGGGTGTTGTGTGTTGGCCATCTGACCTAACAACAATAAACGCATAAGAACAATCTGATGGTGGGTTAATAAGGTTGTTTTTGTTCTTGTTTGTTGCGGGCCATAGTACTGTGGTAAGATTGATTCAAAGTCAGCATAAACCACGTACGGCTCATCTGCATTTTGTGTAAATTTTTAAAACTAACTTTAGACCCTGGTTTAGGTGTGAGGAGTTTGGTTTCACAGTCTACAAAACTTTTACAATGAGTTCTATGACTGGCAGCTGCTTCTATAGTTGGTATTCTGACCAGACATCTTCTACAAAGCCCTTGTTTAGCTGGATGCTTTGTAGTATAGGCCATAAGTCTGCTTATTGTTCTGATTAATACATAATGGCTCTTAGGCCGTCTGCAAACAGTATCAAGTCTACATGTTTGTTAAGCGGTTCACCTAAAGATGGGGCGTTGGAGAAACCCTTAGGGGCACTATATCAGCTTCTACAGACCATGTGTATACGTTTACAGTGATTGGTTTGTTTTGCTCTTCAAACTGAGAAAACTTTCTAATGCTTACTGGGAAGTTTATGTTATCAAAGTTCAGTTCTTGTTTGTACTGTTCATAATTGGAAACTCTTTCTGCGTTCTTTTTAACAGGATGTAAATGCGCTAAAAAAACACCACATAAAAACACATGTTGTCAGGATTTTTTATGTTTAAGACTGCTCGTTATAAAACTAACTCTTTTGGAGAGGAAGGTAAGAATTGCCAACTATAGGATAGAACTTTGTTTGTCTTAATTTGATTTCAAGACCGTCCCTTCAGACCAGCCAGAACCCCTTAACTTTGCTTCTTCACTTGCATGGTTAAACTGGGTAAGCATGTAGTCAGCCCAGTTAGAGTTAAAGTCGTGATAGCTAATTACTTCTTTCTGCCTTGTTGAAACCCAGACTTCCATATTACTATCATCGGGCGTTATATAATCAATCAGAACGGCCAACAACACTTTTACTGGCGGTTCGCGTTGAAGAGACTCTGGGATTTTAGAAATAGCATGTGACACACTTTCATGAACGTTTGTAGGGTTAATAATATTCATGTCTACTTCACTAAACATATTGCTTAATTGTTCACTGCTGTCAAATATTTCTTCCATCGTATATAGTTTTCCATCCTCGAATTTACTTGTGAGGCTCATTTTTTAACTCAAAAAATTTACGTAGATTAAAAAAATATGTATATAAAAGTAATAAAAACACGCTTTTTTTTCTTCGCCCAAGCGTTGCAACACTTCAAGACACGTTAATCGTACAATAACACCCGCCCAAAATTTTAGCTTTTTTTGAATCACTACAGTCAATGTTCATCACTTTGGTTGCTTCTTTAAATAGTTCACTATGATCTTTTATTATATTGTTTACATCATTCTCAAAACCAAATTCACTAAAATCAATGTTTAACGCTTTCATTGTCTCGTTAAATAGTTCATTACAATTCTTTAAAATCAGATGCACTAAGTTCGGCAGCCATTTTTAATCTAAAATAAATAAAAAAATAATTGTAATTCAACTGTTATTTATAGTCTTTTCTAATCGTAAAACCTAATCTTTATTAAAGCAAATAGTTACCCCTGAAGGACAATAGAAACAGCCAGATTAACATCTTGAGAAGCCATATAATCAACTAATATGGCAAGCAATTTTATGGCCGATTGAGGCCAATAAACTTGTATTTCACTGATGGCCTCCTTCACGTTTGTTTGTATATTTATGTGAATAAAAAGATCAGTAATTGATGTTTCAAACCTGCTCCTTAACCTTTCTCTTTGGCCCTTCCAATTTAACGTGTGAAGTATATTAATAAGCTTTCTAGCTTCTTCGGGCTTCATTTTAAACCAGAATAAAATTATAATTAAAAAATTAATTAAATCAGTTTCTCTCTCCCTTATTCACTCCCACATCTTCCCCTCATTCACTCCACATCTCTGTCTGTCTGTCTGTTTACCCTTTTTTGTCTGTCTGTCTGCCCCCACCTTCCCCCTCTCTCTCTCTCACACACGCACACACACACACACACAAACACGCACAACACGCACACAAACAACAAACAAACAAACAGACACACAATAGATGGGAGGTGCTTGCAGGGGGGTGTGACGAGGGCTTTTTGTGGGTTGCACTTAAGCGTCGTAAATTCGAGACAGCCGCCAAAGCACTTAGCAGAATCCTGAATCAATAATCACAGGATCTCTTTCAAAGGCCTCTCGGCGGCCGTCTGAATAGACAGCCTTAAAGCAGCAAACGGCGAGGCAGATGAAGATGAAGCAGGTGAAGTAAGCACTATTTTTAGATACCGTTCGGATCCGAACGGTTTTACCAAAACAGCAAAGCAGGACGTTGAAGCAGGTGGCGTAAGCACTATTTTTAGATACCGTTCGGATCCGAACGGTTTTACCAGTCCGTCAAATCTTGATGAAGCAATCAGACTTCAGATTGCCAGAACTTTCTGAATTCTTCATTCTCAGACATGTAGGTTAGAATTTTATGGCGTTTGTTCAGTAAATCATCAAAACTCATTCCCAGTTTATGAAACTTGGGAAAGTGGTAAAAGGCGTTTGACAGCAGAATCATCCTTCTTGCATATGAATCATGAATGAGACATTTTTCTTTAACAAAAGATGTCCATGACTGCTTCTTTGTTTTGATTTTTGAAACACTTGTTTTGCTTTTCCAAGCTGATAACCCAAAATCAGTAAATAGTGCATGGTTTTTCGTTGATTAAATTTCACAACCTTCCAGCTTTTCTTCACAAAAGGTATCATGTCATGAACGCTTTTACATCCATTAAATATCATCCTCTGATACATCAGTCTCATCATCTTGTACACGTTTTCCCTAAGAAAAAGTATCCAGCTCGGTTATTGTCATGATAGTTTTGTCTTTTTCAGAAGATTCTAGAAAAGCCAGGCTGCTTTTTGTTTTTTTTGGCATTGATTTTTCAGCGCCGGTTTTTCTTATGCTGAGGTAGTTATCATATCAGCATGATATTTAATATGATCGTCAATAGCTTCTTGTTGCTCCACATTAAAAGGAGACTCTTGACTTGTAGACTCTTCGGACAATGTAAAATTTCCGAGTTCTTGACTCAATCCAGTTGTAGGCACCAAGCATTCTACAATTTGTTCGTCTAATTCTTGCGTATTCTGAGAATCATTCAAAACTGTCACTTTCCATTTTGAGAAATATTAGATATTAACACGCACACAGCAGAAATATGTCCACACACTACAGTTGTCGCCAATCCAATCCAAAGTTTTAAAGTCAATCACTTTTCTCCAGAAAACACATACGGCTTTACAGAGCAACACCGGCAAGGGAAATGACGAGGCAGAGCTGTCTTGTAACCCCGGCACTTAATTGAACCCCCTGTCGATTGGTTGGCGCGCCATCGGCCCATCGCGCGATGGCTAAAAATTTGTCGACAGGCCCGTCGCAATGCGACATTATCGATTTTTGCGGTCTGCAGTCTGAGTATGACTGTCAACCCCTTTTTAGTTCATTTATGTTCCTGGGAGAGAATGGAAATAATGTTTGTTCACGATCACCAAATCTTATCTAGCACGCAAGCCCCCGTTTTAAAAGTACTGATTTTGTCGATTTTTAGAGGTTTTGAGGTGTTAATTTTTTGTAAAATAGGTGTTAATTTTGGCCAAACTGATATGTGATGGACGTGATTTGGATGTGAAAAGGGGGGTTTTCGTGCAAAATAAGATGGGTGAGCTTGAACAAACATATTTCCATTCTCTCCCCAACATGTGCCTGTCTTACCACTGTGACACCTCCCCAACACGTGCCTGCCTTACCACTGTCACATCTCCCCAAAAACGTCCCTCTATGACCACTGTGACCCCTCCCCAACATGTGCCTTTATTACCACTGTGACACCTCCCTAACATGTCCTGTCTTACCACTGTGACACCTCCCTAACATGTCCCTGTCTTACCACTGTGACCCCTCCCCAACATGTGCCTGTCTTACCACTGTGACACCTTCCAAACACGACTCTGTATGACCACTGTGACCCTCCCTAACATGTCCCTGTATACCACTGTGACACCTCCCTAACATGTCCCTGTATTACCACTGTGAAAACCTCCCCAACATGTGCCTGTCTTACCACTGTGACATCTCCCCCACATGTGCCTGTCTTACCACTGTGACACCTCCCCAACATGTCGTACATTACCACTGTGACACCTCCCCAACACGTCACTGACTTACCACTGTGACACCTCCCCAACACGTCCCTGTATTACCACTGTGACACCTCCCCAACACGTCCCTGTCTTACCACTGTGACACATCCCCAACACGTCCCTGTCTTACCACTGTGACACCTCCAGAACACGTCCCTGTATTACCAAACTGTGACACCTCCCCAACACGTCACTGTCTTACCACTGTGATACCTCCCCAACACGTCCCTGTATTACCACTGTGACACCTCCCCAAAACATGTCCCTGTATTACCAGTGTGACACCTCCCCAACACGTCCCAGTATTACCACTGTGACACCTCCCCAACATGTGCCTGTCTTACCACTGTGACACCTCCCCAACACGTCCCTGTATGACCACTGTGACACCTCCCCAACACGTCCCTGTATACCACTGTGACACCTCCCCAACATGTCCCTTTTGTGTACTTATTCGTTTCCGTCAGAAAACCAATTCGTTCGTTCGGCCCACCCACCCTCCTCTCTTTTCTCTCTCTCTCTCTCTCTCTCTCTCTCTCTCTCTCTCTCTCCTCTCTCTCTCTCTCTCTCTCTCTCTCTCTCTCTCTCTCTCTCCTCTCACTCTTTCTTTCTCAGACACACACTCTCACACTCTCTGGCGCAGTCCGTCCATCCGTCCGCCCGTCCGTCTCTCACACTCTCACTCTCTGTTGCTCTGTCTGTCTGTTCGTCCATCCGCCCATCCGTCTGTCTGTCCGTCTGTCTGTCTGTCTGTCTGTTTACCTGTCTGTCTGTCTGTTGTGTCTCTCTGTACTTCCTCTCTCTCTCTCTCTCTCTCTCTCTCTCTCTCTCTCTCCTCTCTCTCCTCTCTTCTCCTCTCTCTCTCTCTCTCTCCTCTCTCTCTCTCTCTCTCTCTCTCTCTTCCAACCAGACTCTAAGATGTCCGTCAGACTGCAGACCTCGTGGGTCAGGGGGACGCTGTGTCAGGCAGCGTAAGAAATGCTCTGCAACGCCTTGGTGCTGCTGTCAGAGAGGACTATGCTGTAAAAGGCTGTCAGAGTGGGGAGCCTGTGAGTGAGGACTATGCTGTAAAGGCTGTCAGAGTGGGGACCCTGGCAGTGAGGACTATGCTGTAAAGGCTGTCAGAGTGGGGAGCCTGTGAGTGAGGACTATGCTGTAAAAGGCTGTCAGAGTGGGGACCATGGGAGTGAGGACTATGCTGTAAAGGCTGTCAGAGTGGGGACCATGGAAGTGAGGACTATGCTATAAAAGGCTGTCAGAGTGGGGACCCTGGGAGTGAGGACTATGCTATAAAAGGCTGTCAGAGTGGGGACCCTGAGAGTGAGGACTATGCTGTAAAAGGCTGTCAGAGTGGGGACCCTGGAGTGAGGACTATGCTATAAAAGGCTGTCAGAGTGGGACCCTGGGAGTGAGGACTATGCTGTAAAAGGCTGTCAGAGTGGGGAGCCTAGGAGTGAGGACTATGCTATAAAAGGCTGTCAGAGTGGGCACCCTGGAGTGAGGACTATGCTGTAAAAGGCTGTCAGAGTGGGGAGCCTAGGAGTGAGGACTATGCTGTAAAAGGCTGTCGGAGTGGGAGCCTAGGAGTGAGGACTATGCTGTAAAAGGCTGTCAGAGTGGGGAGCCTAGAGTGATGACTATGCTGTAAAAGGCTGTCAGAGTGGGGAGCCTAGGAGTGAGGACTATGCTGTAAAAGGCTGTCAGAGTGGGGAGCCTAGGAGTGAGGACTATGCTGTAAAAGGCTGTCAGAGTGGGGAGCCTGTCAGTGAGGACTATGCTGTAAAAGGCTGTCAGAGTGGGGAGCCTAGGAGTGAGGACTATGCTGTAAAAGGCTGTCAGAGTGGGGAGCCTAGGAGTGAGGACTAAGCTGTAAAAGGCTGTCAGAGTGTGGAGCCTAGGAGTGAGGACTATGCTGTAAAAGGCTGTCAAAGTGGGGAGCCTAGGAGTGAGGACTATGCTGTAAAAGGCTGTCAGAGGGGGGAGCCTGTGAGTCAGGACTATGCTGTAAAAGGCTGTCAGAGTGGGGACCCTGTAAGTGAGGACTATGCTGTAAAAGGCTGTCAGAGTGGGGAGCCTGTCAGTGAGGACTAAGCTGTAAAAGGCTGTCAGAGTGGGGAGCCTGGGAGTGAGGACTATGCTGTAAAAGGGCTGTCAGAGTGGGGACCCTGGGAGTGAGGACTATGCTGTAAAAGGCTGTCAGAGTGGGGACCCTGGGAGTGAGGACTATGCTGTAAAATGCTGTCAGAGTGGGGACCCTGGGAGTGAGGACTATGCTATAAAAGGCTGTCAGAGTGGGGACCCTGGGAGTGAGGACTATGCTGTAAAAGGCTGTCAGAGTGGGGATCCTGGGAGTGAGGACTATGCTATAAAAGGCTGTCAGAGTGGGGACCCTGGATTGATGACTATGCTGTAAAAGGCTGTCAGAGTGGGGAGCCTTGGAGTGAGGACTATGCTATAAAAGGCTGTCAGAGTGGGCACCCTGGGAGTGAGGACTATGCTGTAAAAGGCTGTCAGAGTGGGGAGCCTGAGAGTGAGGACTATGCTGTAAAAGGCTGTCAGAGTGGGGGGCCTAGGAGTGAGGACTATGCTGTAAAAGGCTGTCAGAGTGGGGAGCCTAGGAGTGAGGACTATGCTGTAAAAGGCTGTCAGAGTGGGGAGCCTAGGAGTGAGGACTATGCTGTAAAAGGCTGTCAGAGTGGAAGCCTGGAGTGAGGACTATGCTGTAAAAGGCTGTCAGAGTGGGAGCCTAGGAGTGAGGACTATGCTGTAAAAGGCTGTCAGAGTGGGAGCCTAGGAGTGAGGACTATGCTGTAAAAGGCTGTCAGAGTGGGAGCCTAGGAGTGAGGACTATGCTGTAAAAGGCTGTCAGAGTGGGGAGCCTAGGAGTGAGGACAAATGCTGTAAAAGGCTGTCAGAGTGGGGAGCCTAGGAGTGAGGACGATGCTGTAAAGGCTGTCAGTGTGTGAAGCCTAGGAGTGAGGACTATGCTGTAAAAGGCTGTCAAGTGGGGAGCCGGGGAGTGAGGACTATGCTGTAAAAGGCTGTCAGAGTGGGGAGCCTAGGAGTGAGGACTATGCTGTAAAAGGCTGTCAGAGTGGGGAGCCTGTCAGTGAGGACTATGCTTTAAAAGGCTGTCAGAGTGTGGACCCTAAGAGTGAGGACTATGCTGTAAAAGGCTGTCAGAGTGGGGGGCCTAGGAGTGAGGACTATGCTGTAAAAGGCTGTCAAAGTGGGAGCCTAGGAGTGAGGACTATGCTGTAAAAGGCTGTCAGAGTGGAGAGCCTGTGAGTCAGGACTATGCTGTAAAAGGCTGTCAGAGTGGGGGACCCTGTAAGTGAGGACTATGCTGTAAAAGGCTGTCAGAGTGGGGAGCCTGTTAGTGAAGACTATGCTGTAAAATGCTGTCAGATTGGAAGCCTGTCAGTGAGGACTATGCTGTAAAAGGCCGTCAGAGTGGGGACCTGGGAGTGAGAACTATACTGTAAAAGGCTGTCAGAGTGGGAAGCCTGTTAGTGAGGACTATGCTGTAAAACGCTGTCAGAGTGGGACCCTGGGAGTGAGGACTATGCTGTAAAAGGCTGTCAGAGTGGGGACCCTGGGAGTGAGGACTATGCTGCAAAAGGCTGTCAGAGTGGGGGACCCGGGAGTAAGGACTATGCTGTAAAAGGCTGTCAGAGTGAGAAGCCTTTCAGTGAGGACTATGCTTTAAAAGGCTGTCAGAGTGTGGACCCTAAGAGTGAGGACTATGCTGTAAAAGGCTGTCAGAGTGGGGAGCCTATGAGGACTATGCTGTAAAAGGCTGTCAGAGTGGGGGACCCTGGATGTGAGGACTATGCTGTAAAAGGCTGTCAGAGTGGGGGACCCTGGGAGTGAGGACTATGCTGTAAAAGGCTGTCAGAGTGGGGACCCTGGAGTGAGGACTATGCTGTAAAAGGCTGTCAGAGTGGGGAGCCTGGAGTGAGGACTATGCTGTAAAAAGGCTGTCAGAGTGGGGACCCTGGCAGTGAGGACTATGCTGTAAAAGGCTGTCAGAGTGGGGACCCTGGGAGTGAGGACTATGCTGTAAAAGGCTGTCAGAGTGGGGACCCTGGGAGTGAGGACTATGCTATAAAAGGCTGTCAGAGTGGGGACCCTGGGAGTGAGGACTATGCTGTAAAAGGCTGCCAGAGTGGGGATCCTAGGAGTGAGACTATGCTATAAAAGGCTGTCAGAGTGGGGACCCTGGGAGTGAGGACTATGCTGTAAAAGGCTGTCAGAGTGGGGAGCCTAGGAGTGAGGACTATGCTATAAAAGGCTGTCAGAGTGGGAACCCTGGGAGTGAGGACTATGCTGTAAAAGGCTGTCAGAGTGGGGAGCCTGGGAGTGAGGACTATGCTGTAAAAGGCTGTCAGAGTGGGGAGCCTAGGAGTGAGGACTATGCTGTAGAAGGCTGTCAGAGTGGGGAGCCTAGGAGTGAGGACTATGCTGTAAAAGGCTGTCAGAGTGGGGAGCCTAGGAGTGAGGACTATGCTGTAAAAGTCTGTCAGAATGGGAAGCATGGGAGTGAGGACTATGCTGTAAAAGGCTGTCAGAGTGGGAGCGTAGGAGTGAGGACTATGCTGTAAAAGGCTGTCAGAGTGGGGAGCCTAGGAGTGAGGACTATGCTGTAAAAGGCTGTCAGTGTGGGACCTAGGAGTGAGGACTATGCTGTAAAAGGCTGTCAGAGTGGGGAGCCTAGGAGTGAGGAGTATGCTGTAAAAGGCTGTCAGAGTGGGGAGCCTAGGAGTGAGGACGATGCTGTAAAAGGCTGTCAGAGTGTGAAGCCTAGGAGTGAGGACTATGCTGTAAAAGGCTGTCAGAGTGGGGAGCCTGTCAGTGAGGACTATGCTGTAAAAGGCTGTCAGATTGGGGAGCCTAGGAGTGAGGACTATGCTGTAAAACTCTGTCAGAGTGGGGGACCCTGGGAGTGAGGACTATGCTGTAAAAGGCTGTCAGAGTGGGGAGCCTGTCAGTGAGGACTATGCTTTAAAAGGCTGTCAGAGTGTGGACCCTAAGAGTGAGGACTATGCTGTAAAAGGCTGTCAGAGTGGGGAGCCTAGGAGTGGGGACTATGCTGTAAAAGGCTGTCAGAGTGGGGAGCCTGGGAGTGAGGACTATGCTGTAAAAGGCTGTCAGAGTGGGGAGCCTGTGAGTCAGGACTATGCTGTAAAAGGCTGTCAGAGTGGGGACCCTGTAAGTGAGGACTATGCTGTGAAAGGCTGTGAGAGTGGGGAGCCTGTTAGTGAAGACTATGCTGTAAAAGGCTGTCAGATTGGGAAGCCTGTTAGTGAGGACTATGCTGTAAAAGGCCGTCAGAGTGGGGACCTGGGAGTGAGAACTATGCTGTAAAAGGCTGTCAGAGTGGAAGCCTGTTAGTGAGGACTATGCTGTAAAACGCTGTCAGAGTGGGACCCTGGAGTGAGGACTATGCTGTAAAAGGCTGCCAGAGTGGGGATCCTAGGAGTGAGGACTATGCTATAAAAGGCTGTCAGAGTGGGGACCCTGGGAGTGAGGACTATGCTGTAAAAGGCTGTCAGAGTGGGAGCCTAGGAGTGAGGACTATGCTATAAAAGGCTGTCAGAGTGGGAACCCTGGGAGTGAGGACTATGCTGTAAAAGGCTGTCAGAGTGGGGAGCCTGGAGTGAGGACTAATGCGTAAAAGGCTGTCAGAGTGGGGAGCCTAGGAGTGAGGACTATGCTGTAGAAGGCTGTCAGAGTGGGGAGCCTAGGAGTGAGGACTATGCTGTAAAAGGCTGTCAGAGTGGGGAGCCTAGGAGTGAGGACTATGCTGTAAAAGTCTGTCAGAATGGGAAGCATGGGAGTGAGGACTATGCTGTAAAAGGCTGTCAGAGTGGGGAGCGTAGGAGTGAGGACTATGCTGTAAAAGGCTGTCAGAGTGGGAGCCTAGGAGTGAGGACTATGCTGTAAAAGGCTGTCAGTGTGGGGAGCCTAGGAGTGAGGACTATGCTGTAAAAGGCTGTCAGAGTGGGGAGCCTAGGAGTGAGGAGTATGCTGTAAAAGGCTGTCAGAGTGGGGAGCCTAGGAGTGAGGACGATGCTGTAAAAGGCTGTCAGAGTGTGAAGCCTAGGAGTGAGGACTATGCTGTAAAAGGCTGTCAGAGTGGGGAGCCTGTCAGTGAGGACTATGCTGTAAAAGGCTGTCAGATTGGGGAGCCTAGGAGTGAGGACTATGCTGTAAAACTCTGTCAGAGTGGGGACCCTGGGAGTGAGGACTATGCTGTAAAAGGCTGTCAGAGTGGGAGCCTGTCAGTGAGGACTATGCTTTAAAAGGCTGTCAGAGTGTGGACCCTAAGAGTGAGGACTATGCTGTAAAAGGCTGTCAGAGTGGGGAGCCTAGGAGTGGGGACTATGCTGTAAAAGGCTGTCAGAGTGGGGAGCCTGGAGTGAGGACTATGCTGTAAAAGGCTGTCAGAGTGGGGAGCCTGTGAGTCAGGACTATGCTGTAAAAGGCTGTCAGAGTGGGGGACCCTGTAAGTGAGGACTATGCTGTGAAAGGCTGTGAGAGTGGGGAGCCTGTTAGTGAAGACTATGCTGTAAAAGGCTGTCAGATTGGGAAGCCTGTTAGTGAGGACTATGCTGTAAAAGGCCGTCAGAGTGGGGACCTGGGAGTGAGAACTATGCTGTAAAAGGCTGTCAGAGTGGGAAGCCTGTTAGTGAGGACTATGCTGTAAAACGCTGTCAGAGTGGGACCCTGGGAGTGAGGACTATGCTGTAAAAGGCTGTCAGAGTGGGGACCCTGGGATGAGGACTATGCTGCAAAAGGCTGTCAGAGTGGGGACCCTGGGAGTGAGGACTATGCTGTGAAAGGCTGTCAGAGTGGGGAGCCTTTCAGTGAGGACTATGCTTTAAAAGGCTGTCAGAGTGTGGACCGTAAGAGTGAGGACTATGCTGTAAAAGGCTGTCAGAGTGGGGAGCCTATGAGGACTATGCTGTAAAAGGCTGTCAGAGTGGGGGACCCTGGGAGTGAGGACTATGCTGTAAAGGCTGTCAGAGTGGGGGACCCTGGGAGTGAGGACTCTGCTGTAAAAGGCTGTCAGAGTGGGGACCCTGGGAGTGAGGACAATGCTGTAAAAGGCTGTCAGAGTGGGGACTTTGGGAGTGAGGACTATGCTGTAAAAGGCTGTCAGAGTGGGGAGCCTGGGAGTGAGGACTATGCTGTAAAGGCTGTCAGAGTGGGGAGCCTGTCAGTGAGGACTATGCTGTAAAAGGCTGTCAGAGTGGGGAGCCGGGGAGTGAGGACTATGCTTTAAAAGGCCGTCAGAGTGGGGAACCTGTCAGTGAGGACTATGCTGTAAAAGGCTGTCAGAGTGGGGACCCTGGAGTGAGGACTATGCTGTAAAAGGGTGTCAGAGTGGGGAGCCTGAGAGTGAGGACTATGATGTAAAAGGCTGTCAGAGTGGGGAGCCTGTTAGTGAAGACTATGCTGTAAAAGGCTGTCAGAGTGGGAGCCTGGGAGTGAGGACTATGCTGTAAAAGGCTGTCAGAGTGGGGAGCCTGTGAGTTAGGACTCTGCTGTAAAAGGCTGTCAGAGTGGGGGACCCTGTAAGTGAGGTCTATGCTGTAAAAGGCTGTCAGAGTGGGGGACCCTGTAAGTGAGGACTATGCTGTAAAAGGCTGTCAGAGTGGGGAGCCTGTCAGTGAGGACTATGCTGTAAAAGGCCGTCAGAGTGGGGAGCCTGTTAGTGAAGACTATACTGTAAAAGGCGTCAGAGTGGGGAGCCTGTTAGTGAAGACTATGCTGTAAAAGGCTGTCAGATTGGGAAGCCTGTTAGTGAGGACTATGCTGTAAAAGGCCGTCAGAGTGGGGACCCTGGAGTGAGAACTATGCTGTAAAAGCCTGTCAGAGTGGGAAGCCTGTTAGTGAGGACTATGCTGTAAAAGGCCGTCAGAGTGGGGACCCTGGGAGTGAGGAATATGCTGTAAAAGGCTGTCAGAGTGGGGAGCCTGTCAGTGAGGACAAATGCCGTAAGAGGCTGTTTTAGGAGAAAGCTATGCTGTTGTTGTTTTTCAGACTGATACACGCCGTGGACTGGTACCCCCACCCTCCTCAACATGGCCGGGGCATGCCAAGTGAGTGCAGACAGCGCGGGTGTGTGTGTGTGTGTGTGTGTGTGTGTGTGTGTGTGTGTGTGTGTGTGTGTGTGTGTGTGTGGTGTGTGTGTGTGTGTGTGTTGTGTGTGTGTGTGTGTGTGTGTGTGTGTGTGTGTGTGTGTGTGCACGCGCGCACGCATGTGTGTGGGGAAGAGGAGAGGGTGTAAGGGAGGGCGGTTTAGTGTGAACCTATTCTCAATCCTAACCATTTCAGGTGTTGTACATTTTTCACGTACGTTGTTGACATGTGCGGCTACCTGCCAAACTTTCTGCAATAGTTTCTTTTAGTATTAGTTTACATCTGAGAAATACGCACATGGCTGATTTCATACATATTCAATGGTTGGTCCATTCGCGCGCGCGCGTGTGTGTGTGTGTGTGTGTGTGTGGTGTGTGTGTGTGTGTGTGTGTGTGTGTGTGTGTGTGTGTGTGTGTGTGTGTGTGTGTGTGTGTGTGTGTGTGTGTGTGTGTGTGTGTGTGTGTGTGTGTGTGTGTGTGATAGTAATCGCACCTAACATAATTTCACTTCTTGAAGATAAACAGATCTTCCTTTACATGCGTATATCACCTTAAAATGTGGGATTGTGAGGATCATACTACAAAATATGAACATGGCCATCTCAAACAGGTCTTCACCAAACAGCGAAAGGGACTGGAGTTAGAATAGGAGGATGGACAAACCCTTGGAGAACGGACGACGTTCAAGATCTATGCGGACCTGTACAGTACGTCATGGAACACAGAGGTTAAAGGAAAAGATGAAAAAGAGAGCTAACCCCCAAAGCAGCGCCTCATTAAAGGATTGAAGAACTGGACATTCGAACAGAAAATGACACAGCCCAGAGAGAACTGGATTGGGCCTAGCAAGGCGATGACACACAAGCCCAAAAATGACAGACGGCCAGTCAATGAGCTTTTGATTGGGTGACTGTGCTAACGATTTGTAACGATCCCAGGTTGGAACTATAGAGGACAGACACGGCTCCCTCTTTGTGGAGCCAGCCGCTGAGCCCGAAGAGAGGAATTAGGAGGTGGACAGAGTGCCAAGACTGGGAGAGGAAGGGTTGAACCAGGGGTATCGGGGTCATCACTCATCTCCTACACTGCTGTCCATAGTCCTGTCTTTTTGCGCAGACATACAGACGTAGGCCCAAGCATGCAGGCGCGCGCTCACACAAAACACGCGCTCACAGTACATGCGCGCACACACACGCACACACACACACACGCACACACACGCGCGCGCGCACAACACACTCACACACACACACACACACACCCCACACACACACACACACACACACACACACACACACCACACACACACACACACACACACACACACACACACACACAAAGCACGCACGCACGCACGCACGCACGCACGCACGCACGCACACACACACACACACACACACACACACACACACACACACACACACACACACGCGCGCGCGCGGCGCACGCACGCACGCACGCACGCACGCACGCACGCACGCACGCGCACGTACGCAAACACACACACACACACACACACCACACACACACACACACACACACACACACACACACACACACACACACACACACCCCACACATACACACACACACACGCACGCACGCACGCACGCACGCACACACGCACACACACACAAACACACACACACACGCGCGCCAGCGCGCGCTAGGCTGACGATAACAGGTGAAAAAAACGGATAAGTGTGAAACTCAGTACTTTGTTTTTCCGAAATACTGATTGAAAAAATGTGTCTTGAAGGTTGAGAAGGACCGGTAAGACATAGATAGGCCATGAGTTCCATTGTAAGAATGTTTCAGAGGATGCGAGCAATGAACTGTTGGAGATAGAAAGAAAGGTCAACAGTTCCATGTATGAGATGTTTCAGAGGAAGCGAGGAATGAACTATGATGGAGATAGAAAGGTCAACAGTTCCATGTATGAGATGTTTCAGAGGATGCCAGGAATGAACTATGATGGAGATAGAAAGGTCAACAGTTCCATGTATGAGATGTTTCAGAGGATGCCAGGAATGAACTTGATGGAGATAGAAAGAAAGGTCAACAGTTCCATGTATGAGATGTTTCAGAGGATCCCCGGAATGACCTATGATGGAGATAGAAAGGTCAACAGTTCCATGTATGGATGTTTCAGAGGATGCAGGAATAACTATGATGAGACAGAAAGGTCAACAGGTCCATGTATGAGTTTGTCACGAGTTTGTCACGAGCCTATGACGATTGACCCATCTAGGGTGGTGGAATTATTCATTTATTTATTGTCGTTGTTGTTGTCGTGTATCCGTCCCTTAATGTGGTTTGTGGTGTGTTGCACCTTAATGTCGTTCAGCTCAGGTTAGGTTTACTTTCTCTCTCTCTCTCTAATTCCACTGCCCGTGCAATTCATCCTGCAGGTTCACGGTGGCTGGTACCTTTCGCTTGAACTGGCTGTCTCTATGGGGCCTCTCACCTGTTTTTTTACCTGCCGCACGTGCCGCATTCCTCTTAGGCTTGAGTATTCTCACTCTGTGACGTAGGGTGGCATGTTGGCTGCCATGGGTTAGGCGGGTTTTCTCTTCACTCGAGCGGTAGATGTCCCTGGGAGCGCCTGCTCCGGTTTTGGTTCTCTACCACTTCGTCGAAGGTACGGTCGGTACCTTCATTTCCTACAGTCGGCCTGTAGGGGAGGGACATCACGTCATCTCTTTTCCGCATCTGCTCTGCTGGTCCCTCGACTGGACAGAGGGCAGAGAGTCGCTTGACCCGCCACTTTTGGGTCACCCACGGGTAGCTGTACCCTTTTTTCTTTCCTTCCAGTTCCTTCCGTTTTCTCTCCTCCCGGGCATCACCCGAGGCTTGCGCTGTTGGGGGCCACGCAGTGTGAGGAGTACGTGGACCTTGCTGGATGGTCCTAACCTCTGTCCGGGACCTTCAGCGACAACGCCTCGTCCCACGTACCCTTCTTTCCTTCCAGTTCCGTTTTCTCTCCTCCGGGGCTTCACCCGAAGCTTGCGCTGTTGGGGCCACGCAGTGTGAGGAGCACGTGGACCTTGCTGGATGGTCCTAACCCTGTCCGGGACTTTCCGCGATAACGCCTCGTCCCGTGGGAGCCTGGGAGTGAGGACTATGCTGTAAAAGGCTGTCAGAGTGGGGAGCCTGTGAGTCAGGACTATGCTGTAAAAGGCTGTCAGAGTGGGGGACCCTGTAAGTGAGGACTATGCTGTGAAAGGCTGTGAGAGTGGGAGCCTGTTAGTGAAGACTATGCTGTAAAAGGCTGTCAGATTTGGGGAAACCTGTTAGTGAGGACTATGCTGTAAAGCCGTCAGAGTGGGACCTGGGAGTGAGAACTATGCTGTAAAAGGCTGTCAGAGTGGGAAGCCCGTTAGTGAGGACTATGCTGTAAAACGGTTAGAGTGGGACCCTGGGGAGTGAGGACTATGCTGTAAAAGGCTGTCAGAGTGGGGACCCTGGGAGTGAGGACTATGCTGCAAAAGGCTGTCAGAGTGGGGACCCTGGGAGTGAGACTATGCGTGAAAGGCTGTCAGAGGGGAGCCTTCAGTGAGGAATATGCTTTAAAAGCTGTCGAGTGTGGACCCTAAGAGTGTAGGACTATGCTGTAAAAGGCTGTCAGAGTGGGGAGCCTATGAGGACTATGCTGTAAAAGGCGTCAAGTGGGGACCTGGGAGTGAGGACTATGCTGTAAAAGGCTGTCAGAGTGGGGGACCCTGGGAGTGAGGACTATGCTGTAAAAGGCTGTCAGAGTGGGACCCTGGGAGTGAGGACAATGCTGTAAAAGGCTGTCAGAGTGGGACTTTGGGAGTGAGACTATGCTGTAAAAGGCTGTCAGAGTGGGGAGCCTGGGGGTGAGGACAAAGCTGTAAAAAGGCTTCAAAGTGGGGAGCCTGTCCAGTGAGACTATGCTGTAAAAGGCTTCAGAGTGGGAGCCTGGGGGTGAGGGGCTATCTTTAAAAGGCCGTGAGAGTGGGGAACCGTCATGAGGACTGTGCTGTAAAGGGTGTCAGAGTGGGGACCCTGGATGAGGACTATGCTGTAAAAGGTTCAGAGTGGGGAGCCTGAGAGTGAGGACTATGATGTAAAAGGCTGTCAGAGTGGGGAGCCTGTTAGTGAAGACTATGCGGGAAAAGGCTGTCAGAGTGGGGAGCCCGGGGGTGAGACTATGCTGTAAAAGGCGGTCAGAGTGGGGAGCCTGTGAGTTAGACTCTGCTGTAAAAGGCTGTCAGAGTGGGGGACCCTGTAATGAGGTCTATGCTGTAAAGGCTGTCAGAGTGGGGACCCTGTAAGTGAGGACTATGCTGTAAAAGGGCTGTCAGAGGGGGAGCCTGTCATGAGGGACTATGCTGAAAAAGGGCCGTCGAGTGGGAGCCTGTTAGTGAAGACTATACTGTAAAAGGCGTCAAGTGGGAGCCTTTTAGTGAAGACTATGCTGTAAAAGGCTGTCAATTGGAAGCCTTTATGGGGACTATGCTGAAAAAAGGCCGTCAGAGTGGGGACCCTGGGAGTGAGAACAAACTGTAAAAGCCTGTCAGAGTGGGAAGCCTGTTATGAGGACTATGCGTAAAAGGCCGTCAGAGGGGGGACCCGGAGTGAGGAATATGCTGTAAAAGGCTGTCAGAGTGGGGAGCCTGTCAGTGAGGACATGCCGTAAGGCTGTTTAAGAGAAAGCTAGCTGTTGTTGTTTTTCAGACTGATACACGCCGTGGACGGGTACCCCACCCTCTTCAACATGGCCCGGGGGGCATGCCAAGTGAGTGCAGACAGCGCGGGTGTGTGTGTGTGTTTTGGTGTGTGTGTGTGTGTGTGTGTGGGGGTGTGTGTGTGTGTGTGTGTGTGTGTGTGTGTGTTGTGGTGTGTGTGGGGGTGTGTGTGTGTGTGTGTGGTGTGTGTGTGTGTGTGCACGCGCGCACGCATGTGTGGGGGAAGAGGAGAGGTGAAAGGGGAGGGCGGTTTAGGTGAACCTTTTCTCAATCCTAACCATTCAGGTGTTGTACATTTTCAGTACGTTGTTGACATGTGGGGCTACCTGCCAAATTCTGCAACAGTTTCTTTAGTATTAGTTTACATCTGAAAATACGCCACATGGCTGATTTCATACATATTTCAATGGTTGGCCCATTCGCGCGCCGCGCCCCGCGGCGGTGTTGTGTGTGTGTGTGTGTGGTTGTGTGTGTGTGTGTGTGTGGTTTGTGGTGTGTGTGTGTGTGTGTTTTGTGTGTGTGTGTGTGTGGATAGAAATCGCACCTAACATAATTTCACTTTTTGAAGATAAACAGATCTTCCTTTACATGCGTATATCACCTTAAAATGTGGATTGTGAGATCAACTACAAAATATGAACATGGCCTCTCAAACAGGTCTTCACCAAACAGCGAAAGGGGACGGATTTAGAATGGGAGATGGACAAACCCTTTGGGAGAACGGACGACGTTCAAGATCTATGCGGACCTGTACAGTACGTCATGGAACACAGAGGTTAAAGGAAAAGATAAAAAAAAAAGCTAACCCCCAAAGCACGCCTCATTAAAGGATTGAAGAAGGGAAACATTCGAACAGAAATGACACAGCCCAGAGAGAACTGGATTGGGCCTAAGCAAGGCGATGACACACAAGACCAAATGACAGACGGCCAGTCAATGAGCTTTTGTTTGGGGTGCTGTGCTAACGATTTGTAACGATCCCAGGTTGGAAAATATAGAGGACAACACGGCTCCCTCCCTTTGTGGAGCCAGCCGCTGAGCCCGAAGAGAGGAATTAGGAGTGGACAGAGTGCCAGACTGGAGGGAAGGGTTGAACCCGGGTATCGTGTCACCACTCATCTCCACACTGCTGTCCATAGTCCTGTCTTTTTGCGCGACATACAGACTAGGCCCAAGCATGCAGGGGCGCGCTCCCCACACACACCGCTCACACGTACATGCGCGCACACACACCACACACACACACCACACACACGCGCGCGCGCACACACACACCCCAAAACACACACACACACACCACACACACACACACACACACACACCCACACACACACACACACACACAAACACCACACACACACACCACACACACGCACGCCCGCACGCACGCACGCACGCACGCACGCACCACACCACACACACACACACACACACACACACACACACACACACCCCACACACGCGCGCGCGCGCGCGCACGCACGCACGCACGCACGCACGCACGCACGCACGCACGCGCACGTACGCAAACACACACACACCACACACACACACACACACACACACACACACCACACACACACACACACACACACCACACACACACACACACACACATACACACACACACACGCACGCACGCACGCACGCACGCACACACGCACACACACACAAACACACACACACACGCGCGCCAGCGCGCGCTAGGCTGACGATAACAGGTGAAAAAAACGGATAAGTGTGAAACTCAGTACTTTGTTTTTCCGAAATACTGATTGAAAAAATGTGTCTGAAGGTTGAGAAGGACCGGGTAAGACATAGATAGGCCATGAGTTCCATTGTAGAATGTTCAGAGGATGCGAGCAATGAACTGTTGGAGATAGAAAGAAAGGTCAACAGTTCCATGTATGAGATGTTTCAGAGGATGCGAGGAATGAACTATGATGGAGATAGAAAGGTCAACAGTTCCATGTATGAGATGTTTCAGAGGATGCCAGGAATGAACTATGATGGAGATAGAAAGGTCAACAGTTTCCATGTATGAGATGTTTCAGAGGATGCAGGAATGAACATGATGGAGATAGAAAGGTCAACAGTTCCATGTAGTAGAGATGATTTCGAGGAAGCCAGGAATGAACTATGATGGAGATAGAAAGAAAGGTCAACAGTTCCATGTATGAGATGTTTCAGAGGATGCCCGGAATGACCTATGATGGAGATAGAAAGGTCAACAGTTCCATGTATGAGATGTTTCAGAGGATGCCAGGAATAACCTATGATGGAGACAGAAGGTCAACAGGTCCATGTATGAGTTTGTCACGAGTTTGTCCGAGGCCTATGACGATTGACCCATCTAGGGTGGTGGAATTATTCATTTATTTATTGTCGTTGTTGTTGTCGTGTATCCGTCCCTTAATGTGGCTTGTGGTGTGTTTGCACCTTAATGTCGTTCAGCTCAGGTTAGGTTTACTTTCTCTCTCCTCTCTCTAATTCCACTGCCCGTGCAATTCATCCTGCAGGTTCACGGGTGGCTGGTACCTTTCGCTTGAACTGGCTGTCTCTATGGGCCTCTCACCTGTCTTTTTACCTGCCGCACGTGCCGCATTCCTCTTAGGCTTGAGGTATTCTCACTCTGTGACGTAGGGTGCATGTTGGCTGCCATGGGTTAGGGGGGTTTTTCTCTTCACTCGAGGGGTAGATGTCCCTGGGGAGCGCCTGCCCGGTTTTGGTTCTCTACCACTTCGTCGAAGGCGGTCGGTACCTTCATTCCTACAGTCGGCCTGTAGGGGAGGGACATCACGTCATCTCTTTTCCGCATCTGCTCTGCTGGTCCTCTCGACTGACAGAGGGCAGAGAGTCGCTTGACCCGCCACTTTTGGGTCCCCACGGGTAGCTGTACCCTTTCTTCTTTCCTTCCAGTTCCTTCCTTTTTCCTCTCCTCCCGGGCATCCCCCGGGGCCCTTGCGCTGTTGGGGCCACGCAGTGTGAGGAGTACGTGGACCTTGCTGGATGGTCCTAACCTCTGCCGGGGCCTTCAGCGACAACGCCCCGTCCCACGTACCTTCTTTCCTTCCAGTTCCGTTTCTCTCCTCCCGGGGGCTTCACCGAAGCTTGCGCTGTTGGGGCCACGCAGTGTGAGGAGCACGTGGACCTTGCTGGATGGTCCTAACCCTGTCCGGGACTTTTCCGCGATAACGCCTCGTCCCCTGGGGGCCTGGAGTGAGGACTATGCTGTAAAAGGCTGCAAGTGGGGAGCCTGTGAGTCAGAAATATGCTGTAAAAGGCGTCAAGTGGGGACCCTGTAAGTGAGGACTATGCTGTGGGAAAAGGGTGTGGGGAGTTGGGAGCCTGTTAGTGAAGACTATGCTGTAAAAGGCTGTCAGATTGGGAAGCTGTTAGTGAGGACTATGCTGTAAAAGGCCGTCAGAGTGGGGACCTGGAGTGAGAACTATGCTGTAAAAAAGGGTGTCAGAGTGGGGAACCTGTTAGTGAGGACTATGCTGTAAAACGGGGTCAAGTGGGGACCCTGGGGTGAGGACTATGCGTAAAAGGCTGCAGAGTGGGGGCCCTGGAGTGAGGAACTATGCTGCAAAAGGCTGTCAGAGTGGGGGACCCTGGAGTGAGGACTATGCTGTGAAAGGCTGTCAGAGTGGGAGCCTTTCATTTAGGACTAAGGGTTTTAAAAGGCTGTCAGAGTGTGGACCCAAGTGAGGACTATGCTGTAAAAGGCTGTCAAGTGGGGAGCCTATGAGGACTATGCTGTAAAAGGCTGTCAGAGTGGGGGGCCCTGGGGGTGAGGACTATGCTGTAAAAGCTGTCAAGTGGGACCCTGGGGGTGAGGACTAGCGTAAAAGGCGTCAGAGTGGGACCCTGGGAGTGGGGACAAGCGGGAAAAAGGCTTCAGAGGGGGGACTTGGGATGAGGACATGCGAAAAAGCGTCAGAGTGGGGAGCCTGGAGGGGGATATGCGGAAAAGGGGCGTCAGAGTGGGACCTGTAGTGAGACTATGCTGAAAAGGGCTGCAGAGTGGGGAGCCGGGGAGGAGACTACTTTAAAACCTGAGAGGGGGGAACCTGTCATGAGGACGTGCTGAAAAAGGGCTGTCAGAGTGGGGACCCTGGAGTGGGGACTGCTGTAAAAGGGTTCAAGTGGGACCAAAGGTGAGGATTTTTTTGATGTAAAAGGCGCAAGTGGGGGCCTTTTAGTGAAACTACTGAAAAAGGGCCAATGGGAGCCGGGAGTGAGGGACAATCGAAAAGGGCTGTCGAGTGGGAGCCTTGAGTTGGGCCCTTTTCGAAAAAGGCTGCAAGGGGGGGACCCTTAAGGGGTCATGCTGAAAAGGCGTCAGTGGGGGACCCTGTAAGTGAGACATCTTAAAAAGGGCGTCAGATGGGGAGCCGTCAGGGGGGCATGCAAAAAGCCGCAAGGGGGGGCCCTGTAGTGAAGACTATACTGTAAAAGGCTGTCAGAGTGGGACCTTTAGTAAGACATCGAAAAAGGGCTGTCAATTGGAAGCCTTTTAGGGGGGACACGAAAAAGGCCGTAAAGGGGGGACCGGGAGGGAAATTTGCTGAAAAAGCCTGTCAGAGGGGGAAGCCTTTTTAGTGAGACTATGCTGAAAAAGGGCCGTCAAGTGGGACCCTGGGATGAGGAATACTGTAAAAGGCTGTCAAGTGGGACCTGTCATGAGGACTAGCCGAAAAGGGGCTTTTAGGAAAAGCATGCTGTTGTGTTTTTTCAACTATACACCGGGGGCTGGACCCCACCCTCTTCACAGGGCCCGGGGGGGCATCCCAAGGATGCAACAGCGGGGGTGTGGGGTTTTTGTGTTGGTTGTGTGTGTGGTGTTGTGTGGTGTTGTTTTGGGTGTGTGTGTGGGGTGGTGGTGTGTTGTGGGGTGTGTGGGGGGTTTGTGTGTGTGTGTGTGTGTGTGTGTGTGGTGGTGTCAGGGCCGCACCTTTGTGTGGGGAAAGAGGAGAGGTGAAGGGGGAGGGGGGTTTATTTGGAACCTATTCTAAATCCTAACCATTTCGGGTTGTCCCTTTTTTCACGTCGTTGTTGCTGTGCGGCTACCGCCAAACTTTCTCAACATTTCTTTTGTATTATTTTCATCTGAAAAATACCACATGCTGTTTTCATACATTTCAATGTTGGTCCATTCGCGCGCGCCGCGCGCCCCGCGTGGGGTGTGTGTGTGTTGTTGTGTGTGTTTTGGGTGTGTGTGGGGGTTTTGTGTGTGTGGTGGGGGTGTGTGTGGGGGTTTGTGTGTGTGTGTGTGTATAGTAATCGCACCTAACATAACACTTCTTGAAGTAAACAGATTTTTCCTTTCATCTTATCACCCTAAAATGGGGGTTTGTGGGACATACTAAAAAAATGAACAGGCCATCTCAACAGGTCTTCACCAAACAGCAAAAGGACGGAGTTAGAATAGGAGGAGGGACAAATCCTTGGAAAACGGCGACGTTAAAAGATTTTGCGGACCTTTTACAGTAGTCATGAACACAGGGGTTAAAAGGGAAAAGAAAAAAAAGGAAGCAAAACCCCCCAAAGCAGCCCCTCATTAAAGGATTTGAAGAACGGGACATTCGAACAAAAAAATGACACAGCCCAAGAGAACGGGATTGGGCCTAGCAAGGCATACACACAAACCAAAGACAGACGGCCAGTCAATGAGTTTTGAGGGGGTACTGGCTAACGTTTTTGAAACGACCCGGGTTAATATAGGGGAAGACAGGGCCCCCTTTTTGTGGAGCCAGCCGCGACCCGAAGAGGGAATTAGGAGGGGGACAGAGTGCCAAGACGGGGAGGGGAAAGGGTTAAAACCGGGTATGGGTGTCACACTCATCCCCTACACTGCTGTCCATAGTCCTGTCTTTTTGCGCAAAATAAACGTAGCCCAGCATGCGGGCGCCGTCACACACACCCGCCTCACACACATCGCGCACCACACGCACACACACACACGCCACCCCCGCGCGCGCGCACACCCCCACACACCCCACCACACACACACACACACAACACACCCCCACACCACACACACACCAACACCACACACAACACACCACGCACGCACGCCGCACGCACGCACCACGCCGCACGCACCACCACCCACACACACACACACACACGCCGCGCCGCCCACCCCCGCACGCACGCACGCCGCAACGCCGCGCACGACCAAAACCACCCCAACAACAAACACCACCACCACACACCCACACACACACACACACAACACACACACACCCCAAAACCACACACACCCCGCACCACGCCGCCCACACACGCACACACACACAAAACACACACACATGCGCGCGCGCCGCGCTGGGCGGCGATAACAGGTGAAAAAAAGGTAATTGGGAAACTCATACTTTGTTTTTCCCGAAATCTGTTGAAAAAATGTGTCTTAAAGGGTTGAAAAACCGGGTAAGACAAATAGGCCAGATTCCTTGAAGAATTTTTCAGGACAGAAATGAACTTTTGGGAGATAGAAAGAAAGGTAAACGTTCCATTATGGAGTTTAGAGGATGCAGGAATGAACTTGATGGAGATAAAAAGGGGTCAACATTTCCCCTGAAAGTTTAAAGGGAGCCGGAATGAACATGAGGAGATAAAAAGGGGCAACATTCCATGTTAAATGTTTCAGGATGCCGGGAAATGAACTATATGGCGATAAAAAGGGTAAACAGCCATAGGAGTTTTCAGAGGTCCCGGGAATAACTAGAGGGAATAGAAAGGTAAACAGTTCCATTAGGGAATGTTTCAGAGGATCCAAAAAAACTATATGAGATAAAAAAAAAGGAAAATTCCATGTAAAATGTTTCAGAGGACCCGGAATACCTAATGGGATAAAAAGGTAAACTTTCCCCTGTAGAGTGTTTCAAATCCGGGAAATACCTATAGGAACAGAAAGGCAACGGTCCATGTATTTTTTGTCACGATTTGTCACGGGGGCCTATCGATTGCCCCCACTAGGGGGTGGAATTATTCATTATTTATTTTGTTTGTTGTCGGATCCGTCCCTAATGGGTTGGTGTTTTGCACCTTTAAGCGTTCAGCTCAGTTAGGTTACTTTCCTTCCCCTTTCTAATTCCACTGCCCGTGCAAAAATCCTGCAGGGTTCACGGGTGCTTTACCTTTCGCTTTAATGCTGTCCACGGCCCCCTCACCCTTTTTTTACCTGCCGCCGTGCCGCATTCCCCTTGGCTTGAGGGATTCTCACCTGTGACGTTGGGGGGATGTTGGCTGCCATGGGGGTTTGGCAGGTTTTTCTCTTTACTCGGCGGAAAATTCCGGGGGGGCCTGCCCGTTTTGGTTCTCTACCACTTCGCAAGTACGGGGGTACCTTCATTCCTACAGTCCCTGTAGGGGAGGGGCATCCCCTCTCTTTTCCGCATCTGCTCTGCGGGCTCTCGCTGGCAGAGGGGAGAAGTCGCTTGACCCCCCCCTTTTTGGTCACCCCCGGGGGCGTACCCTTTTTTCTTTCTTCCAGTTCCTTCCTTTTTTTCCCCCTCCCGGGGCACACCCCGGGTTGCGGGTGTTTGGGCCACGCATGTGAGGGGTACGTGGACCCTTTCTGGATGGTCCTAACCCTGTCCGGGACCTTCAGCGACAAAGCCTCGTCCCCCGTACCCCTTTTTTCCTTTCCCGTTCCATTTTCTCTCCTCCCGGGGGGTTAACCCCAAAACTTGGCTGTTGGGGCCCCCGCAGTTAGGGCCGTGGGCTTGCTGGTGGGCCTAACCCGTCCGGGACTTTCCGCGATAACGCCCCGCCCCCGGGGGGGGGGAGGGGGGGGGGGGGGGGACGTTCTCCCTGTCCACGGACCTCCTACAGCCACGCGACCGGGGTACCCTTCTTTCCTTCCAGTTCCTTCCGTTTTCTCTCCTCCCGGGGGCTTCACCCGAAAGCTTGCGCTGTTGGGGCTACGCAGTGAGGAGCACGTGGACCTTGCTGGATGGTCCTAACCCTGTCCGGGACTTTCCGCGACAACGCCTCGTCCCACGGGAGGCGTTCTCCACTGTCCTCAGACTTCTACAGCTCGTGACTAGTGTGGTTAGCTCTTTGTCGTGCAATTTGGGGTTGTGTGTGTGTCAAGGGTGTCGGCATTGAAAGACTCTGTTCAAGAACAGACCCGGTTTGGGGCACCTTATTCGACACGGTACTCTCAGAGGACTTTGGAAAGACAGAAGTGAGGGGGAACCACCTGAAGCACAAAAAAAGGAACGTGTGTGGGAAATGCTTATTTATGTTTATGGTTATGTTGTGTGCATTGAAATGCTTGTTTGTGACTATGCGTATGTTGTGGGTGTTGAAATGCTTAATTGTAATTGTGCATGTGTGTGTGTTGGAATGCTTATTGTGACTATGTGTGTGTTGGTGTGAATAAATGGTGTATTGTATGTAATCTTTCTTGTGTGTCTCTTGCGAGGCGTGTGAGGTCAGTCACTCCCTTCACTCCCATCTAGACCGATCCTGTCAGGGCAGACCTCCAGGGTCGTCGTGACAGGATCGTCTAGATGCGAGTGAAGTGAGTGACTGACCTCACACCCTCGCAAGAGACCACACAAGAAAGATTACAATACAATGCACCATTTATTCACACCAACACACACATAGTCACAAATAAGCATTCCAACACACAACATGCACAATCACAATTAAGCATTTCAACACCACAACATACGCATAGTCACAAACAAGCATTTCAACGCACACAACATAACCATAATCATAAATAAGCATTTCCCACACACGTTCCTTTTTTTGTGCTTCAGGTGGTTCCCCCTCACCCTGTCTTTCCAAAGTCCTCTGAGAGTACCGTGTCGATAAGGTGCCCCAAACGGGTCTGTTCTTGAACAGAGTCTTTCAATGCGACACCCTTGACACACACACAACCCAAATTGCACGACACAGAGCTAACCACACTGTCACGAGCTGTAGAAGTCTGAGGACAGTGGACAATGCCTCCCGTGGGACGAGGCGTTCTCGCGGAAAGTCCCAGACAGGGTTAGGACCATCCAGCAAGGTCCACGTGCTCCTCACTGCGTAGCCCAACAGCGCAAGCTCGGGTGAAGCCCCCGGAGAGAGAAAACGGAAGGAACTGGAAGGAAAGAAGGGTACACGCCGGTCACGTGCGCTGTAGGAGGTCCGTGGACAGTGGAGAACGCCCCCCCCCCCCCCCCCCCCCCCCCCCCGTGGGACGAGGCGTTATCGCGGAAAGTCCGGACAGGTTAGGACCATCCAGCAAGGTCCACGTGCTCCTCACACTGCGTGGCCCCAACAGCGCAAGCTTCGGGTGAAGCCCCCGGAGGAGAGAAAACGGAACTGGAAGGAAAGAAGGGTACGTGGGACGAGGCGTTGTCGCTGAAGGTCCCGGACAGAGGTTGGGACCATCCAGCAAGGTCCACATACTCCTCACACTGCGGGGCCCCCAACAGCGCAAGCCTCGGTGATGCCCCGGGGAGAGAAAATGGAAGGAACTGGAAGGGAAAGAAGAAAGGGTACAGCTACCCGTGGGTGACCCAAAAGTGGCGGTCAAGCGACTCTCTGCCCTCTGTCCAGTCGAGAGGACCAGCAGAGCAGATGGGGAAAAGAGATGACGTGATGTCCCTCCCCTACAGGCCGACTGTAGGAATGAAGGTACCGACCGTACCTTCGACGAAGTGGTAGAGAACCAAAACCGGAGCAGGCGCTCCCAGAGACATCTTCCGCTCGAGTGAAGAGAAAACCTACCTAAACCATGGCAGCCAACATGCCACCCTACGTCACAGAGTGAGAATACCTCAAGCCTAAGAGGAATGTGGCACGTGCGGCAGGTAAAAAGACAGGTGAGAGGCCGATAGAGACAGCCAGTTCAAGCGAAAGGTACCAACCACCCGTGAACCTGCAGGATGAATTGCACGGGCAGTGGAATTAGAGAGAGAGAGAGAGAGAAAGTAAGCCTAACCTGAGCTAAACGACTTAAGGTCCCAAAAAACACCACAAGCCACTTTAAAGGGGAACGGATACACGAAAACAAAAACGACAATAAAAAAATAATAATTCCACCCCCCTGGGAGGGGTTCAATCGCCCATGGGGCCTGGGGTAAAAACCCGGGACAGAATTTTCAGGGGATGCGGGGAATAAATATATGGATAAAAAGGGAAAAGGGCAACGATTTCATGAAAAAAGGGCTGATTGCAAAGCTCTCGTTAAAATTTTTTTTTTTTTTCCCAGAGGGGAGTAACGGTCTGTGGTGGCCCTCGAAAGCAAGATGCCCAGGTATAAGAATAGCTAAACTAAATAATTTTCCCTGAACTTTTTTCCAAACAGAGGGCAGGACTGGACTAAAGATGGCCCGTAGCCCGGCGGAGATTTCCCTCATTGCAACAGCAGAAAATTGATGCTTTTTCTATCATGTTTTTTTTTGAAAAAATTTGAAGACAAATAAAAAAAAATTTAAACACAAAACAACGGAAAAAATTTTTAATAAAACAATGCTAAAAAGTTCAATACTCGGGTGGATTTTTCAAAATTTGGGAAAATCACCCAGGACATTTTGTACTTGTTCTGATCCAATGGGGTACCATCGTTCTCTTTAAAGAAAAGTTTTGCATGATGGGGTTTTAAAAGTTTTAAAAAAACGAGTTTTAAAGGGTAGGATTTTAAATTAATTCGGGGAATTTGTTGGGGGAAACCTGTGAGAAATGAATTTCCCGAATTTCCCAATCTGAAAAAGGGAAGAACCAGCTAGTACTTCACTTTTGAAGTAGGGGAGTGACGTGCCTGAGTGAAATCATAGATCAAAAGAGACAGGATGATGAAGTGAGGGGGATACGGCGGGGAAATAAATAATCAAAAAAACGGGATGGTGAAGGAGCGGGTCCCAGAGGAAACAAGATCAAAAGAGACAGATGAGTGAATTGACGGAGGGGAACGTGTCAAATGAAATCATAGACCCAAAAAGAGCCCGGAAAAATTATCTCTCCGGGCAGTCCCCAACGTCACGTTTTGGGCGTCTTTTGCAAGCGCAATCCTAGTCACTTCCAATAACAATCACTATGTGCCTAAAAGGGAATATTCACTGAACGGCTTCTTTCTCAAGAAACCGTTTTTTCCCACTTGTTTAGTTTGTTTGGCCCTACATTTGGGGCCAAATTTCCCCGGCTTTCAGCCTAAAATCAGTCAATCCGTTTTCCCCATTCATTTTTTCATTTCTAGGGTGCATTCTGGTGTAAGGGTCCATCCATACCAACGGTCAAACGGGCCTTTCCCCTCTTCCAAAGTTGATGGGGGATTTGACGAGTGAGAAAGATCTTTTGCTCTTTCGCACACGGAATTTCCGCCTCTAGTCTCATTTAAAGGGAATGGGGGGGGGGGGGGGGGGGGGGGGGGGGGGGGGGGGGGGGGGGGGGGGGGGGGGGGGGGATGTTTCAAAACCCAAAATGTTAACCCGAAAAAAAAAAATCCCGTTTTTTTCCCAAAAAACGGCCCAGGGGAAAAATTCAAACCCCGCTCCTCAAAAATTTCCCAAGGCCACCCACTGACCCATGTAATACTTTAAATGTGTCAGGGGAACCTAGCAAAAGGGCGAAGAAACACCCTCCCCCTTTTTCGACCTGTGGCAAAACGAAACCCTTTCGACGTGAAAAAAGAGCTTGGGGGGATTCAGGCAATCACGGGTGTGGGGCAGTGTCGCCATTGGAGGGGCGTAAAACCAAGGGGAACCCAAACGCTGGCGGTAAACCCCAGCCCCCTTCAGATTCATCTACAACATGGATGCCCAAACCCCACTTCTCTGCCCCCAATCATTTGACGGGGCAACGCTTTTTGTCTGTCCCTGTCCTTTAAACCGTCTATCTTTCTCTCTGCCCTTTTTTTGCATGTGCCCTGCCCTTTTGGGGTTTTTCCCTCTGCCCGTGGGGTTTGCCTCTGTCAAAACCCTTCCTCTCTTATTTTTTTCAAACGTATGTGGAACGTGGGAAAGGGGCATACTTGTGTGTATGTGCGTGTGTGTGTGTGTGTTTGTTTTGTGTGTGTGTGTGTGTTGGTTTGTGTGGGGTTGTTTGGGGTTTTTTTTGTCTTTTCGGGGTGTGTGGCGGGGGCACGTGGGGCGCAGCCAATGGGCTTCCGAAGCTTTCCCGGGCTTTTTTGAAAATTAAAAACCCACCCCTCAGCAACACAATCACATCCAAACCAGCCGTGTCCAAACCCACCAATCAGCTAGATACCCCACCTTTTTACCAAGAAACCCAAAACCAAACCCAAACCCCAATAAACCCAAACCAAAACCAACAACCAATAAACCACCACCAACCAACTAACCACCAAACAACCATCGCCCGTCAGCAAGAGCCCCACCGATTTTCCCCACCCACCCCCAATTTGACTGGGCCAGTCAACGTCCCCACCACTCTCCTCTTTTCCCCACCTGCCCACCTGTCTCTGCTGCCCTCTCTCTGCCCGTCTGTCTACCTGTCCCTTTTTTTTCCCTCCCACTCAAATCTCTGAAACCCCTCTGTCTTTCTCCCCCCAAGTCTTTTTTGGTCTCCAGTCTCTGCCCTGGTCTTTTTCTCTCACTGTTTTTTCCCCTTGTCTCTTCTCTGCTGATTTTCGGTCTTTTCGGGTCTCTCTGTGGGTGTGTGGTGGGGGGTTGTGTGTGTGTGTGGTGTGTTTTGTTGTGGTGGGGTGTGTGTTGTGGTGGTGTCGTCTGTGGGCCCTTTTCCCCCTTTTGTTTCTCCCCTCTCTCTGTTTTTCCTGTCGGCTGCCCCTTCTGTCTGCCTCTCTCTCCTCCCTCCTTCCTCCTCTCTCTCTTTTCTCTTCTCCTTCTCTCTCTCCTCCCTCCTCTTTTTTCTCTTCTCCTTTTCCCCTCTTTTCTCCCTTTCCCTCTCTCCTGTCCTCTTTCTCTCTCTCTCTTTTCCCCTCCCCTCTCCTCCCTCTCTCTTTTCTCTCTCCTTTTCCCCTCTCTCTTTTCTCTCCTTTTCTCCCCCTTCCTCCCCCCAGCCCAGGGGTTTTGTTAGATCAGAGTGGGGGACGGGAATTTCCCCCGGGGCTCTCCCGGGTCTTTGGGAACGATTTGGACCCCGTGGGGGGAAAAAGGACCAGGGGGCCCAGCCACCCCCCCCCCCGCCCAGGGGGTCCCCCCTTTTCCTTTTCCACTGGGCCCAGGACTCCAAGACTTCCAGCGGTACAACATCAAGGGGGGGTTTGGCATCCGACACCAAGAAACAACCACATTTTTTAAAGTGATAGGAAAAAACAAAACCCCTGAGGGAGAAAAATTTTCCCTCTTTTCACACACACACACACACACACACACCCAACACAAAAAACCCCCCACACTAAAAACCCCCCCAACAAAAAAAAAACCCAAAACACACACAAAACACACACCCCCACACACACAACAGAATCACAAAAACCCCCGAATCCCCAAAAATTTAAAATGGCTAAAGGCTAATACCCTTTTTGGGCCCTAAAAATCAGTATCCGAAAATTGCTTTTAAACCCTTTCTCGTAAAAACCCCAAAGGCCTTAAAAGTCAGGCATAGGGGGATACTACATTTATCACATCTTAAAAAAATCCAACTCAGTGGAAAATACCTGGTCTTTAAAATTTTTTGTAAATTTTGTTTTTTTTAAAATGTTTTTTACTGATGGCGCGTTAAATAGTGTAAATGGAAAGGTTATTCCCAGTTTAAATGATACGGTTAGAAAAAAATTTTGCAAAACGGGTTAGTTGCAAAATTATTTGGTTTTTTTGAAGTTATGCCTCGATCTTTTCATATTTTACCCCAAGTGAACAAGGAAAAAGGTGGTCCCAAGGTTTATAAATTTTGTGCAAAATTTTTGTATATTTAAATTGAGATCACCTCTTTGGTCTTCTAAATTCAAAAAAAGGAAACCCTCCCCCAAGAAAAGGCCTCCCCCCTAACAAAGTTTCATGAAAATCGTTCTATTATACATTTGGTAAATCTTCGTTGCCCACCTTCAATCATATTTATATTTTTTTTTAAGATAGGGGCCCCCATACTAAATTTCCATATTCAATAATTGGTCTCACTAGAGCTTTTTTAACAAAAGGGAAACATAATTTCAGGGGGATATATTTGTAATATCCTCACAAGAAGACCAGCCCTTTTATTTCCTTTTTTTTTACAAGTTTTTTATATAGTCTCAAAGTTCAAATCTGGTCCAAGGGGACACCAAAATCCTTCTCACAATAGACTTTCCAGGTTTTTAAATTTAAACCCCCTTTTCCAGTATTTTTGTACTGAAAGTGTGGATATTTTTTTTCCAAGGTGCAGAACTTTTCAATTTTTTTGCTATAAACTGCAATAGCCAAGATTTGTCCATTTCACTAGATTGGGGTTTTACCCAATTGTTAAAAAGATCTCTGTCTTCAAATTTCGGATGGCAAAAGTAAGCCTTGGTCGCTGCAAAGATTTTTAAATTTACAATCTACCCCCTCAGGCATATCATTTATAAAGTATATGAAAAAAAGGTCGTCCGAGAACACACCTTGTGGTAATCCACTATCACGTTGACCTTCAAAGATTTTCTACTGTTTTCACTTACAAACTGTGATCTTTTCCCTTTAAGAAATCTCTGATCCACAATAGTAACTTTCCTTTTATAACCCTAGCCTCCCATTTTTTTTACCCTTTTTTGGGTGGGAAATGTACAAAAAGCTTTTTCCCCAAGTCTTTGGTAGACTGCGTCAACTGGTATTTTCTCATCCAATGTAACTAACCAAACTTGTAAATAACAAGTAGTTGTTAACACATGAACGCCCCCTGGGAAATCCAAAATTTTTCTCTAGAAAACAGGGCATTTTTTGGGGTTTAAATGTTGGGAAAAAGGGGTCCAAAGAATAAAAACCCCCGAAAAAAATTTACCGACAAAAAAAGTTAGGGTGACAGGCGTAATTTTTCCCGCTGAGTTCTTTTTCCCTTTTTAAAAAAAGGACTACTTCTGCTTTTTTCCAATCTTTCGGTATTTCCCCCCTTTTTTGTGTTTTTTAAAACGAAAAAATGTCTTCAATGGGTAAGCGATGACGTTACCCCGCTCCTTAGTACTCCCTTGGGGGAAACTCGTCAGGGCCCGGGGACTTCGATGGGTTTTTAAAATTTTTTAAGTTTTTTCCATCTGGTCGGTTGTGATCTCCCTTTGTTAATTCTGTAACCCTTTTTTACAAAGAAAAACTCTGGAACGTTTATGTTACTTTCCTCATAAAAAAAACTGGCAAAAGCGTTTAAGTAACTTTGGGTTTTTCAGAAACATTTTTTTTAAGGTACCAAACTTCCTTTAGTAAATTTTGCTATCGATTTTTTTGGTATGGTTTTCCCCGTAAAATAACGGGAAAAAACCCTTTTTGGTTTTTTCTTAATTCTTTTCCTTTAGCCCCCTTTGCTTTTACATTTTCCCCTTTTCCCCCAGTTACTTTTGGGTTTCCCACTCTTTCATACAGTTTGTAGTTTTTATTTGTGGGGGATTTCTTGTACCTTTTAAGGCTCCAGGAAGGTGAATTTTTTTCAAAAGAGATTGGGGGAAAAAGGTTTTCGTCTTTGGGTTTTTTGGGTTGGGCCTTTTAAAGACTTGTTAGGAAAAATTTTCCATTGACTTAATAAGTACATTATAATAATCCCCCAAATTTTTATCCCACTGGTGCTTCATTGGTTTAAAAAAGGTTTTATTCCAAATTTAACTCCCTACAAAGTTTTCCTTTATCCTTTTAATCTCCTTTAACCACTTGAACTTTTACAGATGACCAGATTCAGAGTATTCCTTTTTTTACTTTAACACGAAATAAAGACTGAGGGGGTTTTTCCCCCCGTGGGGGCCCAAAGCTTCCCCGATTTAAAGACATCCCATGCGAGTTTGTAAGCAATAAGCCCAACACATTGGGGGTTTTGGGAAACCTCTGTAATGATAGGTTCAAAGTCATTTTGGGGATGTAAAATTTTCCCGACACAATTCCCAAAAATTTTGTAGCTGGGTGATCCTCGTTCTTTCAACTTACTGCATTTCTCCAATCAATTTTTGGTAGTTAAATTTTCCCCGTGATAATAAAAGTTTTTTAAAAAAAATAAATACATAAATTTAATTTTTGTTAAATTAGAGTGGTCCCCGTACCCCAGAAATTTTGGGGGCCCTATACAACTTTCTCCCAAAAAAGAGGGGTTTTGTTTCTGCCAGGTAAAGATACCTGCAGAAAACCGAAGGGGGAAAAAAAATTTTTTCAAATTTCCGTTATTCTGGATACCTCCCATCCCTCCTTTAAAAAAAAACTAACACCTCTTCCCTTGTGGTTTGTAAAGCCTGTATAGCCCGGGAAATACGAAATTTTCAATTTTTACTCCATTGGGGGTTCTTTGGTTATCACTTCATTTTTAAACAAAATATCGAAGTGGTGAATTTTACACAGTGTTTTTCCCGCTCATTTTTAATTTGGGTTTTCAGTGTTCAACGTTAAACGTAATGCCTTTCAAAGAAAAAACGGGGGGAAAAAAAGAGTTTAAAACATTTTATTTACAGAACACTAATTTTCATTTTTTGTTTCCCCCAGCACTGGAAGTCAAATTTGTTTTCCGTTTGACGCTGCTCCTTTCCCCCGCCCTTTCCTCCCTGATGAATTCCCGGGTTCTTCCCGTCTTAATGATTTTCGTCCCCTATCACTCGGGTCATCACTTTTTCCTTTTTGGGCCCGAAACCCCAAACCCCCTCCTTTTTTTTCCTCATTTTGAAATTTAAACTCTTTTTGCTTTTCCCCTTTTTTCTCTCTTTCAGGGGCTTGCAGCCCCAAGGGCCAAAAAACCTTTTGGCGTCATTTTCCTCAGGATCTGGCATTTCTTTAAATGCGGGTTTTTCTGTTGGTTTTCCCTTTTGAATACTTTGAGGTCTGGGTCGGGGTTTTGGGTTTTAGCCTCAAAATTGTTCTCCTTTTTTTTTTCCCCAGAAAGAAAAAAACCTTTTGGGGGCCCATCTACTTTTCAAAACTCAGGGTCCACTTGCTTTAATTTTCGATCTGTTTACATCGGGGTTTCGACAAAAACTACCTGGGCCAATTTTTCCCCTCAGTCTCCTTCACGTTGAACACACAATGTTGTTTTTTTCTTTTCCCCCTTTTTATGCTGGTCGTCTAGTTATCCTTCACCTGCACTCGAATTAGGGTTCCCCCCACCTATCTTTTTTTGCCGCATTTCAAATTGCCCTTCTGTTGTTGGGGGGGTCCTTTTCAAATTTTAAAGAAGCCCCCCAAATTTTTTCCCCCCCTTTCTGCAAACTTGGGCCCTGGGGTACTTTTTTTCACTCATCCACGCAAAGTTTTCAGAACCATTTAAGCTTGTTTTTTTGGGTTGGGAGTTTTTAGAAAACTGTATTCAGAGGGGGGCACAAACGGTTTAAAACCCCGATGGACCCACCCTCCACACCCGTCCAAATTTATAGATATTTGGGGTTCTTTCCCCATTATTTCGGCAAATGCGGCACGGGTAGGTTTCATAAAGCAAACCAGGGAAAAATAGAGGGGGGAAAAAGCAAGATAATAGCGCTCAGCTCAAGTTCCCCCTCTTGTACGAGACTTTTCCCAACATTGGGGGATTGGGGCTTGACTAGCGCAGGGTCTTTTCTCGGCTAAGGACTGCCTCATAGCTCTTGTTTTTTCAAATCCCTTTTTTTCTGGGGGTAGGGATCTTGGAAAAAAATCAAAATCTCACCACTCCCTATACTATAGCCTATAGGGCCCCAGTTAACCCAAAGGGTTTTAGAATAAGTTTGAAGAAAAATCAAGTAAAACTTGATCACTCCCCTTTTAAAATTTCAAAAATTTGAAGGGAAAGGTTTTTGGGGTTACCAAAACACACCACTCCCTATAGTTAACACTGTTTTTAAAATTTAATTTGCCAAAATTCAAATAGAATAAACCACTCACCTTACAAACACATTCCAGTGCCAAAGAAAGATACCTTATGTACAACACATTCACAGGCCAGAAGAAAGACAACATAAATAAGCAAAAACAAAAAACAAAACAGAAAAAAAAAAATACTGTTCAAGGAAAATCAGGATGCATCTTGTGGGGAACAAAAATTTAAAAATCGGTTTTTTAATTTAACCATTTTCCATGCAGTTTTTACTATCGTGCAGTTGCCTTGGGGACCCCAACGTAAAGTTTATTTTTAAGATTTACCAAATCATGCCACCCTCCCCCCCCCGCAAAAATATCCGCAAAAGCCAAACAATGGGCTTGTTATTTCACCCTTTTTACTATTTTTTTCTTTTTAACCACAAAAAATACTGATATGAAATAAGATGATCCTTGTTTCAATACAGATATTTTCCTTTTTTTCTTTTTAACAAAACAAACTTAAAAAGGAAAATGACCTGTACCGCCGAACGAAAAAGACAAACAGATTTACAAGACAAAACACGTCGCTTTCGACCTCTTTGGGTCTTCTTCAGGCAAGAAACACAACATTCAATTCAAGGAAAACGAAGAACGAGCAATGACTTATCTCCTCAAATTGGGCAGCAAACTGTCTTCGCTGCTGTGTGTCTATGCCTGAAGAAGACGAAAGAGGTCGAAACGCGTCGTGTTTGTCTTGTAAATTAGATTGTCTCTTTCGTTCGGCGCTGCAGTATTTTTTCTACTAAGTTTGTCTCAAATTTCTGCCTGTAGGTACCTCCCTTTCAAACTCATTTTAAACGGTTTTTTTTTTTAATCAAAAGAATTTAATCCGTCAGGAAACGTCCGTGTCTTGCAGACGATCCGACCGAGCACAATGACGTCAAGGACAAGTTCCCGGATGTGCTGGCCAAGATGAAAGCGAGGCTGGCGGAACTACGGGGCGGGATGGTCCCCGCCCAATCCCAGACCCCCACCCCTGCCTCCAACCCCGGCAACTTCGGGGGAGTTTGAAGCCCCGGTGGTGCTGATGCCGGACATGGCTTGGTGCTGATGAAGGGGCTTGTCTGGAACTGCTGGAATGTTTCAGGCCCAGGGCAGACATCTCTATGCCGTTCAGTCCCTCTAGTCATTGTAGAATCCCGCCTTTATTTGTGTCTATCTGATGTCACTGACTTGATCCGAAAAAAAGTCTTTATGTATCTGTTTATTTGATTGAATGCTTATCTAAGTGTTTACCATTTGCATAGTTTACTATTTGCATAGAAGGTCAGCTTTTTTCATTTACATTTCTTCTTCTTCTTCTTCTTCTTCTTCTTCTTCTTCTTCTTCTTCTTCTTCTCCTCCTCCTCCTCCTCCTCCTCCTCCTCCTCCTCCTCCTCCTCCTCCTCCTCCTCCTCTCCTCCTCTTCTTCTTCTTCTTCTTCTTCTTCTTCTTCTTCTTCTTCTTCTCTTCTTCTTCTTCTTCTTCTTCTTCTTCTTCTTTCTTCTTCTTCTTCTTCTTCTTCTTCTTCTTCTTCTTCTTCTTCTTTATCTTCTTCTCTTCTTCTTCTTCTTCTTCTTCTTCTTCTTCTTCTTCTTCTTCTTCTTCTTCTTCTTCTTCTTCTTCTTCTTCTTCTTCTTCTTCTTCTTCTTCTTCTTCTCATGTTTTCACTTACATTGTTGTTAAGTTGTAATGATACCTGTATGTGTTTTTGTGTCCTACAGGTATGTGTCCGTTATATGTTAACATGTTATTTTTTTCCTCTTTAAATCTTTCTGCGTAAAAAAAAAGTTCAAAAAATTAATGCACACCTCCTTTAATCTCTTCCCTGTCCCTCTGTCTCTCTGTCTCTGTCTCTCTGTCTCCTTCTCTCTCTCTCCCTCACTCACTCACCACACACACAACACACACACACACACACCACACACACACACACACACACACACACACACACCACACACACCACACACACACACACACACACACACACACACACATTTTCCACTGTCTTCCATCTTAAATGGATCGGTCCCTTGCATTTGAAAACGACCAGTGATTTGATCGTTTGAGTATGGCCCGGCCAGCCAACGAGTTGGGCTGACAACTTGGAACTCGCACACTTTCGTCCAGGGCGGTCCATAGCTGGACGCCAACAGTTAACGCATAGAAATAACATGATCGTAACGGACACCAACAGTTAAACATAGAGATAACATGATCGTAACGGACACCAACAGTTAAGCATAGAGATAACATGATCGTAACGGACACCAACAGTGAAACATAGAAATAACATGATCGTAACGGACACCAACAGTTAAACATAGAAATAACATGATCGTAACGGACACCAAAGACTGCTGAGTAGAAATATCATGATCCTCCCATAACATCAAAGACTGCTGAGTAGAAATAATCATCATCATGACAGGACATCATGACAGCTGTTGGCAAATAGTATGACTATAACATGACGTCATCAAAGATTGCTGTTTGGAAATATCATGACCATAACATGACGTCAAAAACAGTTGTTTAGAAAAATCATAATTATAACAGTACTTAAAAGACAGCTGCCATGAAATATTACGACCATAACAGAACATCAAAGACAACTGGTTTGAAATATTACGACCATAACAGAACATCAAAGACAACTGTTTGGAAATATTAGGATCATAACAGAACATCAAAGACAACTGGTTTGAAATATTATGATCATAACAGAACTTCAAAGACAACTGTTTTGAAATATTAGGATCATAACAGAACATCAAAGACAACTGTTTTGAAATATTAGGATCATAACAGAACATCAAAGACAACTGTTTGGAAATATTACGATCATAACAGAACATCAAAAACAACTGGTGTGAAATAGTACAATCATAAAGAACATCAAAGACAACTGGTTTGAAATATTACGATCATAACAGAACATCAAAGACAGCTGGTTTGAACATTATGATCATAACAGAATATCAAAGACAACTGGTTTGAAGTATTGCGATCATAACACAACGTCAAAGACAACTGGTTTGAAATATTACGGTCATAACAGAACATCAAAGACAACTGGTTTGAAATATTACGATCATAACAGAACATCAAAGACAACTGGTTTGAAGTATTGCGACCATAACAGAACGTCAAAGACAACTGGTTTCAAATATTGCGATCATAACAGAACGTCAAACACAACTGGTTTGAAATATTACGATCATAACAGAACATCAAAGACAACTGGTTTGAAATATTACGATCATAACAGAACGTCAAAGACAACTGGTTTGAAGTATTGCGATCATAACAGAACATCAAAGACAACTGGTTTGAAATATTGCGATCATAACAGAACGTCAAAGACAACTGGTTTGAAGTATTGCGATCATGACAGGAGTCTACAGATTGCCGTTTACTATCAGCATGAACAATCAATACAATCACTCGACATCGCAAATATAATGCAGCGGCAGTGGCAGCAACAGCAGCAGCAGCAGCCCAAACAATAGCATCGACGATGAAATTGTCAATAACAATTATGAAAAAAGAAAGAATTAACAATATCATCAAATATCACCAACAAGATCAACAATGATATCAACCAAACTGTCATATCAAAAATGTTTTTTTTTGTGTTGTTTTTTTTTGTTTTTTAACAATTGTTTCTCTGTATCAGTGAACATACAATCCTGTCAGTTTTGTTTTTCAAGCATCGTTTCTCGAAGACCTATTATTACAAAATGGAAGTTGCTCAGCTGGCTTTTGACAGACTCAGCTTTTCATAAAACCGTTTTTTTTAAATTGTTGTTGTTGTTATTGTTGTTGTTGACGTCGTTGTCGTTGTGTTGTTGTTGTTTTGTCGTGGTCGTCGTCATCATTGTTGTTGTTGCTGGTGTTGTTGCTAAATACGCTGAGTGACCCAGTTTTACTGCAGACGGTCAGATTTCACTAGCACCCCCACCTTTCTACTCCCACAAGCCCCCCCCCCCCCCCCCCCCCCCCCTCCCCTCCCCCCCCACCACCCCAGTGCCATTACTGGCAGCAGAAGCAGCCAGCAGTTCAGCCCCTCGTCAGGGGCGCTTCAGAATGGATGTGCCGGCACCATGTGTGATGCTGAAATATTGAGTAACCCGCTGCCGCTGCCGCTAGTCCACCGTTGTTGTTCCCCTGCTTGATTTGCCCCCTGGAGAAAACGGCGGGGAAACCTCATCAGGAAAAACACCTCTGGTCAATTCATTAAAGGCTCTTTACAATTCCAACTGTAGTGCGTTTCTAGTGTCACTGCACATCTTTCATTCTCTGTCTGTCCATTCTGCTCTGTTCTGTTCCGTCTGTCTCTCTGTTTGTCTGTCTGTCTGTATGCATGTATGTACGTGTGCACGTATGTATGCAGGTGTGTAGTATGTACGTACGTACGTATGTATAAATATATTTGTGTGTGTATGCATTTGTTTATATGCATGCATGCATGTATGTATGCATGTATGTATTTTTCTTTTATTGAAATCTTTGCCAAGTCATTCTTGTAACGACGGAAGAATTGTTAGCCTACACTTGTTTTCCCTCACTACTAAATTGTTCAGCATAATATGTATGTAAGTATCTATATATTCGTCTCTCTCTCTCTCTCTCTCTCTCTCTCTCTCTCTCTCTCTTCTCTCTCTCTCTCTCTCTCTCTCTCTCTCTCTCTCTCTCTCTCTCTCTCTCTCTCTCTCTCTCTCTCCTCTCCCTGGTCGATCGATTTACTTATCTATGGGTGTGTTTGTCCGCCTTTGCTCCTCCCACTCTCTTCTTCTACCGCCCCCCCCCCCCCCCCCCCCCTTCATAACACACCCCAGGCACAACCCTAGTGGTATAAGGAATGTGACTTTTGACCCTCCACCCTCCACCCCTCACCTCTTCCCCTCCTTCTTGTCTGCGCTAGATGTACTACACCTGTCGATTACGCATTGCTTGTGTGTGTGTGTGTGTGTGTGTGTGTGTGTGTGTGTGTGTGTGTGCGTGCGTGCGTGCGTGCGTGCGTGCGTGCGTGCGTGCGTGCGTGCGTGCGTGCGTGCGTGCGTGCGTGCGTGCGTGTGTGGTGTGTGTTAAAAACAAACAAACGAATCCATTGTTTTTTCTGCACGTGTAAGGTTTGGATTTGTATAAGAATAAGAGAAAAGGTCAGGTGAGTGTATGTGTTTTCAAACATGTATAGTTTTCTGTTTTATATTTCATAACTGGCACGTGTAAGGTTTGGACTTGTGTAAGAGTGAGAACAAAGACCATGTGTACGTTTTCAAAATGTATTGCGGCTTGTCAACGTCAACCAGGCCCGAGAAATACGCACACATGATGTGTTGGCTCAGTGAAATCCAGCTAATAAAGACGCTCCATTGCACTGGGTGAACTTTGAACTTCACTGTTCAGATTATTTCCTTTGGACCCATAAGGCACACAGTTCTTTGTACGTGCTGGCCGGGCTAGAAATACGTGATGATGAAAAACCTCTGATGAGGTTCAACCCCACGACCCCTAGTTATGAGTGACTGACACTAACCACTGCACCTGGCGATTTGTAGTAGAATATACCCCTGGGGGAAGAGCAAGTTATCAGAGGAAGGATTGACTGGTGTTGAAGCTTATCAGATGGACATTAGGAAGTTTCTATATGGCTGTTTTGATCAAAGCAAATGAAAAATGAGGATGCAATTGTTCCAATTATACCTTCAGTAGTGCAGGTTATAACTATGTTTGTTATAGTGTTGTATCATTTAAGTGTCTGTGTGAGTTACAAGACTATGAAACGGTACCGTTCTTCTGCGTTGCTCACTCGTAAAGAAAAGGAAGGTGGATTGGTGAATCATTGGATAGTAAAGGTATAGGTTTTTAGGGAAAGATAGTAAAGGTATAGGTTTTTAGGGAAAGATAGTAAAGGTATAGGTTTTTAGGGAAAGATAGTAAAGGTATAGGTTTTTAGGGAAAGATGGTAAAGGTATAGGTTTTTAGGGAAAGATAGTAAAGGTATAGGTTTTTTAGGGAAAGATAGTAAAGGTATAGGTTTTTAGGGAAAGATAGTAAAGGTATAGGTTTTTAGGGAAAGATAGTAAAGGTATAGGTTTTTAGGGAAAGATGGTAAAGGTATAGGTTTTTAGGGAAAGATAGTAAAGGTATAGGTTTTTAGGGAAAGATGGTAAAGGTATAGGTTTTTAGGGAAAGATAGTAAAGGTATAGGTTTTTAGGGAAAGATAGTAAAGGTATAGGTTTTTAGGGAAAGATAGTAAAGGTATAGGTTTTTAGGGAAAGATAGTAAAGGTATAGGTTTTTAGGGAAAGATAGTAAAGGTATAGGTTTTTAGGGAAAGATGGTAAAGGTATAGGTTTCTAGGGAAAGATAGTAAAGGTATAGGTTTTTAGGGAAAGATAGTAAAGGTATATGTTTTTAGGGAAAGATAGTACAGGTATAGGTTTTTAGGGAAAGATAGTAAAGGTATAAGTTTTTAGGGAAAGATAGTAAAGGTATGGTTTTTAGGGAATGATAGTAAAGGTATAGGTTTTTAGGGAAAGATAGTAAAGGTATAGGTTTTTAGGGAAAGATAGTAAAGGTATAGGTTTTTAGGGAAAGATAGTAAAGGTATAGGTTTTTGGGAAAAGATAGTAAAGGTATAGGTTTTTAGGGAAAGATAGTAAAGGTATAGGTTTTTAGGGAAAGATAGTAAAGGTATAGGTTTTTATGGAAAGATAGTAAAGGTATAGGTTTTCAGGGAAAGATAGTAAAGGTATAAGTTTTTAGGGAAAGATAGTAAAGGTATAGGTTTTTAGGGAATGATAGTAAAGGTATAGGGTTTTAGGGAAAGAGAGTAAAGGTGTAGGTTTTTAGGGAAAGAACGATGAATAGTTTGGTGAGCGACTGGTTAGTGACAGTGGAATTTTAACATCCTGTCCTCTAGGCATCACGTCTGGCTCTGCAAAGATTCCAGATAAGGCAGCCATTGACTAAAGGGTCCAATCTCCGGGCCATCCATTCCATCAGCCTCGTCATTCCATGACTGAAGGGTCAAATCTCCGGGCCAACCATGAAAGAAATGCTTTGCCCTCCACACCACCATTCCAGTCAGCCTCGTTATTCCATGACTGAAGGGTCCAATCTTCGGGCCATCCATTCAGTCAGCCTCGTCATTCCATGACTGAAGGGTCAAATCTCCTGGCCATCCATTGAAAGCAATGCTTTGCCTCCACAGCACCATTCCTCCACAGCACCATTCCATCAGCCTCGTCATTCCATGACTGAAGGGTCAAATCTCCGGGCCATCCATTCCATCAGCCTCGTCATTCCAGAACACACGTGCCACCCACTTTCAAACTCCACCCACTCCCCCGCTCCCTCATAGTGTCATTGAATTCCTGTCTCACTTCACTTCCATCTTTGTCTGACAGAGGTGTGTGTGTGTGTTGTGTGTGTGTGTGTGTGTGTTGTGTGTGTGTGTGTGTGGTGTGTGTGTGTGTGTGTGTTGTGTTGTGTGTGTGTGTGTGTGTGTGTGTGTGTGTGTGCAGTGCGGTGCGTGCGTACGTGTGTGCGTGCGTGTATGTTTTGTGTGGTTGCATGTGTGTGTGTATGCGCGCGCACGCTAATGTACTTCATATTTGATATAAAACTAAAAAAACATGTCTGTCGTATTGCTATGTGTTAGAGTAACTATTTGGCAAATTGGTGTATCTGTATCTCTATCTATAGAGTAACTATTTGGCAAATTGGTATATCTGTATCTCTATCTATAGAGTAACTATTTGGCAAATTGGTGTACCTGTACTCTATCTATAGAGTAACTATTTTGGCAAATTGGTATATCTGTATCTCTATCTATCTGTGCTCGGTTTTTAGTAATACAAAGAACGTGATATCTTAGTTTTCATAGCGATCATTATCGTGTGTATTTGTATACGATGTTCGCTGTCAAAATCTATTGGTGTATTTTGTGCGTACATTTTCTGTGTATGAAAATTTAAGAAAAGTGTCAAAGAAAATCCAAACAAACAAACAAACGAAGCAACAAATAAAGAAGGAGGGAGACGACAGGAGAGAGACGACAGGAGAGAGACGACAGGAGAGAGACGACAGGAGAGAGACGACAGGAGAGAGACGACAGGATGGGTATGAATTGGCGGAAATAATTTCTGACGAAGGGAGGATATTTGCGGGTCAACCACTTCCAAATTTATCCTGGCAAACGCTCCCCGAGGGGGATCAGTGCCGCCGGTAAACACCGCCCCCTGGGGTTGTCATTAGCAGGGAGATAAATTGCGCTGACACCGACCGACCGTCGTGACGGCGGGAATTGAAATAACGACACTTCCGGGCAACATCCGGGTTCCCGTTGTGGAGCAGCTAGCCTTTGTGTCTCTGCACGTCCACGAGTAGTGTAGCAACATTTTGGTTCATGTTTGTGGGAAAGATCATTGAGGTTACTTTCTCTTTCTGTCTCTCTCTGTCTGTCTGTCTGTCTGTCTGTCTGTCGGTCGGTCGGTCTCTCTCTCTCTCTCTTCTCTCTCTCCTCTCTCTCTCCTCTCTCTCTCTCTCTCTCTCTCTCCCTTCAAATGGGGGTTTGGCCTTACTGAACAAAACATCGTTATTGTTTTCTCTGTCTGTCTCTCTCTCTTCCTCTCTCTCTCTCTCTCTCTCTCTCTCTCTCTCTCTCTCTCTCTCTCTCTCTCTCTCCTCCCTCTCCTCTCTCTCTCTCTCTCTCTCTTTCTCCCTTCAAATGGGGGTTTGGCCTTACTGAACAAAACATCATTATTGTTTTCTCTGTCTGTCTGTCTGTCTCTCTTCCTCTCTCTCTCTCTCTCTCTCTCTCTCTCTCCTCTCTCTCTCTCTCTCTCTCTCTCTCTCTCTTTCTCTCTCTCTCTGCAGACTTACCCCACACTCCCTTCGCTCCTGCGTCTCTCCTCTCTCTCTCTCTCTCTTCTCTCTCTCTCTCTCTCTCTCTCTCTCTCTCTCTCTCTCCTCTCTCTTCCGGTATCCGACGAATGCAGACGTATTTAGTAGTTGCAGTGACTTACAGCGAAGTTTTTTCAAGTGAATGTGGCAATGCAAGAGTAAATAAGACAGTATGTTTATGATGCACTTTTATCTCTAACTTCTCCGAGTCAGTGCGTGATGTGATTGTGTGTGCATTCAACGATTAACGTGGATTGTGTATTGTAAACCAACATGTAGCGTGATGTGAAGCAAGCCGCCATCATGCCCTAGTTTCCCCTTCAGCCAACTGCCGCGCAACTGGGTACAGTTGCAGTCATGGGCCCCATCACGCGGTCCATGACTCAGGACAAAGGAGCGACGCTCGAGGAACATTTTCTCGAGCGTATTATTCATACAATGGACCCCATCCAGAAAACATTTGATACACACCCACAAGCAATGCCTCAATGGAGATACACGTTTTTTCATAGATACGTTGGTGCTTACAAACCAACTGGCATCACCAGCTCATGGATCGACTATACACCAGACCACAAAATTCACAACATAAGTTTACCCACTAACTGCACCAGACTATCACCAGACCTATTTCAGTCAACCCTTGAATTACGACTCGCATCAAAGCCAAGCAAAAAACTACTCAAGATACACCTCTACTACACAACCAACAAAATCTTGTTCAGGGCCGAGCTTGCCAAGACTGGGTCAATGAGGAGTTCCGAACACTGCGTGACATTGTACACACGCTGACCGCGGCGCCAGATTCAACACAAGGCCGACCAGTCTCCGCAGCACTCCCCGTCGCTACAGTGTGTAGCCAGCACCGGCAGAAGCCCTGTGCCGCTCGCACGGCCCAGGCAGACACGCCTACACAGCACCCGGTGGAGCTGGAATGTGAGCTGCCCCTTTCAGAAAAAACAGGATTGTTTCCAATCGTCTCCACGGCCTGCAATTCTTCAAGCGCCTGTGTTGTGTTCCCCATGTCAATCCCACACACCACGCCCCTCCTTTCTCTACCTTCCCCGGACAGTGTAACCTAACAGATAACACTGACAATCATTCTGAAGACAGCACATCAACACCAAAGATGACACTCGGGAAGATGACGACAAATCAGTGACAGCTGATAACAGCCACCCAGCAACTGACTCAGAGAAGACACTAGAAGCTAATGGCCCCTTGAGCAAAACCTGTGTGACAAACGACAGCAAAACCACAGTGACTACGTCAAACGACACAGACGATTGTGACAGCTCAGTGAAAGGGACTGACACCAACGCTGACAACAGTCCCACAAACTGTAGCTGTGGTCATGACGACTGTGTGCCTCAGGAAGAATTCCTTAGGATCACTCAGTCCCTCCGTGACGAAATCTCTGCCCTCAGATCAACACTACAGGAAACCAGACAGACCTTCAAAATAGAAATCGACGCCCTATCGACACAACTCAGTCACATGTCTTCATCTGACAACGACAAATCATGCTCACGCAAAAACATCACAGCCAATAAGAAATCTAAATGTAAATCACATTCAAACTCCTCCGCCACCCAACAAAAGCAATCTCTCCATCCTCCCCAGACACAAAACACCCCACCTTCTCTCACTGCACACTGTATACAGGATGCACCACCCCCATTCAGCCCTACCAACACAACTCACAGTGACAAAGTACAGGACAACCCATCCCCCCAATGTGACAAATCCTCTGACTCCCATATCCACCCCACCTCCCCTTTGTCAGGCGAAACCTATCCCTGAAAAATTATCTCCTCAACGTGTCCCTCCCCATCCTCTTCATAAGGTTTCCATTGATAGACAGACCTCACAATACTGCTGAGTGACTGCACCCTGAGATACATTCATATCCCTAGGGCCAGCGCTCAGTGGAGTGTGTGCCAACGATCTAACCGTCGCCAGTCTGACTCAGTGGCTTGCAAAGCAGACACCAACCCACACCGTGATGCAGGCTACCTTCCATGTGGGGGCTGGTGACTGTAGCGAGCTCTTAGCATCACAGCCAGCTGGTGCAATATCATCGCAACAGTGGCGAGAGCTCATTGTACAGTGCCACCGAGTCTTCCCCAAAGCCCAACTTCAGGCCTCTGCAATTATCCCGGCAAGAGGGCGGCACCCTCTGATACCATCATTCGCCCCAGCAACGACTACCTTCAGGAGGCCTGTTTAGCAATGGGGGTTAAATTTATCAGCCATTGTGCCACCTTCACCACCCAACGCGGTGCCCCGAGACTGGCGTTGTACTACAACTCTACACAACCCAGCAGGAAGGGAGTGGAACGTGTGACGCAAAACCTCTTCCCCCCTAAACGACAGGCCCTCCTACCCACCCCTACACGCCACACGTCTCATGCTACCAACAGCGCACGATGCCCCAGATCCCCCCTCCTCCCTCCCCCATTCACCCTCTCAGAATTCCCAAACCTCCTGTCAGGTTTACGCACTTCACTATCGTCTCCCCCCTCCCCCTCCAGGAAACCCCTCCACCACCATCCAGCTCACTTGTGCGTACACAGAGTGACCACGAGAACGTCCAGCCAGCCTCTTGCTCAACTAGGCCTACCCCAAATAACACCAACACTAGGCTTATTGACACATCCTCCCCACCGCACCCTCCCCCCTCCAGCAAGATCCTCCAAGACCACGCCCACCAGATGTGTGTACGAGCAGTGACAGCATCCCTGGTCCAGTCACTCGTCTCCCAGACAACCGAAGTTACCACCCCCTATGTGTTCCGCCAGGCGAGAGCGCTCTTCCCCCATCTCCCTGGTTCAACAGGTCTGTCCCACCCCCACCTATGCCTGTTACTCCACCCTTCAGTTACTTTCCACGGACCATGTCTCCTTCACATCATCCATGGTACTGGCCACTCTTTCTACCTCCCCAGCACCCCATGCTTCCCCCACACTTCTGATTCAGGTTCCAGTTTTGTGTGCGTGCGAGAGAGCACAAATGTTTAATTGTTTTTGCATTTGTATGGCCGCGGATTAAGTTTTTACGAGTGGTAGCAGTTTCCGTTTGAGTGTGTATTTGTAGGGGGGATTAAGTGTGTGTGTGTGTGTGTGTGTGTGTGTGTGTGTGTGTGTGCGCGCGCGTGCGTGCACGTGTGTTTTGTATGAGTGTGTTGTTTGTATGTGTGTGTTGTGTGTGTGTGTGTGTGTGTGTGTGTGTGAGAGAGAGAGAGAGAGAGAGAGAGAGAGAGAGAGAGAGAGAGAGAGAGAGAGAGTGCGAGCACGAGTGCAAGAGCGCTCATATTTGTTGTATGTGTATGTATGTGAATGTATTGTTAATTTGTGCCGTATGAATTGTTAATGTTGTGTGTGTGAGTGTGTGCGCGCGCACGCGCGCGCGCACGTGTGTGTGTGTGTGTGTGTGTGTGTGTGTGTTTTATATGAGTGTATTCTGTGTCTCTGTGTGTGTGCTGTGTGTGTGTGTGTATGTGTGATTATGCGTGCTACAGTGCTTATGTCTGTATGTGTATGTATGTAGATGTACCGTTAACTTTTACCGTTCGTTATATTTCCGTGGAGCCAGAAATGCAACAAAAACACCTCCTCTGCAACAGAAGACTGTGCTGCGAAGTGTAGACCAAGGTACTGTGGTACACAAGGCTTCGCCTGGTGGTTTTCCTCACATCCTACACACGTTTTTTTTTTTTTTTTTTTTTTTTTTTTTTTTTTAAATGCAAAATTAACTTGCGATGCTTGGTTTCCTTAACCTTACTATGTGTGCGTGTGTGTGTGTGTGTGTGTGTAACTTTTACCCTGTGCCGGCAGTGCTGATTCCATGTTATCCAAGTGAACTTTACCACGTATATAAGAAGTTTTCGTAAAAGTGCGAGACTGTGAGCCTTAGAAAAGAGACTTAACAAAGCCTCTGCAGCAGGAGACTTCCAGAAAAACTGCTATTTACTGTGAGCGGGGCATTTTGTGCATAGCCAACTCGCACTTTACAAGTGCGGCTTTGTGACTTGTGAAATTATAAGTGACTTTTTTCTTCTTTTTTTTAAAATTTGTTCTCGTTTGAAGTGTTGATTTTTTGCATTTTTTTTTTTTTTGTCTTCAGTTTTTACTTTTTTTCCCCTCTCCTTCTATCCCTTATTTGTAATTTTGCTTCAAATTTATTTCCTTTATGAGTGACTGTATATTTTCCTTTCAGAAAAGTGTATCCATCAATACCATCTGCTCGAGGAGCTTACTGACATAATACTGTGAAGATTTTCCTTTCTTCTCATACTATTTTGGTTTCCCAAAGTTGTCACAGTGTGTAAACCAAACCCATCTTCCCTCCCTTTTATGTGATCTTATTGTGTTCCTTGATCATACAAACCCTAACGTCAGTTAACGTGCGAAATCGTCTCCTACTATCATCACATCAGTGCACAACTACAAATGAGCAAGAACCAGTCTGTATGGCCATGCAAAGAAGGACTTCGATCTGTCACCTTAATATCCAACATGCAGTTAACAAGGACATCAGATATATCAACACTGATTTGGAACCATGGTAAACCCTTTCATATTTTAGGGCTCTCTGAATCCAGATTAACTACACACATTACCGACAATGATGTAGCTATTCCAGGATATAACGTAATCCGGAAAGATCCTGCACAAACGAAAGAGACGGGTCTTCTTATCTTCATCAGCGAAACCCTTAGCTTCAAACGACTTCTACACCTAGAACGTCACGGTGTAGAATGTGTCTGGATAGAAGTTAAGCTGAAAAGAAACCCTTCCCTTTTGGTTGGATTCTGCTACAGGAACCCATCTGAAAGAGTAAACTGGGTCGACAAATTTATTCCGATGATGGATGCAGTCTCACTAGAATCCAAGGAAATTATTTTACTCGGAGACTTTAACACAGACCTTCTGAAAGCACAAAATCAATGGACGCAAGCATTCAATCTGTTAAACCTGCATCACTCATCGAATCTCCAACGAGAGTCACACCAAACTCTAAGACACTTACGACCAATTTATGTTTTCAGATAAAACTCACATAGCAGAAGCCTGTGTCCCGTTTCTAAACTGTAGTGATCATTACCCCAGTGTGTGTCACATGGTCCAAAAAAGGAGTAAAAATTCCCAAAACGGGACACAAGACAATAACCTACCGTTGCTTTACAAACTTTAACAACCAAGATTTTCTACATGACTTGCTTAGCTCAAATCTCTCATCCGTTTACAACATACTGATCCAGATGTTGCTGTGGAATTTTGGATCAGAACATTTACAGAAATATATGATAAACACGCCCCTCTAAAAACGATTAGAGTACGACATAATCCCAAACCGGCATGGTACACTAAAGAGTTACAGGAGGCAGGTTATCTTAGAGATCTGCTAAACAACATGGCTATGAAGAGGAATCTAGAATACTGAGAAATGCAATAAATTCACAGAAGCGCAGAGAAAAAACCAAATACTATCGAGAACTAATTTTATCAAATCAGAACCCAAAATTGGTATGGAGAGCTATTAACGAGCTTACAAACAATCAATCTTCTTCAAAATCAACTATAATTAAAGACATCTCTGTCGAACAACTGAACACCCACTTTTGCACTATAGCCAATAAAGTTGTCACAGCTGATTCTTCAAGATCAAACGACCTTCATAAACTGAAACAATATTGCCATGATAAAAAATCACACGTCTGAACTTTATATTCCACCAATAACAGTATTAGAAGTCTATCACTACCTTACACACCTAAAAACAGTCAAGTACCTGCGGGGTGGATGGCCTAGACGGCAAAATTCTCAAACTATCAGCTCCAGCAATTACAGATACGTTGACATACGTCTTCAATCTATGTATCGACAAAAATCATTTTCCCAATAGTTTCAAAAAAGCAAAAGTCATTCCTATCTACAAAGCAGGTGACAGCTCAGACCCTGCAAACTACAGACCAATCTCAATCATTTCCACTCTTTCCAAACCTTTGGAAAAACACATAAACAAACACACATTACACCACCTTAATACATACCACTTGCTTCATCCAAGACAGTCCGGGTTCCGACACAACCATTCATGCCACACAGCACTAATCAACCTGGTTGATGACTGGCTAAACAGCATTAACAACAACAAATATTGTGGTGTCCTATTTATTGATTTCAAAAAGCATTTGATGTGATAGACCATAACCTTCTTCTTAGAAAATTAAAATTGTATGGCTTATCCACAGGAACTCTTACGCTTTTTCACTCATATCTCACAAATAGGCAACAATGTGTGAAAATTAATACAAACCTTCTCTTCATTTCAAACACTTTCCTATGGCGTCCCACAAGGCTCTATCTTGGGTCCCTTATTATTCACAATTTACATCAATGATCTCCCTCTACATATCACATCCACCTGTGAACTTTTTGCTGATGACACAACAATCCACACAAATCATTCTGATGTTACTGTTCTTGCACAAACTTTACAAGAAAGTGCGAAATGATCTCGTGAAATGGACTGAACTAAATCACATGTCGCTTCACCCTAAAAAAACTAAATCCATGCTTATCACAACCAGGCAAAAAGACAAAATCTCACTCTTAAGTTTCCTCCTGTACATCTTAAAAATGAACCGTTGAACAGGTTACATGCCTCAAAGTGCTAGGAATAACAATTGATAACAATATGAGTTGGCAGCTCACATAACCTCACTATGCAAAAAAAGTTTCACAGAAAGTTTATCAACTCTCCAAAATCAAACGCTTCCTCGACCTGCATTCACGCAAGCTCTTTTTCCAGTCTCATATTCAATCATACATAGACTATGGATCTACTCTATGGGACTGTGCTAGCGCTAACACTCTCAAACCATTGTTAAGCCTGCACAAGCGAGCACTCAAATTAGTCCTCCTAAAAAAGCAGTAGTCTTCTGGACTCGGACTATAAAAAGATTCAAGTTCTCCCATTTAAGTCTGAGATTAGAATACAACAAAGGGATCATAATGCACAAGATTGTGTCTGGGAAGGCACCCTCAACATTAGTTCACATGATTCTCAATAAATTCCTCAAGGACTCTACCCAAACTTCATGTCCCTGTTCCTAGAATTGACTTATTCAAATCCAGTTTAACATATTCAGGTTCCTGTCAATGGAACTCGCTCCCTGAATCAACCAAACAACGCCAATGCCTATCAACCTTCAAACACCATTATTTCAACCATCTTATGTGCCAGTACTTGCATACTCCGCCATAAATCCACCACCAATCACCACCACCCTCTTTGCCTTATGTATGTACCTGACTATTTAGAAAGTGTTTTTGTACTTGAAATGCACATGTATGTTATTTTGTTTAGTAAGTATGTCTTATATGAGTACATGTATGTGTGTGTGTGTGTGTGTGTGTGTGTGTGTGTGTGTGTGTGTGTGTGTGTGTGTGTGTGTTTCCTACTACCTCCTGCCCTCTTGTCATTCTGTCGAAATGCTTGTGTTCTTATGTGACTTTCTCTCTCTCTCTCTCTCTCTCTCTCCTCTCTCTCTCTCTCTCTCTCTCTCTCCTCTCTCCTCTCTCTCTCCTCTCTCTCTCTCTCTCTCACGGTTTTGCTGGAATGATTGATTTTTTATCCAAATGATATCCCTTCCTACCCGTGGCGACTGGGCTATCATTATGCATTTCCCACCTCCATTTGTGCTTTATTTCTTTCCCCCCCCACTCCCCCGGTGTTCAAAATTGATTGTTTTGTATCTCTTTGGAATTTTTTGATTGTCAGATTGTTCTAAACATGCTCTCTTATCGCACCCACTTAGCCTCTCTCTCCCCCACCCTCTCTCTCTCTCCCTCCCTCCCCCCCTCTCTCTCTCTCTCTCTCCCCCTCTCTCTCTCTCTCTCTCTCTGCAGGCTTACCCCGCACTCCCTTCGCTCCTGCGTCTCTCTCTCTCTCTCTCTCTCTCTCTTCTCCTCTCTCTCTCTCTCTCTCTCTCTCTCTTCTCTCTCTCTCTCTCTCTCTCTCTTCTCTCTTCTCTCTCTCTTTTTTTTTCCCCTTTTTAAATTTTAATCCCCTATTGTATTGTAGTTCTAGTCACTTTTGCATGCTTCCTTTGTTGCCTTTTATTTTATATTGTTGACCCTACACAGGGCGAGGACTGGATGTAAAAAAGCACATCAGTGCTTATCTATTATCCTCGTAAATAAAGAATTTTGTCTTGTCTTGTCTTGTCTCTCTCTCTCTCTCTCTCTTTTATTTTTTTTTTATTTATTTAAAAATAAATGAATTGTAATCCCGTATTGTATTGTAGTTCTAGTCACTTTTGCATGCTTCCTTTGTTACCTTTTATTTTATATTGTTGACCCTACACAGGGCGAGGACTGGATGTAAAAAGCACATCAGTGCCTATCTATTATCCTCGTAAATAAAGAATTTTGTCTTGTCTTGTCTTGTCTTGTCTTTTCTCTCTCTCTCTCTCTCTACTTCTCTCTCTCTCTCTCTCTCTCTCTCTCTCTCCTCTCTCAACAGCATGGATAAAATATAACATAGAATGCATGTGGATAGAAATCTATGTGAAGGGTACTAAACCGATTTTGCTAGGGCTGCTTATATAGAAATCCTAACGAACGCATTGACTGGTTCGATCGTTTCGAACATATGATGGAAGATGCCTCAATGCGTTCGTCTGAGATTATAATTTTAGGAGATTTTAATATTGATCTACTTAACCACATGATAAATGGAAACGGTTTTATGACTTACAGAATTTGACACAGCTTATTAACACACCGACAAGAAAAAATCTATCCTCCGAAACGCTAATTGATCACATATACGCAACAAACCCATCTAATATTATAGAAACATCAGTGCCTCTATACGGTCTCAGTGATCCCTTTCCAATTTGTCTAACATGGTCCAAAAAGGGTGTTAAAATTCCCATAAATGTTCACAAATGTATATCTTTTCGAAGCTATAGAAAATTCGATACTAACAATTTCTTGTCCGATTTGTGTAACGCAAATTTTCTGAGGTATATCAGCACAATAACCCTGGTGGAGCACTGGCTGCTTGGTATGACATATTTATCTCTGTCTTTAATAAACACGTGCCATCAGTAACTAAACGTGTCAAACCAAGGGGTAAGCCACCGTGGTATCGTGAAAACATCGATAAGGCCATTAATTTACGAGATACTCTATTGCAAACAAATGGTAAAGATGATAATTTTAAAAAGCAAAGAAATAAGGTAACCGATATGAAAAGAGCCGCCAAAAAGAAATATTTCAGTGATCTTAATTCCCGTAAAGAAGATTCAAAATCGATCTGGAAAGCTATTAATGAGCTCTCCGGTAAAATCTTGTCATCTAGTGCTCCTTCTGAGAGAACCTTGTCTGCTGAACTCTTAAATGATCACTTCACAACTGTTGCAGAAAAGACGATCAAAGCTGACTGTTCAAAAGACAATGACCTACTTGAGCTAAAAACGTACTGTGTATCGAAAAACATAAAATCTAAGCTTCAAATCGAGTTTATTGGTGTACATGATGTTTATAAGGAATTGTGTTCATTAAATCAGTCCAGTTCTCGAGGTTTAGATGATATAGATGGTAAAATTTTGAAAATTGCTGCTCCGATTATATCAGAGCATCTTACATATATTTACAATCTTTCTATTGATAAAGGTAGTTATCCACAACCCTTCAAAGATGCAAAAGTTTTACCCTTTTTTAAATCTGGTGATCCCACTGATCCTTCTAACTACAGACCTATCTCTATCCTATCTATTCTATCTAAACCCCTTGAAAAACACATCAAATGTAACATCCATAAACATTTCATGAAATACAATTTATTACATTCTAATCAAAGCGGATTTAGAGAAAATCATTCTTGTCACACCTTGCTCACTAATATAATTGAACAATGGCATTTAAACATAAACAATGATCTCTTCACAGGAACAATTTTTGTCGACTTCGCTAAAGCATTCGACACTATAGATCACAATCTACTGTTAAGAAACTAAACATTGTATGGTTTATCCCCTGAAGCTCTTAAACTCATTTCCTCATTTCTCAACTGTAGGCGACAAGTAGTCTTAAAAATTCCGCTACTTCCTCTCTTATGCCAGTAAATTATGGCGTTCCCCAAGGGTCAGTCCTGGGGCCTATCTTATTCTCAGTTTATATAAATGATCTTCCTTTACATATGTCTTCTCCCTGTGAGCTTTTTGCTGATGACACTACTCTCCATAATAATGACAAAGATGCCGACTCAGTATGTATCAAATTACAAAATGATCTCAATAAACTTGCAAAGTGGACTAATTTAAACCATATGGCCCTCCATCCTCAAAAGTCTAAATTTATGATGACTACAACCAGACAGAAACGTCAAAATATGAAAGCCGATTTGTTTAAAATACGTATACAAAATAAAGTCGTAGAAGAAGTTAAATCACACAAATTATTAGGTCTTACAGTTGATAATAATCTTTCATGGTCTATCATATATCTGATTTGTCTAAAAGGTTATCTAAAAAATTATTCTTGTTGAACCGAATCAAGAATTTCCTTGATCAACATACTAGAAAATTATATTTCTATGCATATGTACAACCAGACATTAACTATGCCTCTACATGCTGGGATTTAGTCAGTAAAAATGGCTTAAAACCACTAGAAAGCATGTACAGACGCGCTATTAAGCTGATACTCTTGAAATCTTCTCTACAAGCTAGTGATTATAAAGATCTTAACATTCTTCCATTCGATCTAAAATGCTGCTTTAATAAAGCTGTCTTTATGTATAAAATCATTAATAATATTGCGCCACCTTACCTTCATGACAAATTTCCATTAATCAAAATTCGAGGCAAAAATATCCTATAACACCCTCGACCACGAACTGATATTTTCAAGTCATCCCTTACTTACTCTGGGAGTAAATTATGGAGTGAAATCCCTACACATTAAAAACAGATAAATAGTTTAACATCGTTTAAAAAAGCATATTTCAAATACCTCATAGACCATTTGTAAATCATGTTTCATTTAACTGTATATTCCTAAGTTTGATGTTCCTTTTGACACAAACAAGTTGTTGCAGCCCGGAGATGGCCTTCGCAGTCGGCTGGGCTATAAGTAACATGACATGATTGACGTACAAAATGTTTATGTATACCTATTCGATGCTTACGTATGTCCAGTTGTGTGTGTGTGTGTGTGTGTGTGTGTGTGTGTGTGTGTGTGTGTGTGTGTGTGTGTGTGTGTGTGTGTGTGTGTGTGTGTGCGTGTGTGCGTGTGTTTGTGTGTAGTGTGTGTATATGTGTGTGTGTGTGTGTGTGTGTGTGTGTGGGGTGTGTGTGTGTGTGTGTGTGTGTGTGTGTGTGTGTGTGTGTGTGTGTGTGTGTGGTGTGTTTGTGTGTGTGGTGTGAAATACGTTAAAAGGAGACTGCTTACTATTTTCTATATATGTTTTTAAAAAAAAAATGTTTTTTCTTATTGTTGTGTTTAATTTTGTAAAAATTGATGTAATTGTTCTTTATTGTTTATTGTTATTTTGAGGGCATAGTGTAAAAAGCTTCCAGCTTATCTATTCACCCTCATTAAAGATTTCGAGTATCGAGTTTCTCTCTTTTCTCTCTCCCCTCTCTCTCTCTCTCTCTTTTCTCTCTCTCTCTCTCTCTCTCTTCTCTCTCTCTCTCTCTCATCTCTCTCTCTCTCTCTCTCCTTCTCTTCAAATGTGTGTTTGGCCCTTACTGAACAAAACATCATACATGTAATTGTTTTCTCTGTCTGTCTGTCTGTCTATCTCTCTCTCTCTCTCTCTCTCTTCTCTCTCTCATCTCTCTCTCTCTCTCTCTCTTCTCTCTCTCTCTCTCTCTCTCTCTCCAGGACAGGATCTACGCAGGATACGCCATCTACGCACCCCATGGAGCCCACTCTGAAGGACTTGATGACAATGATGAGTGATGTGAAATGTAAGTGTGAGCAGATGAGTGGAGATATGAGAGATGTGAAAGGAGTGTGTGATAGTATTAAAGGAGAAATTATGTCACTCAAAAATGAAATATCTGACTTAAAACAGGAAAATGAAAATTTGAAATGTGAGAATAAGAGACTTAATGAGAAAATTGAAACTTGGACAGGAAGGTGGACGATCTCGAGGGCCGTTACAAACGGAACAACATAATTGTACATGGTGTTCACGTAGAGAACGAGAGACCTGGCAGGATAGTGAGGATGCTGTGAAGGAAATGTTGACTGATAAATTGGAACTCTCTAGGGATGTTGAATTTGATCGGGTACACCGTTTGAATTCCAGGGTCGATTCTCCCATTATTGCATGCTGTACCTTTTACAAAGACAAAGTGAGGATCCTGCGTGCAAAACAGAAATTAAAGGGTACCCAGCTTTTCATGGAGAAGACTTTTTCTTCAGAGTGAGAGAAATAAGGAGAAAATTATCGCCTCACTTAAAGTCAGCCCGAACCCAAAACAAGAAGGTTTCAATGATATATGACCACCTTGTCATTGAAGGAGTAAAGTATGGTCTAGATGACAGCGAAAATCTGGTCCCACTTCAATAATGGTCCGGCCGGCCCTGTGGTTTAAGTTTATCTTATTCCAAATGTTTAAGTGGTAACAAAAATAAAAGGACACCGCACGCTGTCAGGGCAGAAAACACACGAGCGCAAAGATTCAGTGGGTCAGCGAACCGTGGTTGAGTTTAAACCGGCGTGCGACACGCTCGTGCAGGACAGGCATGGCTCGAACGTTAGACAGCCTGCGCACGTGGATGCTCTCACAGATGTCAAATGTGTCAAATGAACATGGCATGCGGAATGTGTCAATTGATTGTGTTCCTTGTGTTGTAAATGATGATGATAATAATGACGAGAATACTAAAAGAAAGACCATTCATATGATGAATACTGTAAATAACTGTTCTATTTTATGTGATGTTCCCAAACACACTGCTCCTTGTAATATTGTTCATGGTTATAAACACGTTGAGGGCTGCCAGTGATAATGACAGTGTGGTTAAAAACTGCACTGTAAGTGATTGCGATAGTTCGTCAGTAAATGTAACTGTCAAGGATGGTAAGTGTGTGAATGACAATGGGGGCTGTGTAAATGTAACAGACGAATATGATCATGAGATCGGTGATTACATTGATGGGAATGAAACGATTTGTAAGGATGACTGCATGAATAGGGAACGAATGGAAATAAAAGCTGACTGTGTGGTGATAATTGTGCCTATGAAAATGAACATGAAAATAGTGGATCACAAACACGTAGTCAAGAAAGCTAATTTGGCGAGGATAGTAGAAGTCGTAAGTCTGTGATTGTGGGGAATGTAAATCAGTTTAAAAACAAATGTAAACGCGATGGTTTTGTGAAAATAATAGTGAGAAATCAAATGAAACTGATGACAATTCACTATGATTATGTGCGATGGATGATCAAAGGTATGTGAGTGATAAGGATGGAGATAGCTTTTTGAGCGAACACTCTGGAAATCTAGACAATCTTGTGAATACTGTATCTTTCTACTATTGGAATGTGTGTGGTCTTTTGTCGAAAATGAATAATGCAGATTTTGTTAACTTTGTTACATCCTTTGATTTTGTGTGTTTAGTGGAAACTTTTGTAGAAAATTTTGATGCTGGCATATTCAAAGATCATAAATTGTTCCTCAAAACTGCGGTTAAAACTGGCAACGCAAGGGAGATGTTCCGGGGGTATAATAGTCTTAGTTCGTAAATCTCTTCTTTCTTGTGTCCATCCGCTTGATTGTGATTATAAGTATTGTGTTTATCATTTATGCTGGAAAAAGATTTTTTTGGACTGAGTAAGAATGTCCTGCTTATATGTACTTATGTTCCCCCAGACAATTCCCCATATTATTCATTATACGGTTACAACAATGGAATAGATATGTTGGAGGAATGTGTCATGGAGAAATCACTGTGTGTCGATGATTTTGATTTATTATTATGTGGTGATTTAATGCAAGGACTTCCAATATTTTCCCTGATATCTACATGATGGGGAACTCCACATTAACCATGTAAAGGATGTGGACAACAAAATACAGAGGTGTTCTGAGGACACTGTATTGAATTCATATGGGAAAAAACTACTTAACATGTGTACTGTATTTGGTTTATATATTTACAATGGTGTATGTATTGGCGACCTTGAAGGTCGTTACACGTTTATTTCGGACTCGGGAAGTAGTGTTAATGACTACTTTCTATCATCTGGGAGCTTGTTCAATTTCTTGAATGACCGTTTGTAACATTAAGAGTTCTTGAAAGAATCGAATCTGATCACTTACCCCTTTTATTATCCATTCAAAGGCAAACAGAAAAAGAATGTATTAACAGAAAACAAGCATAGACAGAGCTCAATTTATGACAAAATATTGTTGGAAGGAGATGTATGCGGAACGATTTACTGTCTATGAGCTCATATCATGTGCAGCAGAAACTAGATATGCAGAAGCTTTTATATATAGAAATGTGAATAAATCCCTTGACATGTTCAATCAGATTGTTAAAGAACAAGCTGTTGATATGAAGAGAAAAGTCTTGCTAGGTAAAAAGGTCAAAGAGAAGGAATGGTTCGATCAAGAATGTATACGGGCAAGACGTGGAGTACGAAGACTGCTGAGAAGGTTTAGAACAACATTGGATATTAATATTAGAAGCCAGCTTGCATTGCAAGACGTGAGTATAAGAACCTAAATATAAGAAAACAGAAAGATCATAACGAATCGTTAGTAAATGAATTGGTAAACTCTGTAAAAAGTCAAAAGAACTTCTGGGACACAATGCACAAGATCTCGAAAAGAAAATCCCAGCCTTTAAATGATATATGTATGAATGAATGGTATGATCATTTTAAAAGTGTTTTGGAAAAAGACGAAGAAGAGATAATTGATATCAACCACGTTGAAGACAATGAAGACAATGTACTGGACAGGCCATTTCGAGAGCAGAAGTTTACTTGCCATTAGAAAGCTAAAGAATGGTAAGTCAGCTGGTCCAGATGGACTTATAAGTGAGTTCTTCAAAAATTCGGGGAATCAGTTGTTAATTTCCTAGTCTCACTATTTAACTATTTATTTGAGAAAGGAATTTTTCCGAAAAATTGGACAGAATCCGTAATTCATTCCTTATATAAGAAAGGTCATGTCAATGACGTTAACAATTATCGAGGTATTTCCTTATGTGACATTAGTAGCAAATTATACAGTTCAATTGTTAATAGTAGATTTACAAGAATGGATTACCCAGAATGATGTTACAGGTGAGTACCAAGCCGGATTTAAAAAGGGATATTTGACAATCGATCATATTTTTACTTTGCTTGCTGCTATCCAAAAACAATTCGCCTATAATAGGAAGTTATATGTTGCTTTTGTGGATTTTGAAAAGGCATTCGATTCTATTCTAGAAGGTTATTGTGGCCAGTTCTGATCAAAAACGGAATTAAGGGTAAGTTGTATCGTTGTGTTAAAAGCATGTATAACGAAGTAAAGGCAAGAGTAAGGTCTGGGGCAACATGTCTGATGCGTTGAACTGTACACGAGGGGTCAAGCAGGGTGATGTCTGTAGTCCTGTTTTGTTTTCACTTTTTATAAATGAACTGGCTTTGGAAATAATTGAGAAAGGTCTTCATGGAGTTACGTTTGATCTCATAGAATTATTTATCCTACTTTTTGCTGATGACATTATTCTATTGTCTATAAACAGTAGTGGGTTTACAGAGACAGTTAAATAATTTATATAGTGCTGCGAGTAAATTAGAACTGAAAGTAAATATGAAGAAAACTAATATCATTATTTTTCGTAAGGGAGGGTATTTGTCGGCAAATGAGAAATGGACGTATGGAAATGAGAGAGTACAAGTAGTAAATGCGTATAAGTATCTTGGAATCTATTTCTCAACAAGACTCAGTTTTAGTTTTGCTTGCCAAAGTATAGCTAATAAAGGGAAGAAAGCGGTTTTTCTCTTGCTAAATGTCTTATATAAATTAGATTGCAATGCTTTCAGTGTCTTTAGTAAACTTTTGACTCTCAGATTCAGCCAATGCTACAGTATGGTGCGGAAATATGGGCTTTTGAAAAATCTACAGAAATAGAAAAAGTACATTTGTTTGCATTGAAACGCTTTCTTAATGTCGATAGTCGAACACCAAATGATCTTGTTTATGGTGAACTAGGCAGATATCCAATTTACCTCAATTCATACATGAAATGTATTAAAGTATTGGGCTGAAACTGACCAGAATGAATGAAGATAGGCTACCGTTTAAGGCATACAAAATGTTATTAAATTTAGATTCTAGTGGAAAGAGGACTTGGGTTACAAATGTTCGTCATTGTTTAAATTCTTATGGGTTTGCGTATGTCTGGGACAACCAAGGTGCCCAAAATATATCAGGTTTTTTAACATCTTTTAGGCAAAGATTATATTGATTGTAGATGGCAGGACTGGCATGATCACATATATACTAGTGACAGATTTGCACAGTACAGGTTGTTTAAAACTACTCATTTGAGCTAAAAATGAATAGATATATAAAAAGTGAATTGACCAAGTTTCGATTTGGTGTGTCTCGTATTGCATGCCATTGCTTTAGATTCAGCGTCAGAAATGAAATTATGCTTACATGCCGTCTATGCAACACTGGGAAAAGAAGATGAATTTCACTTTTTATTTTGCTGCCTGCTCCACCACCTGACATCATCTCTTGGATCTGTTCCAGAGAAACCGACAATTCCATACCTGACATCATCTCGTGGATCTGTTCCAGAGAAAACCGACAATTCCACCACCTGATATCATCTCTTGGATCTGTTCAGAGAAAACCGACAATTCCACACCTGACATCATCCTTGGATCTGTTCCAGAGAAAACCGACAATTCCACCACCTCCAACATGAGCTCTCTGACCCCAACCTGTGAAACAGAAGCTGTTCTGGAACATCTGAGGAACGGGACACTCCAATCCCCACACAGGCAGTGGAGGAGACCACTGCAACCCCCAGCCACGCTGATTCCAAACACGGCAATGACGCTGAACCCACGTCATCACACCGTCAGTCCACAGCACAGGCTGACATGACACGTGCAGCCGTCACTCATGACGACTTCAAGAACTGCTGGGTCATCAGGAGAGGGCTGATAACAGAGACATGACCCCTGGCGCTGCTCCCTTTGTTGATAATGACGCTGGTGCAGCATTTGATGACGCAACGCTGACATTCTATCGTGCTTCAACTATTCCTGACGTCACTATGACGTCATCTGAGGTGCCCAAGAACCAAGACGTCATTGCTGATTTCACTGTGACTTCCCCTCAGTTTCCAAGGAGCAAGACGCCATCAGTGGCACCAGTGGGATTTCCTCTGATGATTCCAAGACCCAAACATCCACTGACGAAGTTTTTCGTACAGCCAGTGGTACAGTTGTCGAAAGGGTCAAAGTTGATACAGCCTCTAGAACTCCCGATGATTTTCCCAGGGTTGAAAGGGGATTACATTCTGGTCACATCCAGTGATGAATATGTACATGGCACCGTGGAAAAATTTTTCTGAAGCTTCTAGAAATGCTGCCAACGTTGTGCTGGTTGCTGAGTCTGATGTTGAGCTCAATGTTTCGCCCTTAACACGGACAGTTTAAAAACGCAAGGGTGGAGAGTGGCGACGCTTGCCCAACATCCGGTGATAGTGACCACGAGGTAGTCGTTGATGACAAACGATCTGTTGATAATGACCATCAGTTGGTTGTTGATGATACTTCATCTGTTGATAATGACCATCAGTTGGTTGTTGATGATACTTCATCTGTTGATAATGACTATCAGTTGGTTGTTGATGATACTTCATCTGTTGATAATGACCCATCAGTTGGTTGTTGATGATACTTCATCTGTTGATAATGACCATCAGTTGGTTGTTGATGATACTTCATCTGTTGATAATGACCATCAGTTGGTTGTTGATGACACTTCATCTGCTGATAGTGGACATGCACTGGTTGCTGAGGACAACACCGATGAAAGACGACGACACCGTGGCAGATGGAAACCTGTCTGCCGACATACCCGAGGACAATGATGTGACCTTGTTGATCCAGGAACGACCGGGTCATTCAGTGAGCTGACAGACTCGGAGGAGAACAACAGTGCTGCCAGTTATGGTAACCCTTTGGTCACAGCATTCAGTGACGATTCCACGACAACAACCATTGATGATGACACTCAGGGTTCTTCCCCACATGACGTCATCTTCACGATGGCAGGTGACGCAGAGGCTGACAATGCGGAAGCAACACTCCCAAAAGACACACCCAATGTCCCGGTGAGACAGGCAGTCCTAGTCTCAAGTCTGTCCAACAACAGAAGATCCAAACGACAAGCTGAAGGAGGGAGCTCCGCCCTAAATAACGTCACATCCAATTCCACCTCGCTGCAGGAGAAGCCACATCACACGCGCAAGCTCTATCACTGCACTTGTAAGATGGAACCCCACAGAGCCCTGAACCACACCCTGGCAGACTCTCTGGGGAAACTCCTTCCACGCCACCCCAGCAAAGCCGGCGGACAGCAAAAGACGATGGAACCCCACAGAGCCCTGACCCACACCCTGGGAGACTCTCCGGAAGCTCCTTCCACGCCACCCCAGCAAGCCGGCGGACAGCAGAGACGATGGAACCCCACAGAGCCCTGACCCACACCCTGGCAGACTCTCCGGGAAGCTCCTTCCACGCCACCCCAGCAAAGCCGGCGGACAGCAGAGACGATGGAACCCCACAGAGCCCTGACCCACACCCTGGCAGACTCTCCGGGAAGCCCTTCCACGCCACCCCAGCAAAGCCGGCGGACAGCAGAGACGATGGAACCCCACAGAGCCCTGACCCACACCCTGGCAGACTCTCCGGAAGCTCCTTCCACGCCACCCCAGCAAAGCCGGCGGACAGCAGAGACATGGAACCCCACAGAGCCTGACCCACACCCTGGCAGACTCTCCGGGAAGCTCCTTCCACGCCACCCCAGCAAAGCCGGGGGACAGCAGAGACGATGGAACCCCACAGAGCCCTGACCCACACCCTGGCAGACTCTCCGGGAAGCTCCTTCCACGCCACCCCAGCAAAGCCGGCGGACAGCAGAGACGATGGAACCCCACAGAGCCCTGACCCACACCCTGGCAGACTCTCCGGGAAGCTCCTTCCAAAGCCACCCCCGCAAAGCCGGCGGACAGCAGAGACATGGAACCCCACAGAGCCCTGAACCACACCCTGGCAGACTCTCCGGAAGCTCCTTCCACGCAAACCCCCGCAAAGCCGGCGGACAGCAGAGACATGGAACCCCACAGAGCCCTGAACCACACCCTGGCAGACTCTCCGGGAAGCTCCTTCCACGCCACCCCAGCAAAGCCGGCGGACAGCAGAGACATGGAACCCCACAGAGCCCTGAACCACACCCTGGCAGACTCTCCGGAAGCTCCTTCCACGCCACCCCAGCAAAGCCGGCGGACAGCAGAGACATGGAACCCCACAGAGCCCTGAACCACACCCTGGCAGACTCTCCGGGAAGCTCCTTCCACGCCACCCCAGCAAAGCCGGGGAACAGCAGAGACATGGAACCCCACAGAGCCCTGAACCACACCCTGCAGACTCTCCGGGAAGCTCCTTCCACGCCACCCCAGCAAAGCCGGCGGACAGCAGAGACATGGAACCCCACAGAGCCCTGAACCACACCTGGCAGACTCTCTGGGAAGCTCCTTCCACGCCACCCCAGCAAAGCCGGCGGACAGCAGAGACATGGAACCCCACAGAGCCTGAACCACACCCGGGGAGACTCTCTCGGGAAGCTCCTTCCACGCCACCCCAGCAAAGCCGGCGGACAGCAGAGACATGGAACCCCACAGAGCCCTGAACCACACCCCCGGCAGACTCTCCGGGAAGCTCCTTCCACGCCACCCCAGCAAAGCCGGCGGACAGCAGAGACGGGAGGTCGCTGCAAACCTCATCTCCACGTGGATCGTTCAGGCTGTCCAGGACTGTCCGCAAGCTGACCTCGGCTCCCGACCCCCGCTGGTCCAACAAGGGTGTGGGGGGCATGGCGGTGTGTCTGCTGCTGGGTGTCGTTCTGGGGGTGCTGGGTATGGACCTTCACCAGCAAGGGCTGAGCAGGAAGACGGCCAGGACCCACGGAAAAGGCGGGGCTACCGCGTGACCATGTTCGGCCGCCGCAGTGACAGCAGTGGTGTATAGCATATGGTGGGATAGTTAAAAAAAAAAAGCTGTGACCGCATGTCTGTGTAGGACCAAAGCACATGATTGACATACCTTACATTCCTGCATTGCTCAGTTCTTTCAGATTACCCCCCACCGCTCTTTGACTTCTAATTGTTCAGTACATAAAATATTATACATTACTGTGTGGTCACTTTTTTGTCTCTCTCCCATATCACAATTCGGTAATGTTCAAGATTTATAGTTACACCTTACTGTGTTATGTTGTATGTTTCATTGGACGACAATGTCTCCTCGCTCTAGATGTATCTCTACACATTGCTGTATGTCGCGCAGGTTACCATACCACAATGATATGTTGTCCTAGATCTCCATCTGGACGTTGCTGTGATTATAAATTTTTCAATCATACAAACATTTTCGTCGTCTATGATTTACCTTTAATGTTTCACTGTCACTTCCACAGCCCGCATTCTCTTTGTTTCATTGTCCAGTGGTCTTTCCGACCTTCCTGTATTCTGTAGTTCTACTGTCCGATATTCTCTGTGGACATTATTCAGAGTGCGTTCTCGTTTCTAGTTGCGCTGTGCTGCCTTTGTTTGACTGTCCCTTTACCCTTTCAAATACCCCGTTACCTCGGAACTTAACCTGCTGATCCGGAAATTTGCTTTGTTACTCTAGTGGGTTTTCTCCCCCACAAGACATCAATTTTCGACTTACTCAGTTAGTTTTCGTTGCTTTAATCGCTTTAGTCCATAACACATAGAGGTGTCATATTGAACATAAATGATCTGAATGTCTTGATTTGTCAGTAATCACTTTCTATCTGAATCGATTTTTCTTTCTCCCAAGCTATGATAACAAACAACTCGATTTTTGCCATGGTGAAATTCACAAGATTTCTCAGGCAAATTAGGCATCTGCTATGTGTTCTGAGCTGACCAAGTAACAAGACATGAGTGACGTACAAAATGTTTATAGTAAACCTATTCGATGCCTATACGTAGGTCCATTTGTGTGTGTGTGTGTGTGTGTGTGTGTGTGTGTGTGTGTTTGTGATGGGTGTGTGTGTGTGTGTGTGTGTGTGTGTGTGCGTGTGGGCGTGTGTTTGTGTTAGTGTGTGTATATGTGTGTGTGGTGTGTGTTTTTGTGTGTGGTGGTGAGTGTGAGTGGGGGTGTGTGTGAGGTAGTGTGTGTGTGTGTGTGTTTGTGTGTGAGTGTGTATTGTGTGTGTGGTAGTGGAAATACGTTATTAAAGGAGACTGCTTACTGATTTATCTAGCAAGGTTTTTAAAAAAAAAAGTTTTTTTCTTATTGATGTGTATAAATTTGTAAAAATTGATGTAATTTTTCTTTAGTGTTTATTGTTATTTTAGGGCATAGGTAAAAAGCTCCAGCTTATCTATTCACCCTCATAAAGAATTTTCGGGGGGAGAGCAGGGTCTTCTCTCTCTCTCTCACATCTCCTCTTCACCTTCTCGTCTCCTCTCCTCATCTCTCTCTCTCCTCTTCTCCTCTCTCTCACTCTCTCTCTCACTCTCAGATCTCCGTCTCCATCTCACCACTCACTCTCACTCTCATTCTGCTCATCTCTCTCTCCTTCCTCAAATGTGTGTTTTGGCCCTTACTGAACAAAACATCATACATGGTAATTGTATTCTCTGACTGTCTGTCTGTCTATCTCTCTCTCCTCTCTTCTCTCTCTCTCACTCTCACTCTTCCTATCTCTCTCATCTCTCTCCTCCTCTTCTCTCTCTCCTCTCTCTCCTCTCCTCCGGACAGATCACCGCAGGATAAACGCCCATCTCCTCACTTTCCCATGTAGCCCACACTGAAGGACTTGAAGGGACAATGTTGAAGTGAGGTGAAATGTAAGAGTGAGCGATGAGTGAAGATATAGAGATGGACAGGAGTGTGTGATAGTATTAAAGGAGAAATTATGTCACTCAAAATGAAATATCTGACTTAAACAGAAAATGAAATTTGAAATGGTGAGAATAAGAGACTAAATGAGAAAATTGAAACATGGACCGGAAGGTGGACGATCTCGAGGCCGTATACAAACGGAACACATAATGTACATGTGTTCCACGTAGAGAACGAGAGACCAGGCATGGATAGTGAGGATGCTGTGAAGGAAATGATGACTGATAAAATAGGAACTCTCTAGGGAAGTTGAATTTGATCGGTACATCAACCGTTTGAATTCCAGGGTCGATACTCCCAATATTGCATGCAGTACCTTTTTACCAAGACAAAGTGAGGATCCTGCGTAGCAAAACAGAAATTAAAGGGTACCCAGCTTTTCATTGGAGAAGACTTTTCTTCATAGTGAGAGAAATTAAGGAGAAAAATAAATCGCCTCACTTAAGTCACCCGAACCCAACACAAGAAGGTTATCAAATGATATAACCACCTTGTCATTGAAGGAGTACAGTATGGTCTAGATGACATCGAAAATCTGGTCCCACATCAATAATGGTCCGGCGGCCCTGGTTTAAGTTTATCTTATTCCAAAATGTTTAAGTGTAACAAAAAATAAAAGGACACCGCACGCATGACAGGCAGAAATACCACCCGAGCAGGCAAAAGATTCAGTGGGTCAGCGAACCGTGTTCGTTTAAACCGGGCTTGCGACACGCTCGTGCAAGGACAGGCATGGCTCGACGTTAGACATCTGCGCACGGTGTGATGCTCTCCACAGATGTCAAAGTGTCAAATGAACATGGCATGCTGAATGTGTCATTGAATGTGTTTCTTGTGATGTAAATGATGATGAAAAAAATGACGAGAATATAAAAGAAAGACCACTACATATGAAAACTGGTAAAAACGTTTCTAATTTTATGTGATGTTCCCAAATACACTGCTCCTTGTAATAATGTTTCATGTTAAAAACACGTTGAGGGCTTGTCCCATGCAAATGACAGTGTTTTTTAAACAACTGCACTGTAAGTGATTGCGAAAGTTCGTCATAAAGGTAACTGTCAAGGTTGTAAGTGTGTGAATGACGAATGGGGCTGTGTAAATGTAACAGACGAATATTATCCATGAGAATCGGTGATTACATGATGGGAGAAGAAAACGATTTGTAAGGAAGACAAGCATGAAATAGGAACGAAAGGAAATAAAAGCTGACTGTGGAGGTTTAGATTAAATGATAGTGCCAATGAAAATGAACATAAAATAGTGGATCACAAACACGTAGTCCAAGAAAGCTCGTTAGGGGGGGCGCGAGGAAAGTAGAAGTCGTAAGTCATTGATTGTGGGGGAATGTAAATCAGCTATTAAAAAACAAATGTAAACGCGATGGTTTATGAGAAAATAATAGTGAGAAATCAAAATGAAACTGATGCCATTCACAATGATTATGTGCGAATGGATGATCAAAGGTAATGTGAGAGATAAGGAAGGCAGATAGCTTTATTGAGCGAACACGTCTGGAAATCTAGACAATCTTGTGAATACAGAACCTTTCTACATTGGAATGTGTGTGTGGACTTTGTCGCAAATGATATACAGATTTTGATAACTTTGTTACAAGTTACATCCTTTGATTTTTGTGTGTTTAGTGAAACTTTGTATAAAATTTCAGCTGGCAATCAAAGATCATAAATTTGTTACCTCAAACAAGCGGTAAAACTGCAACGCAAGGAGATGTTACCGGGGTATAATAGTCGTTAGTTCGTACATCTCTTCTTTTCTTGTGTCCATATCCGCTTGTGATTGTGATTATTAGTATTGGTTTATCATTTAAGCTGGAAAAAGATTTTTTTTGTCTGAGTAAGATGTCCTGCTTATAAGTACTTATGTACCCTCCCCCAGACAAATTCCTCCCTATAATCATATACGTTTACAACAATGGAATAGATATTGTTGGAGATGTGTCCAGGAGAAATCACTGTGTGTCGAATGATTTTGATTTATTATTAATGTGGTGATTTGACTGCAAGGACTTCCAATATATTCCCTGATATTCTACATGATGGGGAACTCCACAGTAACCATGTAAAGGATGTGGAACAACAATACAAGGTGTTTTCGAGGACACGTAATTGAATACAAATGGGAAAAAACTACTTAACATGTGTACTGTATTTGGTTTATATTAATTCAATGTTATGTATGGCGTGACCTTGAAGGTCGTTACACGTTATTCGGACTCGGAAGTAGTGTTAATGACTACTTTCTATCATCTGGGCGGCTAGTTCAATTTCCTTCTTCTTGAATGACCGTGTAACATTAAGAGTTTCTTGAAAGAATCGAATCTGAATCACTTACCGCCATTTTATTATCCATTCAAATGGCAAACAGAAAAAGAATGTATTAAACAGAAAACCAAGCATATACAGACTCAATTATGACAAAAAATGTTTTGGAAGGAGACTGTATGATGCGAACGATTTACAGTCTATGAGCTCATATCATGTGCAGCAGAAACTAGATATGGCAAAAGCTTTTATATATAGAAAAGTGAATAAATCCCTTGACATGTTTCAATCAGATTGTTAAAGAACAAGCTGTTGATATGAAGAGAAAAGGCTGCTAGGTAAATAGTACAAAGAGAAGGAATGTTCGATCAAGAATGTATACGGTCAAGAACGTTGGAGTACGAAGACTGCAGAGAAGGTTTAGAACAACATTGATATTAATATTTAGAAGGCCACTTTTGCTTTGCAAGACGTGAGTAAAAGAACCTAAAAAAAAGACAACAGACAGATCATAACGAAATCGTTAGAAATGAATTGGTAAACCTCAGTCAAAAAGTCACAAGAACTCTGGGACACAATGCACAAGATCTCGAAAAGAAAATCCCAGCCCTAAAAATGAATATATGTAAAGAAATGAAAGGCTGATCATTTTAAAAGTGTTTTGGAAAACGCACGAAGAAGAGATAATTGATATCACCACGTTGAAACAATGAAGACAAAAGTACTGGACATGGCCAATGTTCGAGAAGCAGAAGTTTTACCATGCCATTAGAAAGCTAAAGAATGGTAATCAGCTGGACCAGATGACTATAAGTGATTCATCAAAAGTCCCGGGGAATCAGTTGTTAATTTTCCTGGTCTGCACTATATAACTATATTATTTTGAAAAGGAATTTTTTCCGAAAAATAGGACAGAATCCGTAATCATTCCTTTATATAAGAAAGGTCATGTCAATGACGTTAACAATTATCGAGGTAAATCCTTATGTGACATTAGTAGCAAATTATACAGTTCAATTGTTAATAGTAAGATTACAAGAATGGATTAACCAGAATGATGTTACAGTGAGTAACGAAGCCGGTTTAAAAAGGGATATTTGACAATCGATCATATTTTTACTTTGCTTAGCTGCAATCCAAAAACAATTCGCCTATAATAATAGAAGTTATATGATGTTGCTTTTGTGGATTTTTGAAAAGGCATTCGATTCTAATCTAGAAGAATTTGTGGCCAGTTCTGATTCAAAAACGAATTAAGGGTAAGTTGTATCGTTGAGTAAAAGGCATTATCACCGAAGTAAAGCAAAGAGTAAGGTCTGGGGCAACCCTAGTCTGAGCTTGAAACCTGTACAACGAGGGGTCAAGCAGGGTGATGTCTGTATTCCTGTTTTGTTTTCATTTTCACTTTTTATAAATGAACTGGCGTTGGAAAATAATTGAGAAAGGTCTTCATAGTTACGTTTGATCACATAAGAAATTATTTATCCTACTTTATGCTGATGACATTATACCTATTGTCTATAACAGTAGTGGTTTTTACAGAGACAGTTAAATAATTATATATAGTGCTTGCGAGAAAATTTAGAACTGAAAGTAAATTATGACGAAAAACTAATATCCTTATTTTTCGTACAGGGAGGGTATTTGACGGCCAAATTAGAAATGGACCGTATGGAAATAGAGAGTACAAGTAGTAAAGCCGTATAAGTATCTGGAATCTATTCTCACCAAGACTCAGTTTTAGTTTTTGCTTGCCCAAAGTATAGCTAATAAAGGTAAGAACGGCGGTTTTTCTTTTCTCTGCTAAATGTCTTATATAAATAAGATTGGCAATGCCTTTCAGTGTCTTTAAGTAAACTATTTGACTCTTCTTCAGATTCAGCCAATGCTTACAGTATGGTTCGAAAAATGGCTTTTGAAAAAACTACATGAAATAGAAGAAGTACATTTGTTTTGCATTGAAACGCTTTCTTAATGTCCGATAGTCGAACACCCAAATATCTTGATTATGGTAACTAGGCAGATATCCAATTTACCTGCAAATCATACATAAATGTATTACGTATTGGCCTGAAACTGACCAGAATGAATGAAGATAGGCTCCCGTTTAGGCATATACAAAATGTTAATTAAATTAGATTCTCGAGGAAAGGTACTTGGGTTACCAATGATCGTCATTGTTTAAATTCTTATGTATTTAGCGTATGACTGGACAACCAAGGTGCCACAAAATATATCAGGTTTTTAACATCTTTATAGGCAAAGAATTATTGATTGTAGATGGCAGGACTGGCATGATCACCATATATACTAGGACAATTTGCACAGTACAGTTGTTTTAAAACATTACTCATTGAAGCTAAATAATAGATATATAAAAAGTGAATTGAACCAAGTGTTCGATTTGGTGTGTCTCGTATTGCATGCCAATTGGCCTTTAATACAGCGTCAGAAATGAACATATCATACATGCCGTCTAAGCAACACAGGAAAAAGAAGATGAAATTCACTTTGTATTTTGCTGCCCTGCTCCACCACCTGACATCATCGCTTTGGTGATCTGTTTTCCAGATAAAACCGACAATTCCCTTACCTGACCATCATCACGTGGATCTGTTTCCAGAGAAAAACCGACAATTCCACACCTGAATATCATCTCTTGGATCTGTTCCCGAGAAAACCGACAATTCCACACCATGACATCATCTCTTGGAATCTGTTCAGAGAAAACCGACAATACCACCACCTCCAACATGATCTCTCTCTGACCCGCAACCTGTGAAACCAGAAGCTTTCTGGAACCAACTGAGGACGGGAACACTCCAATCCCCACACAGGCATTGGAGTAGAACCACTGCACCACCCCCAGCCACGCTGATTCCAAACACAGGGTAACAAATGACGCTGAAACCCATTCCTCACACCGTCAGTCACAGCACAGGCTGAACATGACACGTGCATCCGTCACTCATGACGCCTGTCAAAAACTGCTGGGTCATCAGGAAGGGGCTGATAACAGAGACTGACCCCTGGCGCTGCTTCCATTGTAGAGTAATAACGCTGTTGCAGCATTTGATTATGACCACGCTGCTATTCTATCGTGGCTTCAACTATTCCCTGCCGTCACTAATGCCGTCAACAGAGGTGCCACAAGCCCCAAGACGACATTGCAGATTTCACTGTGGGACTATCCCCTCATTTCCAAGGAGCAAGACGCCATCAGTGGCACACAGTGGGATTTCCCACTGAAGATTCCAATACCCAAACACCACTAGGACGAAAGTTTTTCGTACATCCATTGGTACAGTTGTCGAAGGGTCAAAGTTGATACAGCCTCTAGAAACTCTCCCGCTGATGTCCCAGGTTGAAAGGGATTACATACAGGTCACATCCAGTGATGCATATGTACAGGGCACCGTGGACAATTTTTCAGAAGCTACTAGAATAATGCTGCCACCGTTGTGCAGGTTGCTGAGTCAATGTTGAGCTCAATGTTCGGCCTAACACGGACAGTTTTTAAAACGCAAGGTGGGAGAGTGCGACGCTTGCCCAACATCCCGGAGATCTTGACCACGAGGATCGTCGATTGATGACAAACGATCTGGTTGATAATGACCATCAGTTGGGTTGATGATGATACTTCATCTGTTGATAATGAACCATCAGTAGGTTTGTTGATGATAACTTTCATCTGATGATAATGACTATCCGTTGATTGTTGATGATATTCTTCATCTGTTTGATATTGACCCATCAGTTGTTTTGATAAACTTCAACGTTGATAATTACCACAGTTAGGTTGTTGATGATACTTCATCTGTTGATAATGACCATCAGTTGTTGTTGATGACACTACATCTGCTTATAGTGAGACATGCACTGTATGCTGAGGACCCACCGATGAAAGACACGACACCGTGGCAGATGTAAACCTGTCGCTCCGACATACCGAGGACAATGATGTACCATGATGATCCAGGAACAGACCGGGGGACGACGGGGGTCATTCAGTGAGCGTCCTGACAGACTCGGAGAGAACACAACAGAGCTGCCCAGTATGGTAACGCCTTTGGGTCACAGCATCAGTGACGATTCCACGACAAAACAACCATTGATGATGACACACAGGGGTTCTTCCCCACAAGACGTCATCTTCACGAAGGCAGTGACGCAGAAGGCTGACATGCGGAAGCAACACTACCCAAAAGACCCACCCCAATGTCCACCTGAGAACAGGCAGTCCAAGTCTCAAGTCATGTCCAACAACAGAAGAACCCAAATAAAAAAAAACGACAAGCTGAAGGAGGACTCCGCCTAAAACGCACATCCAATTCCACCTCGCTGCAGGAGAAGCCACATCACACGCGCAATCTCTATCACTGCACTGTAAGATGAACCCCACAGAGCCCTGAACCACACCCTGGCAGACACCTGGGAAGCTCCTCACCCACCGCCCAGCAAAGCCGGCGGACAGCAGAGACGATGGAACCCCACACAGGATCCCAGACCCACACCCTGCAGACTCTCCGGGAAGCTCCTTCACTTCCACGCCACCCCAGCAAAGCCGGCGGACAGCAGAGACTATGTAACCCCTCAGAGACCCGGACCACATCACCCGTGGCAGACTCTCCGGGAAGCTCCTAGCACCCTTCCCACGCCACCCACCAGCAAACCGAGCGGACAGCAGAAGACGATGAACCCCCACAGAGCCCTGACCCACACCCTGGCAGACTCTCCTGGAAGCTCCTTCCGACCGCCACCCCAGCAAAGCCCGGCTGACGAGCAGAGACGATGAACCCCACAGAGCCCTGACCCACACCCTGGCAGACTCTCCGGGAAGCTCCTTCCACGCCTACCCCAGCACAGAGTCCTCGGACAGCAGAGACATGAACCCCACAGAGCCCTGACCCACACCCTGGCAGACTCTCGGGAAGCTCCTACACGCCACCCCAGCAAAGCCGGCGGACAGCAGAGGACAGGAACCCCACAGAGCCCTGACCCACACCCTGGCAGACTCCCCGGTAAGCTCCTTCCCACGCCAACCCCACAAAGCCCAGGCGGACAGCAGAGACGATGAACCCCACAGAGCCTGACCCACCCCCTGGCAGACTCTCCGGAAGCTCCTTCCACCCAACCCCAGCAAAGCCGGCGGACAGCAGAAGACAAGGGAACCCCACAGAGCCCTGAAACCACACCCAGGCAGACTCACCAAGCTCCCTTCCACGCCACCCCCTGCAAAGCCGGCGTACAGCAGAGAACATGGAACTCCCCACAGAGCCCTGAACACACCTCTGGCAGACTCTCCGGGAAGCTCCATTCCACGCCACCCGCCAGCAAAGCCCGGCGGACAGCAAAGACATGGAACCCACAGATCCCGGACCACACCGGGCAGACTCTCCGGGAATCTCCTTCCCACAAACGCTCCACCGCCAGCAAAGCCGGCGGACAGCAGAGACAGGAACCCCACAGATCCCTGAACCACACCCTGGCAGACCTCTCCCGGGAAAGCTCCTTCCACGCCACCCCCCAGCAAAGCCCGGCGAACAGCATAGACCTGGAACCTCCACAGATAGCCCTGAACCACACCCTGGCAGCCTCTCCGGGAAGCTCCATTCCAAGCCACCCCCAGCAAAGCCGGCGGACAGCAGAGACATGGAACCCCACAGAGCCTGAACCCACCCTGGCAAGCCTTCTGGGCAGCACCTTCCACACCGCCAACCTCCAGCAAGCCGGCGACAGCCGCGACATGAACCCCACAGATCCCTGAACCACACACACCCTGGCATGACTCTCCGGGAAGCTCCATCCACGCCACCTCAGCAAAGCCGTCGACAGCAGAGACATGGAACCCCACATAGCCTGAACCACACCCTGGCAGACTCTCTCTCCGAAGCTCTTCCACGACGCCACCCCCAAGCATAGCCCGGCGGACAGCATAGACGGAGGTCGCTGCCTCCACATCTGTCTCCACGTGTATCGTTCAGCAGTCCCGGAACTGTCCCAAGCGTAGGGGGGGGGGGTGGGTGCGGGGGGGGGGGGGGGGGGGGGGGGGGGTGGGTGGTGGGGGGGGGGGGGGGGGGGGGGGGGGTATGGTGACACTCTGCACTGACGCCCCCGCTGGTCCCACAAGGTGTGGGTGATAGCCATGGCGGTGTGTCTGCTGCGGGTGTCTTCTGGGGTGCTGGTAAAGGGACCTTCACCAGCAAGGGCTGAGGCAGTGAAGACGCCAGACCCCACGGAGTCATTGATTAAGGCGGCTATCTACTGCGTGACCATGTCGGAGGTGAGCGTGACAGGGTGAGTTTAGCTACGCGGCCGCAGTGAACAGCAGTGTGTATAGCAATGTAGGGATAGTTAAAAAAAAAAAAGCTGTGACCGCATGTCCTGTGTAGGACCAAAGCACATATTGACATACCTTAACATTCCTGCTTTGCACAGTTCTTTCAGAATAACCCCCCCAACCGCTCTTTGGACTTCTTAATTGTTCAGTACATAAATATTATACATTACTGTGTGGACACTTTTTTTTTGTCTCTCTCCCCATAGCACAATACGTTAATGTTCAAGATTTATAGTTACACCTTACTGTGTTATGTTGTAATGTTTACATGGACGACATGTCCTCCTCGCCTCTAGATGTTAACTCTACAACATTGCTGTATGTCGCGCAGGTTACCATAGACCACAATGATATGTTGTCCTAGATCTCCATCTGACGGTTGCTGTGATAATATTGTTCAATCATCAAACTATTTTTTTCGTCGTCTATGAATTTACCTTTAATTTATCACTGTCCACTTCCACAGCCAAGCATTCATCTTTGTTTCATTGTCCCAGTGGTCTTTCCGACCTTCCTAGTAATCTGTAGTTTCTACTGTCCGATATTCTCTGTGGACATTAATTCAGAGTGCGTTCTCGTTCTAGTTGCCTGTGCTGCCTTTGTTTGACTGTCCCCATTACCCATTCAAATCCCCCGTTACCCTCGGAACTTAACCTGCTGATCCGGAAATAGGTTTGTTCTCAAGTGGTTTTCCTTCCCCCCACTAAGACATCAATATTTCGACTTACCTCAGTTAGTTTTCGTTGCTTTAATCGCTTTAGTCCATAACACATAGAGAGGTGACATATTGAACATAAATGCTCTGAACTTGTCTTGAATTGTCCAGTAAATCTCTTTACTACTGAATCGATTTTTCTTTCTCCCAGCAATGAAAACAAACCACTCGATTTTGCCATGTTGCAAAATTCACAAGATTCCTTTCCTCAGTTGCAAAAATCTAGGCATTCCATGCTATGAGTTCTGAGCTGAACCAGGCCACGACCTGTCAGAACCCAAATGGTCCGGAAGACCCATGAAGCCGAGTTTGTCCCTTCCATGAAAAACCCTGTCTTTGACGCCCTGGTTGTGAACGCCACTACACCTTTGAGATTTAAAATGGCATTAAGCAGGGCGACTTCAGACCGCGCAATCCTTTTCAAATCCCTCTATACCCTCTCTCAATAGCCGTCAAGGACACATGAAGGGCGGGTTGATCTCAAATGCAGAATTGACAGGCCACTATTCCACTTTCTGTTGCCGGAACGCCAAAGCAAGGGGGGGGTGGGGGGGGGGGGGGGGGGGGGGGGGGGAGAGAAGACCCATAAGCTCGGGTTGCTGCCCGTGTCTTCTTTCCACACACTTAGGCTTCAGCTTCAGCAGGAGGCCCCATATCTATTGAAGCCTATCGCCTCTTCAGGAAATTTTTCCACCTACAGCCTGGGCAAAGACAGCATCACCCTCAGCGCAGGACCTATTCCTGTAACTGCTGTCACACACCTCCACCTTCTTCTTGCCCCTCTCAACCCCTCTCCTCCCCCTATCCCAGACGATTTCATTGTTCTTGCCTTGTTGGGTTCGTGGGGCACAATTTTGAACCAGACAGGAGATACGAGCGAACGGGTAAGCTATGCGCTCAGTCGAAATGGGCACACACACACACACACACAGGCACACACACACACACACACCACAACTACACTACAATCACACACACACACACACACACACGACACACAACCCACACCCACACACACACACACAGTCGCGCGCACGCACGCGCGCGTGATTATTATCTGAGCTAATGATTACTACTGAATATTCATTTAACGTGGAACTACCCAAAGGTGTTTGACAGTGTAAGGCATGGTACCTAATTCCTAAATGTGTTTAGTACTTCCAGTCAAACATCCGACTTAGGCCAAAATACAGAGACTGGATTGTGGAACACATGTGTGGGGTGTTGTATTTGACGTCCCAGGAACATGAACCATGAGGGTTCTGGAGTCATGGACTGTTCCCCACAGAAGCGCATGAGGGTACTGGAAAGGAATGACTGGTCAGTCATGAACTGTATCCACCACGACATGAAGCCAGGAGGGTTCTGGAATGGATGACTGGTCAGTCATGGACTGTTTCCACGACATGAAGCCATGAGGGGGTTCTGGAATAGGATGACTGTCATTCCCATGACTGTTCCACGACATTGAAAGCCATGAGGGTTCTAGGAATGAGGCTGGTCAGTCATGAATGTCCCCACGACATGATCCCTGAGTTATATTCTGGAGTCAAGACAGTCCCCACGACATGAAGCCATGAGGGTTCAGGAATGGATGGCTGGTCAGTCATAGAATCTTCACAGCCCTCAGACTAGTCCTGCAGCAACAAGATCTAGGTGTTGTCACCACTTCACGTCTTGATGTTTGTCCATACATAACATCTTTTATTCTGCTTCAAGAATGTTCACACAACACCAGTACAACCTGCAAAATGTCGTGACACAAAGATCGTATGAGATAGATGTCCCACCTCACTGCACCCTGAAGAATGGTCTGGACATGGAATCATGGTCCATGGGGAGATACATGACCACACCTCATCCACTGTGCCCGTTTAGAATGGTCTGAGACAGAGATCAAGAGAGATACATGTCCACCCACCACTGTACCCTGCAGAATGGTCTGGACAGGGAGTCACGGTCATGGGTAGATACATGTCCACCCTCCACCTGTACCCGTACAATGGTCTTGTACAGGGAGATCATGGGGTGGTACTTGTCCACCCTCCACTGAACCCTGTACAATGGTTCTTGGACAGGAGTCATGGGGAATACATGTCCACCCTCCACTGTACCCTGTACAAATGTCTTGGAGACAGGGAGTCATGGGGAGATACATGTCCACCCACCACTGTACCCTGTACAATGTCTTGGACGGGAGTCATGGGGAGATTTACATGTCCACCCCCACTGTAACCCTGTACAATGGTCTTGACAGGGAGTCAGGGAGATAATGCCACCCTCCAACTGAACCCCATGTACAATGGTCTTGGACAGGGAGTCATGGGCGAATACAAGTCCACCCACCACTGTAACCCTGTAGGAAAGGTCTTGATCAGGGATTCATGGGGAATATATGGCCCATACTACTTACGTATTTGATACGTCGAGCAGAGATGTTTGTGTCCTGGACTGTGGTGGTGACTTGTAACATCGTACGGCTAATTTAAAAAATGTATGCTAGAGAAACTGCTTTGATAAAACACCAATAATAGTATAGTTTTGATAATGGTTCTAGATAACCATGCAGGTCTTTTTCGTTTCCACGCTGCTCGGCACTTGGCGCCTAGTGAGGTGGTGTCCTGTAGATGGTCGTACCAGTAGGTGGTGTCCTGCGTATGTTGGATCAAAACAGCGCATGAACACCACAGAAGTGAATCGGCAGCAGTGCAGTGTCACCTCTGGTGGGTTGCCTCTTGAACGACTTGACGCTGACCGCTCCCTGTGGGTGCCGGTGTTGAGTCTGCGGGCGGTACGGGGCCGGGCTTGTGGCATGATGGACAGGGTGTCGGAATGAGCGGCGGCGTTGGACAAGCAAGCAACAAAAAAGGAGGGGGGGGGAGAACAGAAAACCACTGTCTACGTCACCCAAATGAAATTCCCCATCAGCGGCTGTGTATGCAGTGACAGACGTCTACAGCGTATCTAGCGCGACACCCCGACAACAACACCCGCCCATACAACACTGCCATCATCAACACACCGTCCATACACCACCGCCTCTGTCAGCGCATGGGACTGGCAAGCAGGAACATACATCATTTATTCCCGCCAGCGCCGTTGAGCCCCGGATCGATATGGGTGTGACGTCAGTGAGGGGCGGCAGGAGGACGGGGCTATCCCTGACACACATTTCCTTACTTTCCTTCATTCCTATTCCATTTCTCACGCAGGTGCATGCAATGAGTAACGTTCCAACCAGTTACAACGGCCAAACAGGGCCTACCTCTTTCGAAAGTGTTGTTGATGGGAATTTTACGATTGTGCAAGATGTTATGTGTGCGATCACACACGGAACCTCGTTTTATATCCTCATTCGAAGGACTGTAAGGAAGTGGAGTCAGAAACAAATGTTAACTCGAGGAAAAATCCCCCTGTACCGAAACGCCCCCCGCGAGTTCGAAAAACACCGCAACCCCAGGATCACCAAGATTACGAATCCGGCGGCTCTACCCCTGAGCAATTCCGGCGCCCCTGGAAGTAAAGTAAGTTAATACGTAATTCCAGTCAGTCAGTCAGCTGAAAGAAAGTTAGTAAGTAAGTCATGAGGCAGTCAGTCAATCAAGAAAATAATAAGTAAAGAAATAAGCAAGATAAGTAATCAAGCAGGCGGTAAAGTGAGCAAAATATGTACGCCAAGTGAGTAAAGAGATAAATAAAAGTAGACTCGCTGTGTTTCTTCAGCAATTATACGGTCGTTAAACCCGCCTCAGATCCCTTGATCCCCTGTCACTTCTGACGAGCCAGTTTGTCTTCCTCCGCACGGCAGCAAGCATGTCCCCACAGCTAGTCCTGACTCCGAGCTCCGATCCCCCCTGGCCCGGGTATGACGTCATGGCAGGTCATATGTTCAAGGTTGGTCATGCTGAAGTGTTGTGTTCTGGTTCAGGGTTCCAGTCCCACTGAGACATCGGACTTGGAGTGAGAATGTGTAGCCCATGAAGGGTTTTTTGGACTCGGCACGACAGCGAGCCCAGGTTTGCTCAGTCAGAACAGAGTGGGTCTGCTCAAGGCTTTGGCGAGCGGTTGTTTTGGTCAGGCCTCAGCGCTGCATGTCCAGTCAGAACAAGTGGTCTGCTCATGGCTTTGCCGCTGAATGTTTGGGTCAGCGCCTCAGCCGCTGAAGTCCATCGCTTTCCCCGCTGGTTGTGGGGACGGCTTCTGCCTCACCGTTCGCTGATTTGCTTAGCTTGCAGCTGGGGAATTGGAAAGGAGGCGTCAGCTTAAACCCGTCTCTTCACAGTGAGTCGGGAACCAGTGGGAAGAGACAACAGATGCCAGGCTGCAGCTAGGCAGCTAGTGGTCTTCTTGATGTCAGCCCTTCTGCTGCTCACTGCTGGAGTTGTGGAGTCCTTCCAGCACAGGTCTGAGGTCACCCTTCTGCTCACTGCTGGAGTTGAGGAGGTCATTCCAGCACATGGTCTGAGTCACCCTTCTGCTTCACAGCTTGAGTATGTGGTAGTCCTTCCAGCATCAGACGAGGTCACCCTTCTGCTCATCTGCTGGAGTTGAGGAGTCATACCAGCACAGGTCTCGGTCACCCTTCTGCTCACTGCTGGAGTTGAGGAGGTCCTTCCAGCACAGGTCTGATGGAACACCCATCTGCTCACTGCTGGAGTTGAGGAGATCCTTCCATCACAGTCTGAGGTCCACCCTTCTGCTGCTCACTGCTGAGTTGTGGAGAGTCCCCTTCCAGCACAGGTCTGAGGTCACCCTTCTGCTCACTGCTGGAGTGAGAGTCCTTCCAGCACAGGTCTGAGGTCACCCTTCTGCTCACTGCCGGAGTTGAGGAGTACCTACCAGCACAGGTCAGAGGTCACGGATCCTTCTGCTCACCTGCTGGAGTTGAGGAGTCCTTTCCAGCACAGGTCTGGACGGGCACCCTACTGCTAGCTCACTGCTGGAGTGAGGAGTCCTTCCAGCAAGCACAGTCTGAGTCAACCTTCTGCTCCACACGTGCTGGAGTTGAGGAGTCCTCCCAGTACAGGTCCAGAGGTCACCCTTCTGCTCCTGCTGGAGTTGAGATCCTTCCAGCACAGACTGAGGTCACCCTTCTGATCACATGCTGGAGGTTGAGGATCCACCCAGTACAGTCTGAGGTCACCCTTCTATCTCCAACTGCTGGATTGTGTCCCGACCCGAAGGGCTGACATAGGACACACACCTTTATTGACGACTGTCAGCTGTGGCACAGATGTAGGGGAACTCGATGGAGGTCCAGGAACCCTTACTCTCCCTGCTGCGCACCTTTCACCTGGTAGCTATTTCCAGGTGACTTGTTGGTGTGCAGGGGATGCTCTAAGGCATTAACAAGGAAGTCCACATTCCGCGTTTAAATAGTTGTATTTTTTGATCCTTTCTTTTTCCAAATTGTCGTGAAAGTATCTCTCTCTCTCTCTCACTCGTTCTCATCTCTACAATCTCTCTACTCATCCCCCTCCTCTCTCTCTCTCTTCCGTCTTCTCTCTCTCTTCTCTCTCTCTCTAACTCTCTCTCCTCTCTCTCTCTTGCACGCCACGCAGCACGCACGCTCGCACGCACGCACGCACGGGCACGCACTCACGCACGCAACGCACGCACACACACACCCATCAACACACACACACACACACACACACACACACACACACGTTTACAACATCTTCAATCAGCACCGATCCAGATCCCTCATTCCCTACCAGCTTTTCGAAAATAAAAATATATATATATCATATATATATCAATATATATAAATAATATATAACGAATATATATAAATATCTATATATATATATACTTATATAATCTATATTAAAGACAGGGACTTGGAGCAGACCTGCATTTTTATTATTTTTTTGTTGGTACCAGCCCCCCTTCTCTTGTACCATTGGCTGGTCTTTTCCGAACAGAACGAGATATTGGTTTTACCAGCCCCTACCCTCTTGTTGTACCATTGGCGTCCATGTCAGTACAGACTGAATTGTTTTTACCAGCCCCACCTTTCTTGTTGTAAACCATTGTCGGTCAGCTGCCAGAGCAGGACCTGTAATTATTGGATTTTTACCACCCCGCCTTCCTATGTTTGTAAACCAATGGCGTCAGAGTCAAGCGCCAGGTGAGGAGGCCTAGGTACCACGCTCTTTGTAGGAGGAGTACCACCTGCCCCCCCCCCCCCCTCCCTCCACGCCCCCCATGTCATGTACGGCCAGCTGCCAGAAAGTTGGCCTATGACTTACCTCCACGCTAGGAGATTGTGTGCGCATGGTGAACTGGTCAGACAGATGTGTGCGCTGAATGGACAAGGGGTTAATCGGGACTTTGACTCCTGCCATGTAAAGGACCCCGGAGTTCACTTAAGACTGTGCATAGGATCTAAGACCACACGCACTGATGAGAGAGAGAGAGAGAGAGAGAGAAGAAGAGAGAGAGAGAGAGAGAGAGAGAGAGAGAGAGTAGAGACCGACAGACAGACAGAGAGAGAGAGACAGACAGAAAGAGGAGAGACCATAACAGAGTGAAGAGACAACAAAAGAGGAGAGAGAGAGAGAGAGAGAGAGAGAGAGAGAGAGAGAAGAGAGAGAGAGAGAGAAGAGAGAGAGAGTTTAATCATCAGACTGTGCCCGTGACCTGACGGGTACACATGCGAAAAACATATTAATATACAACAAGAGAGAATAGAGAGAGAGACAGACAGACAGACATACGAAGATTATAACGATAGGGAGAGATTAGCCGCCCAACCAAAGACGTGGCGTCTAGTGGGACAAAGGAGACGTGTGGTGTTGGGAACAAAGGAGACGTGTGTGTGTGGGACAAAGGAGACGGTGTGGTGTGTGGGACCAAGGAGACGTGTGGTGTGTGGGACAATGGAGACGAGTGGTGCGTGGGGGACCAAGAACGTTGTGGTGTGTGGGACAAAGGAGACGTGTGTGAGTGGACAAAGGATACTTGTGGTGTGGGGGACAAAGGAGTACGAGTGTGTGTTGGACAAAGGAGACGTGTAGGTGTGGGTGGACAAAGGAGAAACGAGTGGTAGTGTTGGACAAAGGAGAACGTGTGGGTGTGGTACAAAGGAACGTGTGGTGTGTGGGACAAAGGAGACCGAGTGGAGTGAGGGACACAGGAGACGTGTGTGTGGTGGGACAAAGGAGAAGGTGATGGAGTGGGACAAAGAGACGTGTGATGTGGGTGACAAAGGAGGCGTGTGGTTGTGGGCCTGAGGGAGAGCAAAGACGTTTGTGACTGTATTCTTAGACCAGGCTGTGACCCTCATAAAACATTGACCTTCGAGTGAAAAGGTCCCCTGTATCATATTGCAGAAGGTCGTTGGCCAGCTCAAAGTTGGACGTGTGTTCAAGAACATTTGTTTTTCGGACTGAAAGGAATCAAGCCCCTGGATTATGTAAGCCCAGCCCCCCCACCCCCCACACCCCCCCCCCCCCCCGCCTCCCACCTCGAAAAGCTCGTAAGGTTTTTACTCCTTTGAAAAAAGGGATAAAAATGACATAAAAACTGTTGATGTTTTTTTTGGGGGGGCCATTTTTCAATCAAAAAGTCTATTCAATGTCCCACGAATGAATTTTAATATTTGATAACTGCAGTAAGTGCTCCTCTAATACCATTCGGCTGTGAGCTGTCCACTACTGTTTTACAAGGTTGGAACCTCGAGAACAACGAGACGTTGCTCCAGGGTACGTCATCTAGGTTCCTCAAGTCTTGTGGTACTGCAATCACAGCCGGCGAGGTCAGCAAAAGGTCCTTAGGGCAAACCGACTTAAGCGTTTTTGGAGTTGTAAACGAAGTTCGACGTCCCTTCACTTAGTTCATCGTCAGGTTCTGGAAACTTTACAGACATGGCGTGATTACGACGTGATGCTGAAACTCTTATCTCTAACTCTTGTGTGCGAAAACCTACTCCAGGCTCTGCACGCCTTGATAATTCAGGGGTGTACTATGAAGTAGATCTCCACCCCAGACGTTCAGGGGGAGAATGTGGGTGTACTATGAAGAAATCCGTTTCCTCCTATGATTGAAGCGAATCCAGCCTTC
>CM031619.1:189523-192023 GCA_018398815.1 Conus ventricosus
AATGTCACGTTGTGGGTGGGGGTGGGGGGGAGAGAGGGGGAAACAGAGAGGCAGTGGGTGGAAGGAAACAACAAAAAGAAGGAGGTGGGTGTGTTAAAACTTAAAAATGAAAAAAATGTGAATGGAAGAAACGAGAAAGCATAAACAGCTGACTACAGAGACAAAAAATAAAAAGAGTGAAAAGACAGACACTGTGTGAAAGACAGAAACAAATAGAGAAGACAGACAGGAAGGGTGGGGGGAGGGGGTCGTAAACAAGGTAGGAAAAGGAAAAAGATGAAGAAGCGAGGAAGAAGTGAGGAAACCAGGCAGAAAAGAGAAGACCTGACAGACGTTTGTTTCAGGGCCTAAGCGACACGCGGAAATGCAGAACTTCCTCTACAAACAACAAAACGCTTTTCTGAAGGACAGGCTAAACCTGGAGCCAACAGATTCAAATCAACCCCTTCTCTCCACACTGAAAAAAAAGAAGGAAAAAAACAACAAGAAAGAGAAAAAAAAAGAAAGAAAGATAAAACAAGAAAGAGAAAGAAAGAAAGATAAAACAAGAAAGAGAAAGAAAGAAAGATAAAACAAGCGAAAAAAGGGGGGGAAAGGTCACATATTAAGAATATTAAGGCTGTCGCCCCAACAGAAGATGAACTCTTTGTTCCAGACTTTTAAAATATTTCGGAAAGACATGCTAAAAATCGAGCCGACAACGGAAATCCACCGCTTTCTCTTTAAAAAAAAACAAATAACAAACAAACAACAAAAAAACAAACAACAACAACAAAACAAAAACAAAAAAAAGAGGAAAAAAATACAGGACAGACCTGAAAACACATATTATGGGGTTTAACAACACACGGAAATCAAGCCCTCTCTCTCCAAAACCACACAGTTCCCGTGACACACTGTCTGAGGTTAACAACAGGACCTCTCTCTCCAAGCCACACGCTCAGTGACACACTGTCTGAGGTTAACAACAGGGGCCTCTCTCTCCAAACCACACAGCTCCAGTGACACACTGTCTGAGGTTAACAACAGGACCTCTCTCTCCAAACCACACAGCTCCAGTGACACATGTCTGAGGTTAACAACAGGACCTCTCTCTCCAAACCACACAGCTCCAGTGACACACTGTCTGAGGCTAACAACGGGACGTCTCTCTCCAAACCACACAGCTCCAGTGACACACTGTCTGAGGCTAACAACAGGACCTCTCTCTCCAAACCACAGCAGGCCCTCTCTCTCCAAACCACATAGCTCCAGTGACACACTGTCTAAGGCTAACAACAGGACCTCTCTCTCCAAACCACACAGCTCCAGTGACACACTGAGGCTAACAACGGGACGTGAGCGGCCAGAGAGGACGACCAACAAAGGTTCCCTGACCTGAAGTATGGAGAAAACTTTAGGGACAGGTGATCCTCGAACACCTGCAGAGGGAGACCTCTCTCATGCACGTCTTTGGCCTTGAGCTCCATTCAGTACAACACAACATTCATTTGCTTTCAGCCCTTCTGGGGAATGGAGGATAACAAGAGGCAGTCACTACTTTTAATGCTGTTGTTTTTTTTAAAGGAAATAAAATGAACAGTCACACGGAAAATCGCATGGTTGAACATTTAAGGACAATACTGATACGTATTGATCAAGAAATTATTTCGTGCAGAAAAATCAAAGTATTTTGCTTCATGTCATGTACTCAGAAAAATTCAGCGGACATGTTTTTGTTTTGTTCTTTCGTGTATCTGGAATAATTCAGCAGACATGTTTTTCTATCATGTACCCGGATTAATCCAGCAGACATTTTTCTTTTCTATCGTGTACCCGGATTAATTCAGCAGACATGTTTTTCTATCGTGTACCCGGATTAATCCAGCAGACATTTTTCTTTTCTATCGTGTACCCGGATTAATTCAGCAGACATGTTTTTCTATCGTGTACCCGGATTAATTCAGCAGACATGTGTTTCTATCGTGTACCCGGATTAATCCAGCAGACATTTTTCTTTTCTATCGTGTACCCGGATTTTAATTCAGCAGACATGTTTTTCTTTCGTGTACTCGGATAAATTCAGCGGACATTTTTGTCCTTTCATGTACTGGGACAAATTCAGTGGGGGGGGGGGGGGGGGGGGGGGGGGGGGGGGGGCTGGATGGATAAATTCGGCATTCGTTGTGGGTGTTTCAGTGAGTCGGATGATGTTACCGCACTTGTTTTAGCTTTTATGTAGCTCAGGTGGACTCAGTGACATTCTTTTTCTTTCAGTGTACTTGGTAAGATTCAGGGACTTTTTGTGTAAGTACTGGCTAAACATGTTACACACGAGCTGGCGTATCACTCCAGATAAGCCATTTGTGGTGCTGTTTTTTGTTTTTTTTTGGGGGGAGGGGGGGGGACGGGGGGGGGGGGGGGACAGTCAAGGGGAAGGGCTGTGCATGATTGACTCGCATCAGAAGGTGCTTCAAGTGAAGTCGTTTGTATGTGTGTCTGAACCACCTAGTATGGGAGC
>CM031619.1:197023-219523 GCA_018398815.1 Conus ventricosus
AATTTTGGATATCACACACACACACACACACACACACACACACACACACACACACACACACACACACACACACACACACACACGGGCGCGCGTGCGCGCGCGCATGCACACACACACGTATATGCACAAGTTCGTGCGCGCACATATACACACACATGCACACCAATACACACGCAGGTGCGCGTACACACACATATTCTCTAAGATAGGATACGAGAAACACAGAATGAAAGAGATCTTTTTAAACAAATCAGATGATAAAAGGCAAATGCAGATAAAGAGAGACACAACAAAAGAAGAAGAAGAAGTAGTAGTAGTAGTACAACAACGACAAGAACAAGAAGAACAACAAGAAGAACAAGAACAAGAACAAGAAGAACAAGAAGAAAAACGTTGATGAAGAATTCAAAAGACAGAAAGAGGGTCACAAACATAGATGAGGAGACAGGAAGATTGTGAAAGAGAATTCTGAGAGAGAGAGAGAGAGAGAGAGAGAGAGAGAGAGAGAGAGAGAGAGAGAGAGAGAGAGAGAGAGAGAGAGAGAGACAGACAGACAGACAGAGAGACAGACAGACAGACAGACAGACAGAGACAGACAGACAGACAGATTCTACACCGACATAAGTAAAGACAGAAAGACAGAATAAAAGACATAACAAAAGACAAAAAGAAAGAAAGGAAGAAAGAAAGAAGAAACGTAAACGACCAAAGGTGTAAAAAGAAAGTGAACAGAAAGAAGAAGAAAGCTGGGACGAAAAACTGTGCAGAAACGAGACGAGTTTAGAAAAAAAAGTAAAGGAAGAACAAGAACAATCAGACAAAGAGACAAAGGGACAGACAGACAGACAAGGGACGTGACGTTGCCTGGGTCCACACAGAGAGGAAAGGCTTGTGTCTGTCATCAACAGCTCCCAGTGAGGGGTCTTGTTCATATCACAGCACGAACTCCCCTCCCCCTCCCCCTGCCTGGGTCCACACAGAGAGGAAAGGCTTGTGTCTGTCATCAACAGCTCCCAGTGAGGGGTCTTGTTCATATCACACCACGATCTCCCCTCCCCCTCCCCCTGCCTGGGTCCACACAGAGAGGAAAGGCTTGTGTCTGTCATCAACAGCTCCCAGTGAGGGGTCTTGTTCATATCACAGCACGAACTCCCCTCCCCCTCCCCCTGCCTGGGTCCACACAGAGAGGAAAGGCTTGTGTCTGTCATCAACAGCTCCCAGTGAGGGGTCTTGTTCATATCACAGCACGAACTCCCCTCCCCCTCCCCCTGCCTGGGTCCACACAGAGAGGAAAGGCTTGTGTCTGTCATCAACAGCTCCCAGTGAGGGGTCTTGTTCATATCACAGCACGAACTCCCCTCCCCCTCCCCCTGCCTGGGTCCACACAGAGAGGAAAGGCTTGTGTCTGTCATCAACAGCTCCCAGTGAGGGGTCTTGTTCATATCACAGCACGAACTCCCCTCCCCCTCCCCCTGCCTGGGTCCACACAGAGAGGAAAGGCTTGTGTCTGTCATCAACAGCTCCCAGTGAGGGGTCTTGTTCATATCACAGCACGATCTCCCCTCCCCCTCCCCCTGCCTGGGTCCACACAGAGAGGAAAGGCTTGTGTCTGTCATCAACAGCTCCCAGTGAGGGGTCTTGTTCATATCACAGCACGATCTCCCCTCCCCCTCCCCCTGCCTGGGTCCACACAGAGAGGAAAGGCTTGTGTCTGTCATCAACAGCTCCCAGTGAGGGGTCTTGTTCATATCACAGCACGATCTCCCCTCCCCCTCCCCCTGCCACCCCCACCCACCCTCTCACCCCCGACAGTTCAGAGAAATCTCTTTCCGTTGACTGCATGTTTGCACTTACCCACTGACTCTCTCTCTCTCTCTCTCTCTCTCTCTCTCTCTCTCTCTCTCTTCACCATGTGTGTGTGTGTGTGTGTGTGTGTGTGTGTGTGTGTGTGTGTGTGTGTGTGTGTGTGTGTGTGCATGTGTGCATGCGTTTATACGCGTGTGTGTGTGTGTGTGTGTGTGTGTGTGTGTGTGTGTGTGTGTGTGTGTGTGTGTGTGTGTGTGTGTGTGTGTGTTAGTGTGTTAGTGTGTGTGTGTGTGTGTGTGTGTGTATGTGTGTGTGTGTGTGTGTGTGTGTGCGTGTGAGCGCGCGCGCGTGCGTGCATGCGTTTATACGCGTGGATGTGAGTGTGTGTGTGTTAGTGTGTTAGTGTGTTAGTGTGTTGTGGTGTTGTGTGTGTGTGTGTGTGTGTGTGTGTGTGTGTGTGTGTGTGTGTGTGTGTGTGTTAGTGTGTGTGTGTATGTGTGTTAGTGTGTGTGTGTGTGTGTGTGTGTGTGTGTGTGTGTGTGTGTGTGTGTGTGTGTGTGTGTGTGTGTGTGTGTGTGTGTGTGTGTACACGCGCGCGCGCGCGTGCAGGCGTGCGGGTGTGCGTGCGCGCGCGTTCGTGCGCGTGTATGTGTGTGCGCGTGCGTAGGGCCTATGCGCGTGACACCCCCACCAGCACTCTGTCTCTGTCCAGGCGAGCCCGGCTGTCGATGGGCGTGTACATGTCTTCCAAGTCGGACTGGTGAGCGGCGTAAAGGAAAAACACCCCCAGCGCCCCACACGTCGCCATGGGCACGGCGAGGAAGGTCCCCGGATGGCGGCCCACCACGTGACCCAGCCGGTAAAACAGCCGGCAGAAGAAACCGGTGACGGTGGCGGTGACGTTGGCCACGTGACCCATGACCCTGCAACAGTGGGGGGGGGGGGGGGGGGAGGAGATTATTTGGGTCCTGAGGTTTCGTGGCCGTTGTCTTCTTTCCGTTCTTCTCTCCTTCCTTTGTTCATCCCTTCCTTCCTTTCTTCCTTCTTTTCTTTATTTTTTTTCTTCCGTCTTTTCTTCCTTCTTTTTTCCTTTCTTCCTTCCTTCCTCCCTTCCTGCCTTCATTTTTCCTCCCTCCATTCTTTTATTCTTTCTTCGATTTTATTTTCCATTTCTTCGATCTTTTCTTCCTTCCTTCCTTTCTTTCTTACTCTATTCCTTTGTTTCCTTCTGTCACGACCGACCCCTGGAGGTCTGCCCTGATAGGATCGGTCTAGATGGGAGTGAAGGGAGTGACTGACCTCACATGCCTCGCAAGAGCCCACACAAGCAAGATTACGATACAACACCCCATTTATTCACATCAACACACGCAATCACAAATAAATATTTCAACACACGCACCATGCACAATCACAATCAAGCATTTCAATACACGACATACACAATCACAATCAAGCATTTCAACACATATGATATATACACAATTATAAATAAATAATTCCAGCACCCATCCCTTTCCCTGTCATGTAGTGCCCTCACACCCCTGCCTCTCCAAAGTCTACTGGGAGCACCCTGTCGCACTGGGTGCCCCAAACCGGGTCGGTTCTTGAAGAGAGTCGTTCAAGGCCGACACCCTTGACACACACAAACAGACGGTGGAGAGCGCGTCCCGGGGACGGGGCGTTGTTGCTGGAGGTCCTAGGCGGGGAGCAGGACCGTCCAGCCAAGTCCACGGGCTTTTCCACCAGTACATGGCCTCAACCAGTGCGTGGTCCCAACCAGTGCGTGGCCCCAACCAGTGCGCGTTACCAACCAGCGCGCGGTCCCAACCAGTGCGCGTTACCAACCAGTGCGCGTTACCAACCAGCGCGCGGTCCCAACCAGTGCGCGTTACCAACCAGTGCGCGGTCCCAACCAGTGCGTGGCACCAACCAGTGCGTGGCCCCAACCAGTGCGTGCTCCGGGCGAAGCCCACGGGAGGGGGAGAAGGTAATAGCTGGGAAAGAAGAAAGGCGGGTACTGGAACCCCGCAGTCAGTACAGTCTGACCCATGCTGTTAAACCCTAACAGCCACTCGCATGATGGGCGAGGGGAGGTCTACTAAACGCACCAACAACACCAGCTCAACATAGACCCGAGCATAACACAGCAAACCAATCAAATCGGGAATGTTCGTTAAAGTCTTCTCATACGAAGCAGGTAAGAGACTGCATTAAATTAACAGGCTATAAAACAAATATGGATTATCTTCATCCTTCTCTCACTCACGTTTAACATTTTCCTTTCTTAGGAACTGAACTAATAGAGTAACCATGGCTTTACATCTGCCACCACATTTGCAAATAATAATTCAATGGCATAATTATCACATTTTATAGCCACATTTCAAAATAACACAAATCTCCAACCACGCATCCAAATGACAAATCATGCGTACGCACGCTCGCGAACATAAAACTCGTTCTCCTTGCACACACAAACAGACGGTGGCCGAAGAATAAGAGTCCGGCGAATGTGACAGGGGCGGACGAGCGAGACCAAGCAAGTACCAACCCTGAATCATCAGGTTCTCTCCCATCCCCACCGACTACCGCATCACCAGATGCATAAACAGCATAAAGAATTTTGGATATAATTTAGAATGGCCAGGTTAAAGATTGAATTAACCAGAGAAAAGGTCTCAAACAATACTTCTTTTACAATTTTGAAAACAAAAGAAAATTGCGCAAAAGAGAAGAATAAGCCGGCTAACAACGAAAACCCAAAACAAACAAACCACGAAACTGATGCTTACCAGCTACCCGTGGGTGAACCCCGAAGAGGCGGGTCAAACGACTCTCTCTGCCCTCTGTCCGGTCGAGAGGACAGCAGCGCAGATGCGGAAAAAGGTGAAGAGAGAACGGAGAAACACGGATTCAAGCTCACCCGCTCTCAAACCGGTCTTAACCGGTTTCGAGCGGCCGACCTTGAATCCGTGTTTCTCCGTTCTCTGCCAAGTAAGACTTTAACAACGAATTAAAAATAATAATCCATCACACATTCTCTTTCAATAACCAAAAAATAACGACCCTACAAACAAACATACTGTGTAGGGTTATCCGTTTTCAATACTAATTTACTAAAGTTTTCATAGAGTAACATAGGGGAAAGTAGCCGCGGCTGAACACGCCCCATAGAGTAACGTAGGGGAAAAGCAGCCGTGATTGAACGCGCCCATATACACGGTGGTGCACTAGGCTATCCGATTACTTCGCGGTGTGTTAATTACAGCGTAGGGGTGTCAGCAGAGAGAGAGGCGCAGCCAAAGCCCGTTAAGGTCAAGTTGCCCTCAGAACAACATGTGGTGAAGGATTGCTTGTGGGTTTAAATAATATTTCTATTTAGACAGGGAGGAGAAGACTAGTCTTGGAGCCATAGACATACGTGCGTATGCGCGCACACACACACACACACACACACAACACACACACACACACACACACACACACACACACACACAAACACAACACACACACACACACACACACACACACACACACACACACACACACGCTTACTCACTAAACACGCATGCATGCATGCACACACACACACACACACACACACACACACACACACACACACACACACACACACACACACCACACTCACGTTACTCTCTCTCTCTCTCACACACACACACACACACACCACACACACACACACACACACACACACACACACACACACACACACATGAGGCCAAAAAATCAATACCGCCACACCTCCTCCCCCTCTTCTTCCCTCCTTTTCACCCACTCCCTCCCGCCCAGCCTGCCCTATTACAACATATGACATCAGCCTTCTAAAACCTTCACTCGGTTCCCACGGCTGAACTTGGAAGAGGTTGGCTTTCTTTTCAGTACTGTCAACTCTGTCAGGGCGGTGTTAACGACCCTGCTCTGCCACGTCAACAGGCTTACGGGCGCTCACATGACCACACATTCTTCTACTGACTCCCGGACTAGCAGGACGCGTTTACTGCGCTGTGTGCTTGGCTGTTTTTATTCTAAAATGGCGAACCGGTTTACTGAGGAACAGAATTGTGCTATTGAAGATCACAAGTTTTACTTTAACTGCATGTTAGAGTATTTGTCGGAAAAAGAATCAGGTGAAGCATGTTCTTTACCAGTAAAACCGAAAAGAAGTATTGCTTTCCTAGAGGGTGGAGAAAAAGAAAAAAGTGAACCGACTGCTTTGGAAATGAACGACTAACTCTCAAGGTTTGTTGGCTCAAGGAAATGAAAATGCCCATTAGCGAACAAGATGAGGCTAATTATAATAAGTGTTTAAACTGTTGATGAGATGCTTCCTTTTTTTAAAAGGCGGTGCTATGTTGATAAAACAAAATAAAAGCAAAACAATTCATCACGCGTTTGATTGTTGGACGCTGGCTTGAGACAGCTAAAGCCATGTTTGAAAGAGCAAAGACGCATCAAACATGGCGTTCATTTCTTCAGGCGCAGGTGGGCATGTCTGATTCATATGTCAGAAAACTTATTCAGCTTTCATTATGTTTTTAACAACTATCCTAAATTTCCATAAGCTGGGGATTAGCATTGCTGAACTGTTATATCAAACGTCAAAGTAATATTAAACTTATGCAACTGGATATACGATTTTCGAATGTTTTTGGCAAGAATAGATGGGGTTAGGCAGACCTTAGTACATCTACCAGTATGGAGGGGAGTAGTGTTGGCCATCACTATCTTCATATAAATGCTCCAAATATACAATGACGGATGTAACTACTACTGGCGATTAGAGCCGCCATAAAAGCTTGGCTACAGCAATTACTGCTGTAACTCTGCCAAAGCCAGTTGGCAAGCCTGGTTGAGAAAAGAGGAGCACAGCAAACTAGGTCAAGTGATCACATATGATCACTTGACCTACAAAGCCAGCAGCAGCAACTGCAAAGCTCAGCGGAAACTAGGCCAAGTGATCACATATGATCACTTGACCTAGTTGATTGAGGTTGCCGCAGGACACAACCTGTTATCACAAGAAGAAGTGGCCCTAGTAGTTCCGCTTTTTGTTTGTTTGTTGGTGTTTTGTGTTTTGTCCTACCCCACGCACGCACTCCCTCCACCCCCCCCCTGGACTGTCTATTGGTGTTTGTTGTTTGTTTGTGTTTGTTGTTTGTTTTGTCCTACCCCCACGCATGCACACCCCCCACCCCACCCCACGCATGCACACCCCCCACCCCACCCACGCATGCACACCCCCCACCCCACCCCACGCATGCACCCCCCCACCCCACCCCAGCATGCACACACCCCCACCCCACCCCCCACCCCACGCATGCACACCCCCACCCCACCCCACCCCCCGCATGCACACCCCCCCACCCCACCCCACGCTGCACACCCCCCCACCCCACCCCACGCATGCACACCCCCCACCCCACCCCACGCATGCACACCCCCCACCCCACCCCCCCGCATGCACACCCCCCACCCCCCCCACGCATGCACACCCCCCACCCCCACCCCACGCATGCACACCCCCCCCACCCCCACCCCACGCAGCACACCCCCCACCCCACCCCCCACCCCCCGCATGCACACCCCCCACCCCCCCACCCCCCACCACCCCCCCCACCCCCCGCATGCACACCCCCCCACCCCCACCCCCCCCCCCCCCCACCCCCACCACGACACCCCCCACCCCACCCCCACCCCCCGCATGCACACCCCCCACCCCACCCCCACCCCCCGCATGCACACCCCCACCCCACCCCCACCCCCCCGCATGCACACCCCCCACCCCACCCCCACCCCCCGCATGCACACCCCCCCACCCCCCCCCCACCCCACCCCCACCCCCCGCATGCACACCCCCCACCCACCCCCACCCCCCGCATGCACACCCCCACCCCCCCCCCCACCCCACCCCCACCCCACGCATGCACACCCCCCACCCCACCCCCCCCCCCCCGCATGCACACCCCCACCCCACCCCCACCCCCCGCATGCACTCAAGTCACTTCTAAGTTCTTACTCAATTGTCCTCAAGTTGTCCTCAAGTTGCCCCTCAGTCATCCTCAAGTCACCCCAAGTCACTTCTAAGTTCTTACTCAAGTTGTCCACAAGTCATCCACAAGTTCTTACTCAAGTTATTTACAAGTCATCCTCAAGTCATTCACAAGTTCTTACTTAAGTCATCCTCAAGTTATTCTCAAGTCACTTCTAAGTTCTTATTCAAGTTGTCCTCAAGTCATCCTCAAGTTCTTACCAAGTTAACCTAAGATCATAACTAAGTCATCCTCTAAGTACAACCAAGTTCTTATTCAAGTTATCTTATAATTATCAAAAAAACAAGACAATCTATGTTTTTATCTTAAATAGTAAATGTCTAATATAGTACACACACGCCTCAAAAAACGCGTCATCGCTGAGGATGTCTTGCTCAGCGTTCTCTGCGCGATCGGTCAGCATAGATCTTAATGAAGTTCTTACATCCTAAGCAACCGCATTGATTACAATTCTGGTCTATGGAAATGTCTTTTATAGACTCCATGTCTTTATTTATTGACTCCATCATTTTATAATACGCCATGATCTATTTTTATAAAAAATTTAAAATTAAGTTCTTAAAATATTATTCCATCTGAAATGGATCAAAATGATCTTTTGTTGTTGGCGGTTTTGGCGTGCAGTTGTCTTTTTCTGTATTTAGTGGTTCAGATTTTTTTGATTGCTTTTGTTTCTGTTGCCATTTTGTATAATTTTATAACCGTAATAACCGCCCCCAGCAGCAGCAAGGACGCCAAAAATGGCAACAGTTTTAAGTTCAATATTCCATGAAGACTTTGGTGCTGTAGGTCTTGTATCGCATGGAGTTTTTATAGCTGGCATTGAATCAACTTGTTCTGGCGTTGGCGGTGTTATGTTTTCATGATGAGTTATATTCTGTAACATTAATTTTTTTGTTGTTGTTCCACTCTGCTAATTTTTTTCCTGCTTTAACGCGTCCAGGATTTTTACTGGTCTCCACCTGATTCAGCGTTTTCTGATTCTGCTGATTTTCTGGCTTGGTTACTTTCTCCACCTGATTCAGTGTTTTCTGATTCTGCTTTATTTTCTGGCTCGGCCATTTTGAAGGGAATAAAAACTATATGATTAAAAGTAATTAATCCCATGATTAACGTGATAAGAATGTTCCAAATCTGTAATATAGATCACAGCTTAGAGACTCTAATGACTTTGTTAAAACTGGATCTTGCGTTAAATCATACGTAAGATCTTGTTCAGAATCAATGGGAGCAAATCTACTGACTAGTTTAGTGTACAAACTAAGAACCGTTTGCCCCACACTTTTCAAACCCTTCTAGACCCCAGCTGCGCTTCATACCTGTTATGATACTTTATAATGTCTTGTGGAGACATCTGTTGAATCTGTTCTATGCTGAATTCAGTTCCGAGGAACTGTTTTGTTTTCCCACATGCTGCCAAAGAATACAGCCTCTCCTTTTTGGGCATAATAGCTTGGTCATCAACTTGGTCATTCATAAGTTCAGGAAGGTTTAGGCTGCCCTGTAGCTGTAGTAGATCATCGCTGTTCATGTTTTTTTATTAATTATAATTATTTTATTTTTTAAAATGAGCACCGAAAAAACTGTCGCCCAACCTTGTATACCATTCTGCTGTTATTGGAGGCCTAAGTGTAGGATACACAATGCTTGGTAAAAACCTGTTAAAAATAAAACCGGCAGATCTTGGCAAACTAGACTTTGAGGATTCAGCAAAGCTGATTGCTATTATTGCAGCTTCGTTTGCCACGAAAGATTTTATAGTTAAGCAAGGAATAATTCCAGACAGTATAAATATGTAAATAAAAAATACATTTATAAAAAATGGCTTCACTCGTAATGATGATAGCGGCACTGTGTTAATGCGCTTGCTTTTAGTGGAAGTAATTACGCATTTAGTAAACTGCGAGATGAAGGCGAGAGAAAAAGACATAACAAAAGCTGTGGAGCAACTAGCTGCAGCACAAGATCGCTATGAAAAGCAGAGAATCGAGCAGTTAGATTTTATTAACGACAAACTGAAAAAACAGGGACATGCAGCTTACACATTAAAGATGTTGACCAGGCGATAAAAGAATATTATCTTGTAACAGGCAAACCAATCGAGACATTGCCCCCACCAAAATTCAGTGACTTTTATCAACCATCAGAAAAACAAAAGATGCAAGAAATCCGCGTTTATTGCCTTTGGTATGACTGTTGTGTATTTTGTTGCACATAATATCGGCTGAATAAAAAATGAACAAAATCTATTATTCGCCAAAAGGATATTGGAAGGGAATAACAGCAATCAAAAAGCTAAGCCAAGCAGCTGGAGTCAGTGAACAAACAGCAAAGGAATGGTTATCTAAACAAGCGATTTGGCAAATTTATTTACCTGCGCCTAGACGAATACAGAGACCACACTTTGTCAATACAACTCCAAACGACACCCATCAAATGGACCTTCTATATTTACCCTCTGATACGATTAGACGAAAAAGATTTAAGTACGCACTTACAGTCATTGACGCAGCTTCAAGATACAAAGATGCGGAACCATTAACACAAAAGAGTGCTTCTGCTGTTGCTGTTGCTATACAACTAATATATCAACGAGGCCCGTTAACTTATCCTCGCATGATTCAAGTTGATGATGGAAAAGAATTTAAAGGGCAAGTGAATCAATTATTGTTAAAACATAGAGTTACCATTAAAAGAGGCATTCCGGGAGTTCACAGATCACAGGCTTTAGTCGAAAACTTTAACAAACAGTTATCTGAAAGACTTTTTTCCTACCAGTATCACAGAGAGCTGATTGACAATTCTCGCAACACAGAATGGGTTAGAAGACTGCCCTCAGTTTTGCGCGCAATGAATAATGAAGAATTTAAAGGGCTAAAACCAGTACAAGCAATCAAAAGAAAAACAATAAATGTTGTTGAAGGAGAGCCTTCATCCGGCAAACTATTACCATTCGGTTTAAAAGTAAGGTACCTTTATTTACCGGGGGAAGCAGAAGGGGACACTCGCATCAGGGCAACAGATCCAGTTTGGAGTGTTGATCCATATGAAATAAAAAGAATTGTAAAAATGAATCCGCCCGTGTATTATTTACGAGAAACTGACACAACAAAACAACCAGCTCCTCAAAGATCTTTTGTGAAAGAAGAACTGCAGATAATCCCACCAGACACAGTTTCCGGTTAATTAATTTACGTAAATATATTTGAGTTTAAAATGGAAGCTCAGAAGGAAGCGCAGAACGAAACAAGAATGGTAAAGGAAGAGACCTTGAAAATAATACGGGAATCATTTCATGCGTGTAATGCTATTAAGGAAACATTTTCGGGGATTAATCAATGCATGCTAAATCATCCAGATCACCTACAACTCAAACCCCCAAATTGGGAAAAAGAATATCTTGAAATAATAAAAAAAATTCGAACGCATCAAGCAAACATGAGAAAAGATTTAAATGAATTGGATGAAGCTATGATTGATCTTATAATAAAAGTTGATGAAAAATATAAACCCCCCTGTTTATGCAGCCCTCCAGTGCCCGATTGCATATGAAAACTCCGGATTAACAAACACGCGTTTTGTGTTTGTTCTATCTAACGACTTCTTTGTTACAACAGTTGTGTTGATCTCATGTAGATTAGATCGTAGTTTTACGTTGTCATGATGAAAAGTCTTATTGCCAAACAATGCTTCTTTGTAGTTGTCATGTGATATGTTTGACTGCACAACGCTGCGAGATATTCCCTTTGCTTTCTAATGATTTTCTCCTGGCTCGAAATACTGTACATTTTCGACCTTAAACCAATAAACTCCTTAATTACCCCTCCAGATAATTCATCCTTCATCTTTCCTAAAACCTTCTTATTAGTAATTGAATGTAAAGGCGAATCTTTAGGGTAATCAGATGTGTCGTACCACCCCGCATGCCCTTTAGCTGCTTCTAATTCCATGTCTTTATAGATGTCTCAGTAGGGATATCTATAACAAAACTATCTGTATCTGTGTAAAGCACTCTGGACTCGGGATACAGGGGTTTAAAGTAGTCAAAAGAAATTCTAACATCAAAAGCTTTGATAATTCTAAAACGGTAAACCCAATAAATACAGGTTTGTCCAATTTGACTTTCTTTTTTTTCATCATTATGCCAAAAAGGTGATCATGAAATCTTCTAAAGTCCTGATAATTAGGTTTTGAAGTCAGCTTAATTGCTTCGTTCTCTTTGGTGACTAATCTGACATCTTTACGCTTGTGCGGATTCTCCATAGTCTTTCCAAAACAGCTGTTGTTCATCAACTTGAAAAAGTCTTTTTCTGAAGCATCTGCGATTTAGTTCTGAGATCAGTGTTCTTCATGATGTATGGTTTCATGAACTGTTCTTGATCAAAAGCAATTATGCGATGAACAGCCGTCAACTTCAAACCATGTCTTAAATAAAATTGTAGAAGTCTGTAATGACAGACAATTTTTTTTTTGCCTCGAAGATTAGCACAAGTTTAGGCGGCTCTCTTGGATTCATCTTTAGACTTTCTGCTGCTAATGGATAGTCATTATGCAGGTCATGGAGTTCATGAGGATATTCTAAGTCAACTTCAAAAGAAACACGCTGCTGATCAGGCGTTAAACTGTTCAACCACTTTAATGCCTTTTGAATGTTTTTGGATCGACGCTTGTGTGCATTTTAAAGTTGCGTAACGGAAGTGATTGCGCCATTGCCCAACCATACAGATTGTTTGCATCTAAATACATGAGATAGTTAGACCTTTTACTTGGATCATAGTCGTCCAAGTATTGTTGTTTGCTTACAGTAATGATGCGACGCCATACTAATTCCTCCACGCAATCCGTTTTCAATCATCTGAATCATTGGTAGGTCAGACAATAAATCAATCTGTACTCCAGTAAACTTTAAGAAAGCGTCCCAACTCATCCCGGGCGCAGAAATGTAATGCGCAGGATCCAGGCTATAATGTTTCATGCAGGTCTTTCTATAATTTTCAAAGACGTCCGCCAACAAACATGTATCAGCCATCAAGTAGGAGTCATGATAGTCTCCCATCGTTTTACACTCTAACTTTTGCCACGCATCTTGAGCATGCTGGTAATCAGAATCACTGATGTCCTTTCCTCTAAGACTAGAAAAGAACGCGCCTTTAGAGGAAGTGTATCTTCGTCAAACCTTTCCCAACTGTTCATGTACTCATAAGGGTAAACACCTTCTAACAAGTGTTGGGTCAAAATATTCTTCCGTTATTGGGCAGACTTTAAGGACATAGCCAGTGACTCTAATGAACCCATCACGTGTTGCATAGAGTCATAAAAAGACATGTTATTTAAAGTGAAACACATGTACTTTTCTGATGACTGTGCAATGCATGACACCCTGAAAGCATCGTCCACTGCTTTCATTATAAGATGAGAGTCGTAACCTCGCAAGTTATGAAAGAATACAGGCAGCTTCCATGTCTTTGGTTCAAACTTTAGTTGAAGATTGCAGTCGTTGTGCGCTGCTCCTCTGAACTTTCCGCTAATGTGATCATGGCTCTCTTACTGTCGGATGGCTTCTTCACTGAGTTCTAAACCGCAAATCCAACAATGTGTGGCTAATTTATACTGTTCTTGGTCTTCAGGCGTCATTATGATTTCAGATAAATTCAGATTATTAGAACAGGCGTTACGCACTTGCTGCATGCGTTTCTAAGAAGTATTCTGCAGCATTAGGCCCTCTAATAAATTCTGGCTTTGAATGAACGCCATCCGACCTGACAATAATGAAGGCAAATGAACAAATCTGGTGATTACTCACTATGGCTGTTTTAGGAAGTCTCTGTGGGTTGGTCCTTCATAAGAACAATGAGTGATTCGAAGTCTGCGTAAACAACATATGGAGAATTTGCATCCGTTCCAGTTCTTAAAACTAACTTTAGATCCGGGTGGGGGCGTAATTAGTTCTGTATTACAGTCAACTGGGCCGATACAATGTTTCTTATGTTCGCTCGCGGCTTGAACAGATGGAATTCTTGTTAAACATTTTCTGCAGAATTCTTGTTTATTTTTTTGCTTTGAAGTATGCGTCAATAATCTACTCATTGTTCGTATCAATGTGTAATGTGGTAGCCCCGCTGGCGAAAACATCAGAAGTAAGTCGACATGATTTTTGTCTGGCTCGCCAATCGTTGACTGTTCTTGGACACTTTAATCGGCTGTAGATTTGTTTCTTCATTCCCATGTGTAGACATTAACAGTTATTGGTTTGTTTTGTTCTTCAAACTGATCAATTTGGTCTATACCAACAGGAAAGGACACCCCACTAAAGTTGAGATCATTGCTGTAAGGTTCCTAGTTAGACACTCTCTCTGCGTTTTTTGCGGATATAATGCAGCCTTGCAAGAACACACCACATGAAACATTTGTTGTCTGAATTCTTTATGTTTAGAACTGCTTTTTTTCGCTACCAATGCTGGGGGCAGCGGAATGTAAGCCTTGCCTACAATCGGTGCATACTTAGACTGTTTTAATCTGATCTCTAAGACTTCGCCCTCTGACCAACCAGAGCCTCTCATTTTGGCTTCTTCAGCGGCAGCGTCAAACTGTGTAAGCAGTTCGTCTGCCCAACCGGGTGTTAAGTCATTAGAGGAAAGAATAGTCTGTTGTTTAGTCGAGACCAGACTTCTAGATTTTCTTCATTTATTGTTATATAGTCGATTAAAAAGCTAACATTACTTTAACTGGCGGGTCTATTGTTAGTTTACTTGGAACTTGAGAAATAGCATGTACAACGCTTGCCCGCACGTTTGCTGGATCAATGACTTCTAAATCAATATCATTTAAAGCTCTTGACAAACGCTCTTTCTCGAGCATTCCTTCAACAATTCGTCTGGTCTTCATATATCTTATCCATGTTGAGTTTCTTTTCTAACTCAAAATATTTATTTAAATTAAAAAAAAATACTTAATCAGAATCAATATCGACGGTCTTTTTACGCTTGGACTCATAAACTAAAGTATAAACACCTTTTGGTGTTGTTAATGTGAGCTGTTTAGAACAGAGTTTAATGTCTCGTTTACTTTTTTTAAACATTCCTTTTTTATCTGCTCGGCGTCTGGCTGTTGAGAAAAAGTTGTCCTCGCCTTTCTTTGAAGATCAAACTTTTGTCTTTTGTAGTCATCAAAAATCGGCCTGTAAAACGATTAAATTCTTCATCCGTGATGTTTGAGTCAGCTAGTGCTTTATTTATTGTCAGTTTGAACGAGCTAAGTTTAGCTGTTATTAGTTGAACCATAGCTGTGTGCTTTTGGAGTTTAGTTTTTAATTTTTTGCCAGCAGCGCTTACAGCTAATGAACACACACCGAGAGCTAAAGACAAACCACCTAGAGGTAAAGCGCGGGTGCGCCTATGCCCGTTGCTAAGAGACCAACACTCGTTCCTGCTGATAGAGCACTTATAGTCGATGTTCCAGTATTAACATATGTAACAGCATTAAAGGCAGCAGAATACCTTCGTTTGGTTTTGCTGTATTTTGAAAGGTCCTGCTCTAGTTTTTGTTGCATTTGCGTAATGTTTGTTAATCTAAAGGTTTTTATGTTAGGGGTTTCTACTATCTCTTCTTTTGGCGGCGCTGTAGGCACATTTGGATAAACTTGAACAGACATGCTTTTTATAAAATAAAAATAATTTAGTATTGTATATCTTTTAATCTGTTAAGTTCAATATTCAGCTGCGCATCATATATTAAAAACAAATGTGCATTAAGCGGTTTATCGGCTTCTTCTTCTTTATCAATTGAAACGCTCCAAATTTTCTCACTCGGCTCCCTTGCTTGATTTTCTCCACTGGCTCCCAGTAGGCAAAAGAATTGAATACAAGCTTTCTTTGCTTTGCTACAAATCTCTCAGTGGTCTAGCCCCATCCTATATTGCTGATCTTCTGAATACCTACAAACCTCTTAGACAGCTACGTTCTTCCTCTGACACTTCTCTTCTCCAAATTCCTCGCTTCCGCACTAGGACCCTCGGTGAACGTTCGTTCTCTTTCCAGGCCCCCTGTTGTTGGAATAACCTCCCTTTGTCTCTCCGCTCTGCGACTTCCCTCTCTTCCTTCAAGTCTTCTCTTAAGACTACCCTCTTCCAGTCATGACCCTTCCCCTCTTTCTGTCGAATGCAGATGTACCCTACACCTGGCGTATTGTGTGTGTGTGTGTGTGTGTGTGTGTGTGTGCTCAGCTTAAGCATGTAGAAATATTGTGTGTGTGTGTTTGGAAGATTGCCTTTTGTTGTTTATCATATTGGTTGCTTCTCTTGATTTATTTACTCTTTATTGTTAGCGCTTAGGGCTTTTAAAGATTAGGCGCAAGAAATGCACATTATTATTATTATTATTATCAATTTGAATGTTTATTACGTCTCTCACAGTTCCTCCGCTTCCATGCAACTGATTATCCTCTGTTGACCTTAGGTCAATCCATAAACCGTATTTCGTTGTTAAATAATCATCAAGCCTAACATTGTGAAGATGTAAATCTTTAGACACAAGGTCAACTGTTGGATTTCTACTCCTCCCGCCTCCAAACAGTTTTCTTATTTCATCAAAATGCTGATAAGGTTTAAGCCCGCTAGCGTAGATTTGGTTAGGACTACCCTCAATCGAACATTGTACTTTCGTTATTTTAGGATTAATAAACTTTCACGTCCTCTTTTGAACGGTTTCTTCATCTTCGCACAGCAATAAAATACCTTTAAGCGATCTTGCTGCGACACTAAAACTAAAATTCCATATAGCGTCTGCCCTGCTTCTAGGATATGTTGTATGATGAATCACTCTTTCGTAATATATTGCTAATTTTGACTGATATTGTTGCTCAATCAGCCTTGCTAAATTAGGATTGCTAACAACGTCAAACTCTAACAAGATGTCAGAAATGCTGTACTTTGCTTCGGTGTCTGATGATTTGATAATGCGTTTGTATTCATTAAAAGTTAGTTCATATGACAATCTGTCTTTTAATGCTCCTTGAAAGTACGGTGCATGCGCTTTTAACAACTCAAAATCTAAGGGGATGGAAAAGCGATTTCCATACGCAAAATTTACAGCCGCATACTTTTTGCCGTCTTTAAAATCTGCGGCGCCTATTCTATGTTTTAGTGCTTCTTCATTTTCGATTCCTTGAAACGCAAGATCAGCCCTTTCATTCCCGGTTAGCCATAGATCAGAATAGGTTAAAAATATGTCTGCATTGTGTAAAGAAAATATTTCTTGCCCCTCAAGTTTTATAGAAATTTTCTTAACGATTGCCCGTCCCAGATTCTGGACAACTGTCCTGTTTGTGTCTGTTGTTGAAGCGAGTACTATTTTGAAAGTAAGACGCGCAGATCCTGGCACAATCACTTCATCTGCTCCTAGGTCTGGAAATTTGACAGTAAGAATTTGATCCGCATCAATAGTAGATGGATTATTTGGAACAGTAATATTCCGCTTATTTCCCTTCACACCAAAGGGCTCTTTCAGTCTTCTATGCGGTCAAGAATCGAGCCATATGCTTGTGACATTTTTTTTATAAAACAAAATAAAAAAGTTAATTATTAAAGAAACATGGAAGGCAGAGAAGATGAAGATTATGATGTTTTTGATCGTGGAGACGACTTGAGTGAAATGATACAACATCGCTCAACGCTCTCATTACGGCGTGAATTAATAGAAGAAAGGGTTGGAGCATTTTACAAAAGTTTAGACCTTGAACCTCCCGAATTTATAGACCCAAATGATTTTGAATTAAAAGATGGTCGTTTGTCTGTGAAAAACGATCAAGGACAACTTGTTCGGCTTACAACTAAACCAGACCCATCAAAGTTTTTAGCCAAGAGTACAATTATACAAAAACTCAGTGTGAAAGATCAAAATCGCCTTGGTCTTGTTAGACCAAAATTAGATAGGGATGCAGTTGCTAAACTTCAAAACACACTGCAGGAACTCCCGACAGACAACCAAATGCAAAACATGGAACTTAAAGAATTAAATCAATCGGCAGACGAATTAATAAATGCAATAGAGGCAGAAACCAGTTTTTCAGAAGAAACAGCATTAAAGACTATACAACGACTCACCCGCTATCCATGCGAGAAATAGCGCCCTTGATCATGCTTTAAGAACCATTAGAGGCGAATTAACAAACAATTTAGCAAAACTGGGTGAAATAGATGAGCATATAAAAAGAGAAAAAGAAAAACTCGTTGAGGCTGATGACGCCAACTTAGGGTCTGATATTAAAGAAAGAATAACCCAAAGACTAAAAGATCTTGAACAAGAGAGATCAGCAAGACCAGAAGTGCTGTCTACTAACCGAGAACAATTACGAACTCAAGTAAGCAGAATAAGAGAAACTATCCAAAGAATTTTATATGAAGACACAACGCTAGCAGAACGAATACGAACACTGTTTAGAGAGCAGGAGTCACATTAGCAAGCGTTATAACAGCCTTAGGATTTGCAATAAGCACACTGGTGTTGGCTATTACAGGCGGCGGTGGTCAAAGTCCAGTGCTTCCATCGCCATCGCCTCCACCTGATAAATCATGGGTAAAAAAACAGCTTGATCATCTTGCGAGTTTATTAAAAAAATTAGCTGGTAAAGCTATAGACTCTTTACCTGGTATATTAGGAAGTATTGTTAGCTGGCTTTTGTCTACTGCAAGCAAAGTAGTTGGCTTTATGGCCGAGCACTTATGGACATTAGTTCTCTTAATAGTTGGGTTAATTTTTAGTAAGATAAAGACCAAGTAATCCTAGGCCAGTTAATCCAAGAACAAGCGCTGTCTTTTCATATTCATGGTCGCCGCGAACAAAGTCCGCGTCTTCAACAGTCTTTGGCTTTGGGCCACGGGGATTGGATGACTTATTTTTGGGGGTCATCTTGTTTTTTTACTGCTTGCAATATTACTGGCTCAGAATTTATGTCGTTTGTCCAACCTTCTGTTCATTTCCTGCAACAAGAATTTCATTGTTGTAGTTCATTATTGTTCCTACCTGGAGTCTAAGGTCAGAAGGTAGCATGTATAAACCAGTGCCAACAGCAAAGTCTACTTTGGATCTTGCGTATTGTAAAACATCTTGGTACCTTTTTATACTTGAAGGTAAATCAACTGTAGAATTAATGGCGTCCTCTAAATTTGCTAAGTATTGTTTTTGTGCATCAAAGCCAGTAGAAGGATCAGTTATGCTCGATCTTGCCTGTGCTTGTGAACCTAGCAAACACCAAACGTAAGTACGAATAGAGTCATTTATTCGTTCTATTCTTGCTTTAGTTAGGCCCTTAGAAGTGTCTAAGATAAATGTTGTCCATGCTGTTTTATGCTCTTGCTCTATGGACCCGAGGTGAACAGCTGTGCCTGAAGAGAAAGATGTGTAAGGAGGATTCCAATCATACTTATACTTTCTGTGCACGCCCCAATAATAAGGGGTGCCTAAGCCATGATTAAGATCCAACTTTTGTCTAAAGTCTGTCTTGATGTTAATATTGAATTCGTTACAGATCCTTTCAAAAGCCTTCATGTCTACTCTGTTGCTGAATGGATTAAACGGTTTGTCATTAAAGGGAATGGTGCTTGCAGTTCAGTCAAAATACGTCTGAAGGTGTAATAAAAATGAAATCTGTACACTGACCTCACCAAAGGATCAGGATGATTCAAGTGATCAGCATACGATACTCCACACCCAGTTGATGCACAAAACACAGCAAAGTTTAGCTGGTTCTGATAAAACTGCATAGGATGACTGAACCACACTTTTGCGATGTAGTCTTTTTAATAGGCGGGTTAAGATATCTGTTTAATGGCGTACTAACCTTTGCTTGAAAGGTGTCAGTCTGGGTCACAGAAATGTCAAAAGTATCAGTTGTTTATATTTTAAGATTGTAGTGCGGCCCAACAGAATATTTTGCATTAGTATATTTGAATGCACTCATTTTTATTTGTTTTTAAAAAAGTTTGTAACAATAACAACTCAAGGCCGCCCTTCGTTTTTAGAACATGCTATTAATAACGAATGCGGAACCAGAACGGTCGCACTCCATGAAATATTCTACAAAGTCGTATGGTTTAATATAAGCAAAGCCAAGGGGAATAATAAGGTTCTAAAAGTTGACAAAACAGGGGCCAAAGTTAGCCAGTTAACAATACCTGATGGTTATTACGGGTTTTGCTCACTAAAAGAAGCAATGAGTAACTTCGACATTACTCTCAAACTTAACAATGCAAATCTAAAAACAATGTTAACATTCAAGCCTGAAGAAGAAGGAGGTTACTATTTTGATAAAGAGCTAGCTAAAATGTTAGGCTTTGCAGCTAACAATTATAGATTTAGAGTTACACCAACCAAAACTACTTATGAGGGAGAAAATCCGCTCGATCTTGCATTACATTCATTACTCTATGTTCATTTGGATGAGCTAAGCACTGATGAAAACTTATATGATGGAAGGCCCTCAACAGTTTTAAGAGCTCTTCCATCTGGAAAAGCTGCATATTGCGATTATGAAATTATACAATTCCCTAATTTACACTTTAAAAGATTAGTTTGCGGAAGGGTCGGATCATTTAATATAAAAATTGCAGACAAAACAGGTAAAATCGTGAAATGTGATAACCTGCACATTGTTTTGGAAATAAAATAATACGTTACTAAAAAATAATGTTGCGTGGGCCAGAAGAATCAGGAGTTACATTAGCGCCTGTAAGGTGTATAACCTTAGAATTAAAAGACCTTGCAGATGTTGCGGACTTTGAACAGAACGGTGAGATAGGCGCTTTGTATGGTTTTGAGTACACTAAAGATGGTGATTATAAACGCAAAGAGGTTAGCGACAACAAAAAGTTTCCTAAACTAGAACAGCTGCGCAATCTAGAAGCAAATAATGTTGGCCAGTATGAATATAAAATAGTTCGAAAGCCTGACCTCAAATGGCACTTAGAACCATATTTAGAATGGGAAATAAAATTTGAATTCATAAGCCCATTTACATTTTTTAGCCGTCAAAAAAGTTTCAGAAAAGCATTCAACTCTGGCCCTTTACATGTAAGTCTTATGCCAGACGACAATAGTCGCAAAGAGATTGAAATAACGCCGTATGGGAAAAAACAGTACATCCTCCACAGAAAAGAAACGGTTTTAAAGAAAGCTTCTACAAAATTACAGTTCTTTCCAAGCAGAAAATTAGGAGACACGTTCACAATGATATTTGAAATTTCTGTCTTTAAAGATGTGGAGAGGGATGGGGTTGTGGGCGTTAGTGATGACCTTATAAAAGGAATTAATATTAGCTGGCAAAAACTTAGACGTTAAACGTCTTAACGTTACCATCGTCGTTCTTCACAATGGCGAGGATATTAAGATCATAACAACAAGCAACAAAATCAATGTTGACTTAAATAGAAACAATCTTACAGAACTAAATTGGATTAATCTTACACATTTAGGCCTCATAGGGTTTTATTATACTGAACAAGTTTTGACGGAGAGTATGATAAAAATAATAACTGGATTAGATTAAATTCTGTTATAAAACTATGGAGCAGTTAAACTTTATGACAAAAACCCCTCATTGTTCATTAATTTGTGGACAAACTGGTTGTGGAAAAACAATATTTATCCTCAACCTGTTACAAACAGTTTATCATTATAATTTTAATCATATTGTGATTTTCTGTCCAACACTTAAATGGAACAAAGCATATCATGATAGAAGGTTTATATGGACAGATGATGAAATATATTTAGTTGATCCTAGCAATAAACTGAGTGAGTGTTTAGAACAGTTTTATAGATTGTTTGAAGGAACGCAGACACTATTTATTATAGATGACTGTTCAGCAGAAAGAGACATAGTTAAAAAGAGAAACACTTTGTCGAAACTAGCTTTCAGTGGAAGGCATGCTGGGATAAGTGTGTGGATTTTATGCCAAAAATATAACTCAGTTTTAAAAGACTTTAGAGAACAGTTAAAGACTGTAGTTTTATTTCACATGAAAGACAAAGATGCATTTGATGAATGTTTGCGTGAAAATGATGTTATTGAAAATGACCAGGAAAAACACAGGATTAAGCAAAAACTAAAATCTGAAAAGTTTAGTAAATTAGTATTAAAAACGGATAACCCTACACAGTATGTTTGTTTGTAGGGTCGTTATTTTTGGTTATTGAAAGAGAATGTGTGATGGATTATTATTTTTAATTCGTTGTTGAAGTCTTACTTGGCAGAGAACGGGGAAACACGGATTCAAGGTCGGCCGCTCGAAACCGGTTAAGACCGGTTGAGAGCGGGTGAGCTTGAATCCGTGTTTCCCCGTTCTCTTGAAGTGATGTCTCCCTCCTACAGGCCGACTGTAGGAAATGAAGGTACCGACTGTACCTTCGACGATGAGGTGAAGAACCAAGACCGGAGCAGGCGCTCCCAGAGACATCTTCCGCTCGAGTGAAGAGAAAACCTGCCTAAGCGATGGCGGCCAACATGCCACGCTACGTCACAGAGTGAGCATACCTCAAGCTAAAAGAAATGATGCACGTGCGACAGGTAAAAAGACAGGCGAGAGGCCGATAGATAGCAGGTTCGAGAGAAAGGTACCAACCACCCG
>CM031619.1:224523-242023 GCA_018398815.1 Conus ventricosus
GACGAACACCTGTAGGTTGCATCTACCCCCACCTGGTTAATAACCAACTTTAACCATACCCCTTGAACTGCATCACACCAGAGCGAAGGGGGTGGGGGGGGGGGAGCCTTAACACGAAAACCAACCAAACGGTAAAGTCGCGGCTTCGCCAACCATTTGCCAGAAACAGAAAAGTCTTTTTGCACACTGGGAAAACACTCAGTGAAATCGTGCAGGTCCTTATTGAATCTTGATTTCTTTTTCCATTTGCCAAGTCCCAGGGAAAGCGTCCCACCTTCAGGACGGCAACATTTCAGGGTCTGGCTTGCTCCAGAGTTCCAAAGGAAGGAAGGCGAAGTGTGCCTGGCTCTCTGCAGAGCCTCGCTCCATGCTGACCTCCATTCAAATACACACCTGACCCAGGCAGCCACACAATAGGGTCCTCGGCTAGTCCCGTCATTCCTGGAACACTGGTATTGTGTGTGTGTGTGTGTGTGTGTGTGTGTGTGTGTGTGTGTGTGTGTGTGTGTGTGTGTGTGTGTGGTGTGTGTATGCGTGCGTGCGTGCGTGCGGGCGTGTTTAATGCTAGCACTAGCACTTGCCAATAAAATACCTCTCTCTCTCTCTCTCTCTCTCTCTCTCTCTCTCTCTCTCTCTCTCTCTCTCTCTCTGTGGGTGTGGGGGTGTTGATTGTTCTGTTGTTGCTGTTGTTGTTTTATGCGCTAGAGCTACCACTTGCCAATAAAATACAAAACTCTCTCTCTCTCTCTCTCCTCTCTCTCTCTCTCTCTCTCTCTCTCTCTCTCTCTCTCTCTCTCTCTTTCTCGCATTGCATAAGTTTATGTGATATTGCAAGTTATCTCCGCCTTCGTCGTCCTCCTTGACCCTCGTGTGTGTAAAACATTAGTTTACAAGTTTTCAGCTCCATTTTCTATGTTCAAAAAATGAATAAATAAAAATGAATTGGTATATACATGAACAAAGATATAAAGAAATGAATAATAGTAATGATAATGATAATAATAATGATAATAATGATGATGATGATAATAATAATAATAATAATAATAATAATAATAATAATAATAATAATGATGATGATGATGATGATGATGATGATGATGATGATGATGATGATGATATTGGTGATGATGATGTCGTGGAGTGTGTTCACTGGATTCAACTTATTTTCAAATGAATGATGTGGATGCGTGTTCTGAACCAACTCTAACGCATTAAAGACTAGAGGTCGTCACTGTCATGCACTCCATGTCGCTCAAGGGATTCCCCCAGAGAACAACTAACAAAGAAAAGTAATCTCACCAGAGCGGTTCTGTCTGCTCAAAGAACTGATAAAGAATGAAAGACAGCTACTGAGCCAAAGAAGGCCAGCAGGGAAATGGTTAACACAAAACTAAATAATGCAGATACAGCCTAGCAAACACGACCTGCACCTGCAATCGTCGTCACCATTCAACACCTGCACCTTTGGCCCGCTCCACGCATACTGCCACATGTCTGTCTCGGTCCAGTCGACTTCCCAATCACTCACACACACGTGCAATCCGTGCCTGTCATCATTGTAACAAAGTCAATTTCAATGTCTTCTGCTTGTCGAGTTATTTCAACGTTGCGGGTTTGTTCAGCCTACGCTTTTTTTTTTTTTTACAATTTTTACAATGTTTAATACAAAGTTGGATTTTTTTTTCCTTTTTGTCTCTAATAATCAATGATTATATATCATTTACATAACCTTTGCCTTTGCATATGACATATGATGAGGATGAACAGGATAATGACGATAGAAATGATAACAATTATGATAACAATGATGATGATGATGAGTATAATAGTGATAGTATTACATAAATGAATAACTAAATACATCAATACATAAATGAATCAACAGAAACACGTACCGCTCGGTTATGAGAGCAAAGCATGTACCCACATGGTCTGAAGTGTGAAACATACACCAGCTCCTATCTCTGTCTTGTGAGTAAACCAGTTGTAATCTTTTAGCTGCGGTCTCACCAGCAAAATTTGCGCCACCTTTCGGTCAGATCTCTTGAATGGAGAATATGCACAAACTTCCGACTGGATCTTGTAACTAATAAATGTGGGTCTAAATGTTTTCAAATGGATCTAGTGCGTAAAACGTGTAAACACTGTTCGCTGAATCTTTGAACAAAACGTGTGAAAAACATGTACGCACTTTCAATTGAATTTCTGAATAAAACATAAACAAACTTTTCGCTTGTTGTGTAACACATGTTCACAGTTTCATTGCATATCTTGTGAACAAACTGAACACACTTTCCGCTCTGTGTTTTAAAAATAACTGACCACGACGTTGAATAACGCGTATGTAAGCTTACATGACAATGTATGACAAGTTTCACAAAAGAAATAATAAACTTTCAAAACAAATCCTTTGTGGACATTTTTACACAATTAAAAGACGTCCGGTTAAAAGACATAAGGGAAATTATTGTCCACTGTAAAATAAAAAAAGAAGAAATTTTTGAAGAGCCGCCACGAATCCAGCCGGCTAATTTATGACGGTCCTGCGGACTATTTCTGACTCAACGCGTGTCACGTGCCTTTCACCCATCCATCACCACACGGCTTCCGCAGTCGGCTGAGCGAAAAACGGCACGACCCCCGATAGTGGAAGGGGGGGTGGGGGGGGGGGGGGGATCATTTCGGGGTCAGGTCGGCTGTTGTTGTGGTGGGTGAGGCCTTGGTACTTTGGTACTTGGCTGTCAGCTGAGGTCAAAGCAAAAGTGTGCTCCAGTCCACATCAGAGGGAAAAGAAGAATGAGTGACGACCCGACATGACTGCGAGGATAAACCCTCCGCTAACGTCTGCGAACATGGTCAAGCCCGCTACTGTCCTGTCGTTGTAAAGACAAGGTGCTGTCCCCCATGGTAAAGATAAAGTGCTGTCCTCCATGGTAAAGATAAAGTGCTGTCCTCCATGGTAAAGACAAGGCGACGTCCTCCATCTCTCAACATCTATTCATTTATCCAGCGAGTGATAATATTACGTTCCAATTCTCAGTGTCTAAATTGTGTATGTGCGTTTGAATGGTGGAGAGAGAGAGAGAGAGAGAGAGAGAGAGAGGAGAGAGAGAGAGAGAGAGAGAGGAGAGAGAGAGGAGAGAGAGAGAGAGAGATGCATGCACAGACAGACACGCAGACAGACAGAGAAGCAGTGAGAGAACTGGGCGAGGCCGGTCAGACCATGAACGTTGTGACATGATGGGTCATAGTTATCTGGCCTGTTACACAACACATACCACATGAGGACACGACCATGGAAGAAGAGAGGGAAGAGAGGGGGGAGGGAGGGAGAAAGTGCGCACTGTGTGTGTGTGTGTGTGTGTGTGTGTGTGTGTGTGTGTGTGGTGTGTGTGTGTGTGTGTGTGTGTGTGTGTGTGTGTGTGGGAGGGGGGGGGGGACGGAGGAAAAGAGGGGATTGTGGAGAAGCGGCGTTGAAAGATGTGGGCTGATGTGGCGGCTGATAACTGGCTGTCCCTCAGTCACGAAGGAGACACTGCATATTTCCTTCATGGCTTAATGGCAACCTGCAAGTGTCTGGGGTGAGGGTGAGGGGGATAGGTATCAGTGTGTGCACGCACGCGCGCGCGCGTGTGTGTCTGTGCGTGTGTTTGTGTGTGTGTTCTTCCCCCACTGCTTACAAATCTTTCAGATCAGATCAGATCAGGATTCAGGGGTTAGTATCAATACAACTTACTATTTGCTTTACGCCTTCTGTAAGATAAATCTTTTTTTTTTGTAACCGTTGGTCTAGTCTAGGCATAGCTCAGACTTATTATCATCAAATTCATATCTAATTTTTGTAATAATTCAATGTTTTCATGAGGTTCTTAAACTTTGCATATTTCAATAATTAGTTGATCAAGTTTGTTTACTACATACATTCGCATGTACGATGTTGCTGAACGTAAAATCGTGTCCAGTAAACGGTTAGAAAACGCTTGCTGACGGACATAAACAGCATGGGCTCTCTGACAAGGTAGACAATCGAAGCTTTTTAACTGCCCGAACTATTGCGAGAGTTGTCTCCGTGTGTCCCCTGTATGACGACGGTTGCACACACTACCATAAGAAATATGTGTACAGCACGGTAATCCATGGATGTTCATGCACACCGATCTTCAAAGCAAATCCAAATCATACATTAGAATAGAGCACTCTCTTACCAATCATTTCTTTCTTTTTACAGGCATCTCGACGACGAATCGACACTGAATATGTGAATATATAGATGGGCCTCTCTTACGTCACATGTCAAGATGCTGGATTCTCTATCGTCCAGTTAATTCACATAGGGGAGTGTTTCGGTTTGGCAGTGTTCCACTATTCACATAGCACGCACATGCACACGGGGACGGACAAGAATCATACAGGCACCGCACATATAGGACAGTCGGCCTCGCTGAATAGACATTTCATTAAAGAAAATACACAATAAAACACCACGTACGCATGCTCGTGCACATATACACACACGCATGCGCGCGCGGTTATAGTTTAAGAAATAAAATAAGAGAGAGAGAGGAGAGAGAGAGGAGAGAGAGAGAGAGAGAGAGAGAGAGAGAGAGAGAGAGAATCAGACAGACAGAAAGACAGACAGACAGCCGTACACACACACACACACACACACACACACACACACACACACACACACACACACACACACACACACACACACACACACACACACGCACGCACGCACGCACGAAAGAAAACGTTAAGAAGCATCACCACCTCCCAAAGTGTGAACTATCTGAAACCCACACACAGACTGAGAAGCACGAGTAGATAAAGGGAGACAAGCCAGCAACAGGTCATCTACCCTTCCTATCCACACGTTCTGCCGGAAGATGACGGCCCTTTGCACACTGGACAGCCTATGCTACGTGGGGCGAACTCGATGTGTTTGAAGAACGCTGAAACGGCGGAGAACTCTGGGGGCACTCGAACTAGGACACGAACAGGCATGCTCTGCTTGTTGTCAGTCTCACATACGGGCTGACATGCTGATGTGTTCGCACGCCAAGTTCTCTTTTCAATCAAATTGTCGAGTACTTCTTTTCTGATCACGCAGCTTGTTAGATGACGGTTACATTTTTCTCTCGCTTAAATCACACTACAGTGTCTATACGGCAAACGCCGCTGTTTTGCCTACAAGATAATCCGCAAGCTGAAAGGGGTCAGAGTTGAGGGTTACAGCAAAGGTCAAGTAGTCACCACGGAGTTGGAGTTGATGAAAATCGCCCAGCTCTGGGAGAAAAAAAAAGAAATTCTTAAATGTGAGCAAGATGATTTTATTCTGGAATTTGGGTTCAGTAAAATAGCGCAATGCTATTACGTCAGCACGGATAGCAGAATGACGCATGGCTTTTGACTTTTGGTGTTTGTACGCCATTGGTAGAGCACAAAGATTTGGAATTAAAAACTCTAGGGGGCCTAGCAGACGACCGAGAAAAAAAAAAGAAAGGTCACGTGGACCGTTCTGTCATCTACAAAGAAGCAGACACGGGATCTGCCCTGCAGCACTAGCAGCTCGGCTGCTGCAGCTCCTCATTCCTGCGGGAGGTGGCAGCGACCGGCAGAAGACGGCATGTGGCAGGTAGTGGCGGGGCGGCACCGATTTCCTTCCTGGCACCACGAGTGACGACGGGACTGGCCTGTGTCGCCGGGGGACGGTCTCTCGAGGCGGCGGGGCACTTTGACGACGACGCGCTGCCACTCTGCGACTTCCACAGCGGCCTGCACGTCCAGCAGTGCTCCGGAGGAACCCACGACGACGACAACAACCAACATCGACCATCGACGAAGAACAACCTGCAGATGACCGCTCGGCGGTCCTGACGACTTCACCTTCAACCCAGCTCCTGCCTGACGGCGCCGTCTACCTCGGGTCCCTCCACCCCCCAAAGCAAACCACCAGCCCTGACCAACCTGCCAGCCTACAAGTCTCGCCAAGACAAACCAACCCTGACTCAACCTGCCACCCTACAAGTCTTTTCAAGACAGACACCAGCCCTGACCCAACCTGCCAGCCTACATGCCAGCCTACAGGTCTCGCAAGACGATCGACTCCATGCTGCAGCTTGCTGCTGCGACAACCTTGTCCTTGAAAGCTCATGCTGTGAGGACGCAAAACTCATCCAATCCAAGGGATCTGCCTCTGAGTCGGGCAAGGGCTGGGCCGTGCGATGAATATCTATATCGGTACAGGCTGGTATTCCGACAAAAGCCAGGTGCAGCTTTGAGTATAAAAGCGAAAACAGCCTTTGGGGCCTAATCTGTAACCGTGGACTCGAACCTGTACAAGGCCCGGTCTTAAAATAGCCTGGGGAGGCGGACTGCCACGGGAGATAACCGAAACTGTAACAACACACAGCGTGGACAGCAGTAATGTCCCTTTCCTAGTTCTGTTTGTTGATCTGCTTATGATCGACCCTGTCTGCCGGCGCTTAGCGAGTCAATCAAGCGTGTCCTGTCACTGCACGTGTCTGATATGGATTTGTTTTGCCTGCTCCAGTGAGTAGGCCTCGCTTCACACTTCAGTGCCACGAAGCAGAGGTAAAACTCCATTTAGCAGACTGGTTGCAGGGTTTTATTTTTCATGATCTAGTGGCTATGGATTTCTGAAAAAGATTGTAATTGTTTAGAAGTGTGGCGGAACGGAACAGCAATTAGAGATGGAGATTGGTGATAATGGGTTTGATGGGGTGAGAAGGTGAACAGATGGGGAAAGTGACACATGTGGAACGAAGGCGCACACACACACACACACACACACACACACACACACACACACACGCACGCACGCACGCACGCACGCACCCACCCACAACACACACACACCCCACACTACACACACACACACACAACACACACACCCCACACACACACACACAGACGTACACAAGCAAGCACGCACGCACGCACGCACAAACACACACACGCGCAAAAAGAGAGAGAGAGAGAGGGAGGAGAGGAGGGGGGAAGAGAAGGGAGAGAGGAGAGTTGAAAAGAGAAGAGAGGGAGAGAGAGGAGAGAGAGAGAGAGAGAATACGAATCAAATATTTTCTTGAAGGTAAAATGGATAAAAGCTACACCATGCCCTCAAAAACAAAAACGCAAAGAGAGAGAGACAGAGAGAGAGAGGGGAGCAGAGAGGAGAGAGAGAGAGAGAGAATGAGGAAAAAGGGAGAGGAGGAGAGAAGCCGGGAGAGAGAGAGAGAGGGAGAGAGAGGCACAAACGAGGGAAAGAAAATGACAGACAGCAGGGACAGACAGGCAGACGGGCCTCAAATACCAGACGGCGCACGAGTCGAAAAAAAACTTAGTGACGCCAAGGGGAAAGGGAGAACCCCACCAAGCCACGTATAAAAAAGTCAGTCAGCACTGTACTCCCCACAATGCAGCAACAAAAGCAGAGACCCCTGTGACCGACCAGGGCAGAACTACACCAACGCCCCTTTAAAAGTCGTCGAAATGTCTGCCCAAACTGCAGACCAGATTCGCACCAGCAAGTCCAAATTTAAAAAAAAAAAGAAGAATTAGAAAAAATAAAAACTTGATCGAAAAAAAGTGCCGCAATGGCATTTGACATCTTTTCCTTGGGGAAAAAAACACGAAAGTTTTACCCCTTTCCAAAACCAGCGAACTAAAAACCCCATTCGCCCACAGCGCTAATGTTGTCGGAGGAAAGAAATTCTAAGGAGGCTCGACAGCAGATGGTTTCAGAAAAGAAACCAATGTTAATGCTAAAAACCGCCCCAAAAGGGTTTGCCCATTTTAAAACTTGCCCAAACCCCCTGTCTGTACTACATTGCTCATCAAAGGTCAAGACTGGAGCTTAAACAGTTTCTTTCCAGACAACCACAACAGTTGGGGCGTGGCCCTTTGGGCCCCGTTGTTAGACGGTACACCTAACACTGACATTTCTGCACAGCGGGGCCCCTTGTCACATACCCAGGCTCTTTCCCAAAAGTCAAACCCTGCCCCCCCCACCCCCCCCCCCCCCACCCCCCCCCACCCGGCCCCACCCGTCACGGCTACCGCCAAGCGGCCTCGCCCTGCATCCAGTATGGGCGATTTTTTTGCCGAGCCAGTGGCTCTCCATCACTGCACGTGCCCGGGAAAAAAAAACTGCTGTCATTCACAGGGGCCCCGGGGTGTTTTAATGCTGCTGCTGTGCTGGGAGGGGATTTTGGGGGGATGATGAGACTGATGTGTTAGGAAGGTAGGGAGGTTGTGTCTGCTGTGAGGTAGGGGAGGGTTTATGAGCTGTGTAGGGAGGGGAGGTATGATGATACTGCCCGTGAGGTAGGGAGGTATGTGTACTATGAGGCAGGGGGGTATGATGATACTGCTGTGGGTGGGGGGGTATGATGATACTGCTGTGAGGTAGGGGAGGGAGTGATACTGCTGTGGGTAGGGGAGGTATGTTTAGATGCTGTGAGGTAGGGGGGTATGATGATACTATGAGGAGGGGGTTGATGATATGCTGTAAGGTAGGGGAGGTATGTGATACTAGAGGGAGGGATGTATGATGAGAAATGCTGTGAGGTAGGGGAGGTATGATGTACGCTGGAGAAAGGGAGTATGGTGAGACTGCTGTGGGTTGGGGAGTAGAGAGAATGTGTGAGGTAGGGGGTATATGATATGCTGTGAAGAAAGGGAGGTATGTGATACTGCTGGGGTAGGGGAGGTAGATGATATGCTGTGAGGGGAGGGGGGGTATGATGATACTGCGTGAGGTGGGGAGGGGTTTTTGATATGCTGTGAGGTAGGGAGGTATGATGATACTGCTGTGGGGTGAATCATGATGATACTGCTTGAGGTAGGGGGGTATGTGATATGCTGTGAGGAGGGGAGGTATGATGATACTTCTGTGAGGTAGGGGGAGGATGTTTATGCTGTGAGGTAGGTGAGGTATGATTTTACTGCTGTGAGGTAGTGAATCATGTGATACCTGTGGGGTAGGGGAGGTTGATGATATGCTGGGGTAGGGGAGGGATGTGATATGTGTGAGGTAGGGGGGTTGATGTACTGCTGTGAGGTTTTGGGGAGTATGATGTACTGCGTGAGGTTTGGGGAGGTATGATGTATGCTGTGAGGTAAATGAACCTGTGATACTGCTGTGAGGGGGGGGAGGTAGATGATACTGCTGGAGGGGGGGAGGCATGATGATATGTGTGGGCGGAGGGTTTATGATATGCTGAGAGGTAGGGAGGCATGTGATACTGCTGTGAGCAGGAGGTATGATGATACTGCTGTGAGGTAGGGGAGGTATGATGATAATGCTGTGAGGTAGGGGAGGTATATGATACGCTGTGAGGAGGGGAGGGATGTGATACTGTGTGGGTGGGGGGGTATGTGAATGCTGTGGGGAGTGAATCATGATGCTACTGCTGTGAGGTAGAGAGGTATGAAGTTCTGCCCTGAGGTGAGGAGGTGTTGTGGAGGAGAGGGGAGAGAGAGAGAGAGAGAGAGAGAGGGGGGGAGAGAGAAGAGGAAGAGAGAGGGAGAGGGACGGTACACAAAGAGAAGCAAAGGGGGATAAAAAAAGGTTGGAAGGTAGAGGGGAAAGGTTTGGGTACAGAACAGTTTAGGAGAGATTAAGAAACAGAAATGTATGACGTGGACTGGGTAAAATGAAAAGGAACAGCAAGCAGACGGTTGTTTTGGGAAAGTTTTACGAAAAGAAGGCCAAGATGTGGTGTCAAAAGAATAGGAACAAAAGGCCCTAGAAGGGTGCAATGAAAGAGGAAAGAAAGGGCCCTGAAAGTGGTGTCAATGAATGAGAGAAAAAGAAGGCCATATATGTGGTGTAATGAATAGAGAGAAAGAAGGCCATTAATTGGCTGTCAAAGAATAGAGAGACAGAAGGCCATAGAATGTGGCTGTCAAAGAAAAAGAGAAACAGAAGGCCATAAATGTGGCTGTAATGAATAGGAGAACAGAAGGCCATAGAATGTGGCGTGAATGTAGAGGAACGAAGGCCATAGAATGTGGCCCGTAAATTTAATAGGAACGAGGTATAGAAAGTGGTGTCAATGAATGAGGAAAAGAAGGCCATAGAATTGGCTGTCAAAGAAAAGGAGAACGAAGGCATTAAAGTGGCTGGAATGAATAGAGAACAGAAGGCTATGAATGTGGCGGGAATTGAATTAGAACAGAAGGCCCTAGAATGGGCTGTCAATGAAAGAGAGAGAAAGAAAAGGGCCCTGAATGTGGCTGTCAATGAAAGAGAAAGAAGGCATAGAAAGTGGTGTCAATGCTAGAGAACGAAGGCCTAGAATTGCGCAATGAAAGAGAACAGAAGGCCCTAGAATGTGGTGTCAATACTAGGACAGAAGGCCATAGAATTGGTGTCAATGAATAGGAAAAAAAAGGCCATAGAATGTGGTGTCAATGCATAGAGAACAGAAAGGGCCTGAATGTGGTGTCAATGATGAGAGAACGAAAGGCCATAGAAAGTGGCTGCAATGAAAGAACGAAGGGCCTAGATGGTGGCTGTCAATGAAAAGAGAGAACAGGGGGCCAAAGATGTGGTGTCAATGATAGAGAACAGAAGGCCCTAGAAGGGTGTAATGAAAAGGAGAGCAGAAAGGCCAAGAAGTGGTGGGAATGAATAGAGAAAGAAACATAGAATGTGGCTGGGAATGAATAGGAAAGATGGGATAGATGTGGCTGTCAATGAATAGGAAAGAAGGCCACGAAATGTGGGTCAATGAATAGGAACAGAAGGCCCCTAGAATGTGGCTGGGAATGAATGAGAAAAGAAGGCCATAGAATGGGCTGTGAATAAATAGGGAGAACAGAAGACAATACAATGTGGCTGTCAATGAATAGAGAGAACAAAAAAACCAAAAAGAAGGCGGAGGAAAAGCAAAATTCCAAAAAATGCCCCGTTTTCCCCCTGACGAAAACTCCGCAATTTACCCGTTTAAAACCCGGGTTTTCCAAAAACGCTGGTTCGGAAGAAAAGGTCTGGGCTCAAAAGGGAAAGGAAGGTGGTCGGCCTTTCTTGTTCATGCCCGAGTCCACCAATCCCGGACCCCGTGATCTAATTACCTGTTCGTTGGTAGTAACTGGGCACCTTTCTTGCCAGAGCGGGAAAATTGGACGTAAACTGGTGCGGGAGGGGGGGGGGTGGGGGGGGGTGGAGAGGAATGCTTGTCTGTGTTGATAGGTCAAGAGGAGGGGAGGGGGGGGGTGTATTGATTTATTTGTTATTTAAGGGAGATAACTGGGGTCAAAAGGGGGGAGGGGTTGAACCCGGGTAAAGATGGGGACGGAGAGGGGCGAACGGGTGGAGAGGGTGGCAGCGAGGGAGGAGGAGGAGGGGGATGGTTGTGGGTGATGAGGAAAGATAAATGTATCCTGGAAGTAACTAAGAGACCACGTGGGTTCCTCTTTGGAGTTGTGCAGTGGGAGAAAACAAATACGTGTGGAAGTGCAGAGTATCTGTTGGAAATACGGGTGGGAGAGAGAGAAAGCGAGAGAGAGAGAGAGAGAGAGAGAGAGAGAGAGAGAGAGAGGGGAGAGAGAGAGAGAGAGAGAGAGAGAGAGAGAGAGAAAGAGAGAGAGAGAGAGAGAGACAGACAGACAGAGAGACAGACAGAGAGACAGAGAGAGAGAGAGACAGAGAGAGACTGACACTGACACTGATAATTTTTATTGCACTTCGCAAATAAGCCCTATTGGCAAGGGGGTTACAGTTACAAGAGAGAGAGAGAGAGAGAGAGAGAGAGAGAGAGAAGAGAGGAGAGAGAGAGAGAGAGAGAGAGAGAGAGAGAGAGAGAGAGAGAGAGAGACGCAGACGGTATGTTGATATTATCAAAACATTCAGCAGTACGTGTTTTCAATTTTCAAAGTAGAAAGGAAAAAGCAGGGAGAAATTCGATTGCAATTAAACACACACACGCACGCACGCATATGCACGCACGCAAGTACGCACGCAAACACGCACGCACACACGCGCGCATGCACACACACACACACACACACACACACACACACACACACACACACACACACACACACACAAACACACACACACACACACACACACACACACACACACACACACACACACACACACACACACAACACACACACACACACACACACTGCCGACAGCGCTAATGTTGTCGTTCTAAAAGAGCAAAGGCTCAGAAAGCATCAGGGGGGATTTCAATTTTTATTAAGCAACACATAAGAGAATTTATTACTCTATTACCTCAGAATAATAGTGACATTGTTTGGTTAAAAATGAAAGTAACAGGTAACACATTTTATATAGGCAGTGTATATATACCACCCGAAAATTCTTCTTTTGGAAAAGATTACACAAATAAAATTTGGGATAATATAGAAGCTGATCTTGTAAAATTATCATATACGAACGAACAAGTAATACTATGTGGGGATTTTAACGCCAGATCAGGAACGATTCCTGACTTCATTACAATGGAAAGAGAAAGCAACACATATTCTTTGCCTGAAGATTATCCTTTTAGTGATACAGCAAACAGATGCTCAATGGATAAATATGTTCATAAATACGGGAAAAAACTTTCATCCCTGTGCATTGACTGTAACATGTGCATTTTAAATGGGAGGACTCTGGGCGATCTGCAGGGGCAATATACTTGCTTAACACCCAAAGGCTGCAGTGTGGTCGACTATTTCTTGTGTTCACAAAAATTACTGAAGGACATAACAGACATGACAGTTCATAATTTAACAGATTATTCAGACCATTGCCCAATATCGTTAAAATTAATCAACATCTTCCATACAAAACTGAATGCCAGTTAACTGACAAAGATCATGTTAGATATAGAATACCATGACTCGCAGGATAAAAATGTAATGTTCTTTTGGGATGAAAACTCGGATATGAAATTCCTAAGGGTATTAAAATCTTCCGAAATGAAAAAGCGCATTAAGTCAATTAATGATATTATGATAACAGATGACGAGAAGCATTTTAAATCCACGACAGTGGTGAATAATGTCGTTCAAGAGTTCACACAAATGCTGCATGACACTGGCAAACAAGTATTGCCTATAGAACAAAAAGGAAATTGAAGAAAAGAAAAAGAAAGAATAAAAAGTGGTTTGATAAGGAATGTCAGTCACAACGTCGAGAAACTAAATCTTTGTTAAACGCACTAAACAGACAGCCATTTAACAAAATACTTCACCAAAAATATTTCGTTGCAAGGAAAACATATAACAAAATTATTAGAAAGAAAAAGAGACTGTACAAAGCCAATTTAATAACTTTATTGAATAGAAACTTGTCTGAAAATCCAAATGCAGTTTGGAAAACTTAAAGGAATTACAAACCATGGAGACTCAAGAACACACACAACACCTACCAATCAAAACATGGATGACACATATTGAAAACTAATGGGAAAAGAAGTTGAAATGGAAAATAAAGAAGTAATATAGAGGAGAATCAAGAGAATAAAGGCATGAAAGCAGCTCTGAGTGACGTTCATGTGATTATGAGATATCAGTTTATAGAAACCCTAAAAGTAATCAAGAATTTAAAAAAAGAACAAATCTCCTGGAATGGATGGGATAAGGAATGAATTTTTTAAAACTGGGATTTCAGAATTTCTACCCACATTGAAAAACATATTAATTTAGATCTTGTTGCAAAGCGAGACGACTGCAGGCGGAAATCTAAACAAATCTTAAATAATGTTAGCGAACCGCCCAGAGAACGTGGACAAACGAGTTACAAGACAAAACACGACGCGTTTCGACCTCTTAGGTCTTCGTCTGGTGCTAATTAAACGAATAAAACAACGAAATTCACTTAGCTTTGGTCGCTTCAGATCGCTCAGGCTTCAGCGCAGGCAAGAAGGCGTTGAATGAGAACGAGGCTGTTGGAAGGGAAGTAGTGAGCGAGTCAAAGTCGTAATGATGATAATATTACTGATAGGAATACTATTAATGGTCAAATATTGGGGAAAAAAAAAAAAAAAAAAAAAGAAAGAGATCAATCTTGGTGTCATTAAGTATGTGTATGGGAGAAAGGAGAGTGGGTTGGAGGATTCTTAAGCAGCAGGGTTGCCGTGGCAACAGTCCCAGAGGGATGGTGATGTCAGTTGCTTGGGTAGTATCAATACACAATAGTATTACTGAATGATATTGCTAACAACGATAGTGAAGGTTAAGGTAACGAAAGCATGATACAGAAATATATTTAGAAAATACATTTTTATGATAATCAAATAAATAAATAAAGAAACATTAAAAAAAAAATTAAATAAAAATAATAATAATAAATTTAAAAAAAAAATAATCATAATAAATGCATAAATAAGATAGCTATAAGTTATGTGTGAGGTGAATAGTGGGAGATAAGGTAGTATGTGTTGTGTGTAGTGGGAGGATATAGTGGGCTGAGATTGATATATATATATCTCTCCCCCCCCCCCCCCTATTTTTCACGACCAACGATAAAGGAGCTAGCATTCTATTCATTATGTGTGTGTGTATGTGTGTGTGTGTGAGTGTGAGTGTGTGTGTGTGTGTGTGTGTGTGTGTGTGTGTGTGTGTGTGTGTGTGTGTGTGTGTATGTGTTCATTTGTAATATCAGCCTTATTCATTGGTTACCCCACCTCCACCCCCAACAACCGCCATACCCACCAACATCCCTACACACATCATTACTAGGGCAGGGGGGGGGGGGATTAAGTCGATTGATGTAGCAAATGGAGAGACTCAGAGAGTGTGGGAAAAGGGAAGGGGAAGATAGCTGCAACCTATGTCTGAGGTAAACAGAGGTAGGGTGTGCGTAGGTGGAGGATATTTCAGGCTGGAGCTGCAGAGATGGAATGGCACATACTACTTTTGGACGTTGATGCCATGAGGGTGCACGGTGCCCAGTTTGGCAATGAGATGAGATTCCTGCTTAAGGGCGTTCAAAGTTGTCACTCTTAGATTGCCAAAGTGCCAAGACTTTGACATGGTTGATGTTGTGTTGGCATGGTTGAAGTGTAGAGCGACTGGTTTGGGCCGATGGTGGCGGATGTCGGCCAGGTGTTCAGAGATGCGCGTCTCAAGTGTGCGAGATGTCTCACCTACATAGATCTTACCGCACAGCTGACAGTGGATGGCATACACAATGTTGTGGCTCTGGCAGGAGAAAGTGCTTTTAAATTTAGTGAAAGAAGCCTGTGGGGCCATGTAGGATGGTGTCTGGTTTGGTGAGAGAGCAGATTTTGCAGTTGGGTTTTGAGCAGGGGAAAGTACTGGTGGCTTAGGTGTGAAGATTTTGTTCAGCTTAGAGCGCACCAGTAGGTCGTTGAGGTTTTTGTCACGTTTGAAAGTGATCATTGGTTTCGTCTCAAAGGCAGGTTTATGATTTTCTACCATGTGCCAGTTAGATTTCAGGATCCTGCAGATGGGCAGATTTTGAGGATGGAAGAGAAGGCAGGCAGTGGGTCTGTCTGTCTCTTTGGGAGGTTTAGTTTCCAGAGTAGATGTTCTGGATTTAGCTGCAGTGCGGCTGAGAGCATCATTGATGACGGCACTAGGGTATCCACGGTTGGTGAAAAAAATCAGACATTTTGGCTGCTTGTATAGTGAAATTCTTCTTCGCTAGAGCAGAGTCTGCGTAGGCGAAGGAATTCAGAATAAGGAATGCTATTTTTAGTGGACTGGTGGTGGGAAGATGTGTAGTCCAGGTATGAGTGTGCATCAGTAGGTTTGTAGAAGACTGAGGTTTGAAGCAGTCCATCTTTGAGGGAGATAGTGATGTCCAGGAAATTAACTGACTGTGAAATGGTGTAGGTCAGCTGGATGGATGGATGGAAGGTCTGTGCAAAGTTGAGGAAATTCTGGAGGTCATGTTCTGGCATGGATGTGGCTCCCAATCCATCATCTATGTATTTTTTTGTAGAGCTATTAATAATTTAATTTTTTAATACTGGTCAATATCCAGATTTATGGAAAAGGGGCCTTTCGGTTCCTATTTACAAAGGAGGAGGGCAAAATGAACCCTAGCAACTACAGGGGAATAACTCTTAATTGTGCATTAAGCAACGTATTATGCCAAATACTAAATACTCGAATAAACAATCATTTGGAATCAAATAATCTTTTATCTAATGTACAAGCAGGTTTCAGAAAAAAACACAAAACCCGCAGATCATATTTTTGTCTTAAAAAGTATAGTAGACCCCTACATTAAAATCGCCCTAACGGCAGATTGTATACATGCTTTGTCGATTTTCAGAAAGCATTTGATAAAAATTTCCCACGAAGGGATATTAATAAAATTACAAAGATTTGGCATTCGTGGTAGATGGTTTGATTTAGTCAAAAACATGCACACAAATGCACAAATCTTTTCAGTTGGTAAAAACGGAGCCTGCTATTCAGTATATGTACGAAGAGGAATTTTGCAAGGAAACTCTTGAGTCCAACATTATTTAATATGTTTATAACGATCTAACAAACAAGATTCCAACTGAGGAATCACCATCACTGGATCATTCAAGCAATACAAGAGTTATCTGCTTTATTGTATGCAGATGACCTTGTACTCCTTGCAACATCGAAACTAGGTTTACAATCAAAATTAGACCAATTACATTTATATTGTAAAGAGTGGGGGTTACTAATTAACATCGAAAAGACGAAAATACTAATATTTTCCAAAACAGAACCCAAAAGTCGTTTATTTTTTAAATGTGGTAAATTTCATTGAAACAGCAGAAAAAATACAAATATCTTGGAATAATATTTCATAAATCAGGAAACTTGACATCGCAGCGGAACATCTAAGTAACCAAGGTAATAAAGCAACATATTCCTTAAAAAGAGCGTTTAAAAATCAAATATTGATTTTAAACTTGTTCTAAAGTTTTTTGATAGTTTATTTCACCAATATTAATGTATGGCGCGGATGTATGGCTACCTTTTTGCTTAAAATTAAATGATAATTTCAATTTAGATAATCTGTTTAATCATTGCCTTTCAAATAGTTTTACCCATGAACATACTCAACACAAGTTCTTCAAGCAAATGGTAGGTGTACACAAAAAAGCTATAAACTTAGCTGTAATTGGAGAACTCGGAAGTTTTCCAATTAGCTTAACAATAATTCATCAGATATAAAGTTTTGGCATTATTTTAGAATCTGAAGACAACTCGCTTATTAAAATCATATACACTAACATGTTAAACAACGAAGATCAGCAAACACCTTGGTTTAGATTTGTCAAACAAATTCTCAGCCTAATGGGATTGAAGCATGTTTGGAATAACCAGCATACTTTTAATATAACAAGTTGTGTTATGTGGTCAAGAATAAACTAAAAGATGAATATGTATTATTTTTGGGAAAGAAAAAAAATCAGAAACAGAATCAAAACTAAACTTTTATGACAATATTACAACAGATTACAGAATGGAACCTATTTAGCAAATGTTTCAT
>CM031619.1:244523-249523 GCA_018398815.1 Conus ventricosus
ACATGAGAGAAAACTGTCCATCATCAGTAACAATCAGCAACAAGTAGATCCGAAAGGAACAGAACCAGCAGGAAGAGAGATCTATCAGCCATTCAAACTCTAGATCTGTCAACTATCAAACTACACATATCAGGTGAACTATCAAATTAAACGTGTGTGATTTATCAAACTAAAAGCTGTGACCTTTCGAACTTAAATCTGTGAATGTTCACACCAAACATATGTGATCTATGGAATTAACTATCTGTGAACTATCAAACTAAAAAGCCGTGAACAATCAAACTGAAGATCTGTGTATCACCAAGCAAACGATTTGTGATCTGTTGAAAGTAATGATGTGGGAACTACAAAAATAAAGACCTGTGAATTGATGAACCACAGATGAGCCACCAACCTAAAGATATGTGAACTATTAAACAAAGATCTCTGCACTATCAAACAAAGATCTGTGAACTATCAAACAAAGATCTGTGAATTGTTACACCACAGATGAGCCACCAACCTAAAGATCTGTGAAACTATTAAACAAGATCTGACAACTGTCAAACAAAGATCTGTAGACTATCAAACAAAGATCTGTGAACTATCAACCAAGATCGTGAATTGTTACACACAGATGAGCCATCAATCTAAAAACCTGTGAGCTATCAAACAAGATCTGTCAACTATTAAACAAAGTCTGTGCACTATCAAACAAAGATCTGTCAACTATTAAACAAAGATCTGTGCATATCAAGCAAAGATCTGTGAACTATTAAGCAAAAGTCTGTGCATTATTTAAACAAAGATCTATGAACTATTAAGCAAAAGTCTGTGAATTATCAAAGATCTACGAAGTATTAACAAAGATCTGTGAACTTTTAGCAAAAGTCTGTGCATAATTAAACAAAGATCTGTGAACTATTAAGCAAAAGTCTGTGCATTATTAAACAGAGATCTATGAACTATCAGCAAAAGTCTGTGCATTATTAAACCAAAGATCTGTTGAAACTATAAGCAAAGTCTGTGCATTATTAAACAAAGATCTGTGAACTATTAAGCAAAAGTCTGTGAATTATTAAAAAGAGATCTGTGAAACTATTAGGCAAAAGTCTGTGCATTATTAAACAAAGATCTATGAACTATTAAGCAAAAGTCTGTGCATTATTAAACAAAGATGTGTGTACTATTAAGCAAAAGTCTGTGCATTATTAAACAAGATCTGTGAAACTATCAAGCAAAAGTCTGTGCATTATTAAACAAAGATCTGTGAACTTTAAGCAAAAGTCTGTGAATTATCAAACAAAGATCTACGAAGTATTAAAACAAAGATCTGTGAACTATTAAGCAAAATTCTGTGCATAATTAAAACAAAGATCTGTGAACATTAAGCAAAAGTCTTGTGAATTATTAAAAAAGATCTGAGAAACTATTAAGCAAAAGTCTGTGCATTATTAAACAAAGATCTATGAACTATTAAGCAAAAGTCTTGTGCATTATTAAACAAAGATGTGTGTACTATTAAGCAAAAGTCTGTGCATTATTAAACAAAGATCTATGAACTATTAAGCAAAAGTCTGTGCATTATTAAACAAAGATCTATGAACTATCAAGCAAAAGTCGTGCATTATTAAACAAAGATGTGTTGTACTATGAAAATAAAGCAGTGTTCCATGAAACTAAAGATCCGTGATCGACAACATCAAGAGCTGTGAATTCTCAACCTTGGGGGAAAAATGAGCTATTGAACAACAGAAATGTGACCTATTCAATCTAATATCCGTAGACTAATAGACGCAAGATCTGTGAATAAACAATGGGAATCTGAACCATCTCATTAAGATAAATGAGTCATAAAACTAACGAATCTAACCCGAAGACATTCGAACAGTTTACCATCAAACTCCAAGAGAAAAGAATAGTGAAGATTCAAGCTTGCATTTGTCCATAAAGAAAATTGAATGTCAGGACCAACAAAAGCGATGCTCCATCGTAAAGAATGAGGATATACTCGTGTGGGAACGCATTGTGTGTGTGTGTGTTCTTCAATTTAACGTCTATCCACGTTAAGTGATATTAGACAATATGTGTGTGTGTGTGTGTGTGTGTGTGTGTGTGTGTGTGATGTGTGTATGTGTGTGTGTGTGTGTGTGTGTGTGGTGTGTGTGTGGTGTGTGTGTGTGTGTGTGTGTGTGTGTGCGTGCGCGCGCGCGCGTGTGTGTGTACGCGCACGTGTGCGTGGTGCGTGTGTGTGTGTGTGGGATGGGGGGGGGTGGGGGGGGAGTGCGGGAGGAAAGAGAGAGAGAGAGAGATAGAGAGACAGACACACACACACACACAGGAAGGGCTAGAGAGAAAGAAAGAGAAGGATGGGGAAGGAGAGAGAGAGAGAGAGAGAGAGGAGAGAGGTGAGAGAGAGAGAGAGAGAGGAGAGAGAGAGAGAGAGAGGGGGGGGGGGAGAGAGTGAGAGAGGAGAGAGAGCGGAGAGAGAGAGGAGAGAGAGAGAGGAGGAGAGAGAGAGAGAGGAGGAGAGAGAGAGAGGAGGAGAGGAGAGAGAGAAGAGAGGAGGAAGAAGAGAACAAAACAGCGACCTTCATTGACCTACATTTTGAACTCTCACTGATTACATCGTCACAGTCATCCCCTGACTTTCAACAACGAAGGGGGAAAAGAAAAGAAAAAAGAAAAAAAAAAAGAAAAAAAAAGAAGACAACGGAGGTAACCCAGTTAATCAGAGGGGGAGGGCCCGAAAATGACGTCACTGTCAGCGCCTGCACGCAGCCAGAGACTCAAGAGTGCATGTCAACAGCCACTGCTGTGAGGACCAGACTGCAACCATCTGCTGAAAGACTGCATCACGAACCCAGACACTCTGAGGGAAAGAACATTTGCGCCTTCTTCCCCAAACAACACCGCCAACATCATCAACATTTACACAGCATTACAACTGATGAGTATCTATTCAACCAGGCCCAAATCCGTCAGTGTTTTCAAACGTAAACAAAAAACAAAACAAAAAAAACAAAAACGAAAAATTTAAAAACTCTAAATTTTCCAAACATTGAAAGAGAAATTCTTGCAAGTATCATTCTGTGGATGTTGAGAAAATTGCATGATGAAAAGAAGAGAGACTATAAGATGTGACATAAGATGAACGGCAATACACAACTACCAGACGTGAGAGGTAAGACTCGTGATCAGATTATAAGACAGCAGAGAAAGCAGTACAGAGGCGAAGAATTCCGTAAACGATGAGTCAACGGGGACCAGAGAAGAGGACCAAATTTTTGAAAAGAAAGAAAGGAGAATAGGAAAAAAAGATGGAAAAGCAACAATAATCAGAATGAAAGAAGAAGTAGACGAGGAGGAGGAGGAGGAGGAGGAGGAGGAGGAGGAGGAGGAGGAGGAGGAGGAGGAGGAGGAGGAGGACAACAAGGGCAACAACATCACCAACGACCACAGTCACGATGTTGGAGAAGAAAAATACAACGACATCATGGATGAACCAGTAAAGGATTGTGCTGACGAAGGTGGTAGTGAATACACCCCAAACAAACAGACATGACCCAGTGAAGAAGAAGAAGAAGAAGAAGAAGAAGAAGAAGAAGAAGAAGAAGAAGAGAGAAGAAGAAAAAGGGAAGGAGGAGGAGAGGAGGAGGAGGAGGAGGAGGAGGAGGAGGAGAAGAAGAAGAAGAAGAAGAAGAAGAAGAAAAAAGAAGAAGAAGAAGAAGAAGAAGAAGAAGAAGAACAACAACAACAACAACAACAACAAACAACAACAACAACAACAACAAAAAGGAGAGGGAGAAACGAGAGTTTAAAGGGGACAGTAGACGACTGATTAAGACAGTGACTGGTAGTTGAAGACGATTGTAGGACTGCTGATAGACACTGGCTAGAAGTTTAAGTGAGAAGACAATGTCAGACAATGGCTAGAAGTCAGGGAGACAATGTCAGACAATGTCTGGCACTCTATGGCGTCTGTAGACTGCTGGCAGACAGAACCCTGTGGTTGGCTCCTAGAGAGACAATGTCTGGCACTCTATGGCGTCTGTAGACTGCTGGCAGACAGAACCCTGTGGTTGGCTTCTAGAGAGACAATGTCTGGCATCTATGGGGTCTGCAGACTGCTGGCAGACAGAGCCCTGTGGTTGGCTCCTAGAGAGACAATGTCTGGCACTCTAGGGGGTTTCTGCAGACTGCTGGCAGACAGAAGCCCTGTGGTTTGGCTCCTAGAGAGACAATGTCTGGCACTCTATGGGGTCTGCAGACTGCTGGCAGACAGAGCCCTGTGGTTGGCTCCTAGAGGGGGGTTCAGGGGTTCCAGTCGGGCCGGGAGCAGACGGGTGGGGGAGGGAGACCCCGGGTGGAGATGGGAAAAGCCACGGGTGGGGGAGGGGGGACCCCCGGGTGGGGATGGGAGAGCCAGGGTGGGGGAAGGCGATCCTCTCCTCTGGGTCCCCATCTCGTGGAGGGAGGCGTCACGGGGGGTCCGGACGGTAGCGCCTCCTGTCGGCCAGCTGGGGCGGTATCTGCACAGCAGAGAGAGAGAGAGAGAGAGAGAGAGAGAGAGAGAGAGAGAGGAGAGAGAGAGAGGGGAGATGAGAGAGAGGAGAGAGAGAGGAGGGGAGAGAGGAGAGCATACAGAGGTTTGGAGGTTCGTCCCCTGGATTTGAAGGGGGCTGTGATACGACGGTAAATGAAGCACTGCGGCAGCGTTAACGAAAAAGATAGTCACGCGGCTGTACGAACAACAAATGGAATCATTCTTCATTTTTTGCAATCTCTCAACCACAAACACCGTACCAAATCATAGATAGCCATACAGACACAGAAGACAGACAGGACAGACAGGCACACAGATGGACAGACAGACACAGACATATTTTCTTAGATAGACAGACAGACACAGACAGGACAAAGACAGACAGACAGATCAAGAGCCTCGAGGCAGACAGAAAGACAGACAGAAATGACAGACAGACATATTTTTGTAACCAAGTGATCAAACGGTGCATATT
>CM031619.1:272023-282023 GCA_018398815.1 Conus ventricosus
TACTTACATACTTAATCCCCTACTTACTTGCCCATTACCTTACTTACATACTTAATCCCCTACTTACTTGCCCATTACCTTACTTACATACTTAATCCCCTACTTACTTGCCCATTACCTTACTTACATACTTAATCCCCTACTTACTTGCCATTACCTTACTTACATACTTAATCCCCTACTTACTTGCCCATTACCTTACTTACATACGTATTCACCTACTTACTTGCCCATTACCTTACTTACATACTTAATCCCCTACTTACTTGCCCATTACCTTACTTACATACTTAATCCCCTACTACTTGCCCATTACCTTACTTACATACGTATTCACCTACTTACTTGCCCATTACCTTACTCACATACTTATTCACCTACTTACTTGCCCATTACCTTACTTACATACTTATCTACGTACTTACTTGCCCATTACCTTACTTACAGACTTATTCACCTACTGTCTAATTGACTGTTTTTTGTTGGTTGTTTTTTTAAAATAAACCAAAAAAAGTAGTGACAATTCCTTGCTGTGAGACTTGCAGCTCTTTTCTCCACGCTGTGTTCCCTGATCTGTCGGCGTGCAAGTCGCCTACCGTGCTGTCTTCATTGTGGAATAAGTGAGCACAGCACACGTCATCACTGGGTCTTTGATGTCGCCGATAATCCTGTCAAGTCGGAGATCAGATCGATATCCAATTTCATTATCAAACAATCTGAAATGATGGACAAAGAATGGCGGATGACAGCACTGGCTTAGGCAGTCATTGCTGGTGGAAATTGAGCATGCCACATCTCTGGCTTGCGGCAGTTCTCTGTCTGTCTGTCTGTCTGTCTGTCTGTCTGTCTGTCTGTCTGGCTCTCTCTCTCTCTCTCTCTCTCTCTCTCTCCTCTCTCTCTCTCCTCTCTCTCTCTCTCTCTCTCTCTCATCAGTGCACTGTGGTCTCTGATCCTTCACAATGCTGGCACAGTGCGCAGGTTCCATGGATACGCCTGCAGGCAGTCTCTGTTCTTGGAGAAATGGAAACCTGGTGCTCCTGGAACCGTGGTCGGCTGCCACATCATTACGATGACAGTGGGGATGGTGGGGATGATGATGGCGATGGTGATAATGATGTTGATGGTGATGGTGATCATGATGACAGTGGTGATGGTGATGATAATAATTATACTGCTGTTGCTGTTGGTGCTGCTGCTGCTGATGATGATGGTGACGATGACGATGATGATGATGATGACTACGACGACGACGACGATGGCGTTAGTGATAATGCTCTTTGTTGATGATGATGATGATGATGGTGGTGGTGATGATGATGATGATGATGATGATGATGATGATGATGATGATGATGATGATGATGATGATGATGTGATGATGATGATGATCATGATGATGATGATCATGATGATGATGATGATGATGATGATGATCATGATGATCATGATGATCATGATAACCTCAAAGGCAGGCGCTGGAGAGATTTGATGGTTCAATTCACACTTATGTATTTTGATCCCGGACATGTTCGAGGTTGGCTGAAATTGGGGGGTAGGGGAGGGGGGGGGGGGTGCATGCCTGCGCGCGCATGTGTCTGCATGTGTTAAGGATCTGTGCACGCGCTCACACTCAAACCCTCTTATCTACTCTCTTTTTTACCCGCTCGTTTACTGGTTGACTCCCTGGTTGGCCTGCACACCCCACCGTTCAGTGAGTGGGTCAGTCATCGGCCTGATGGCCCGGGCCTTTCATGGCTTGCTCCAGTTATTCCCCCTGATCCCCCCCCCCCCCCCCCCCCTGCCATGGAAAGCCCCGTCCTCCTGCCCGCCCTCCCTGACGTCACACCCATATCGATCAGGGGCTCAACGGCGCTGGAATCAATGATGTATGTTCCTGCTGCCAGTCCCATGCCGCTGACAGAGGCGGTGGTGTATGGACGGGTGTTGATGATGGCCGTGGTGTATGGGCGGGTGTTGTTGTTGGGGTGTGCGCTAGATAACAGCTGTAGACGTCAGTCACTCTGCACGACAACAGCCGCTGATGGGGATTTCATTTGGGTGACGTAGACAGCTGGTTTTCTGCCCCCCCCCCCCCCCCCCCCTTTTTTGCTTGCTTGCTGTCCCCGCCGCTCATTCCGACACCCTGTCCACAGCCACAGCCGGCCCGACCAGCTGTCCCACGCCGCTCATTCCGACACCTGTCCACAGCCACAGCCCGGCCCGACCAGCCGCAGCCTTGACACCGGCAACCCACAGGGAGCGGTCAGTGTCAAGTCGTCAAGAGGCAACCCACTGGAGAAGACACTGCACTGCTGCCGAGTCACTTCGGTGGTGTTCAGTGGCGCCTGTTCTGATCCAACATAGGCAGGACACCACCTACTAGGCGCCCAGTGCCGAGCAGCGTGGAACGAAGACCTGCATGGTTATCTAGGACCATTATCAAAACTATACTAATATTGGAGTTTTATCAAAGCATGTTTCTCTGGCATACATTTTTTTAAATAGCCGTACTATGTTCCAAGTCACCACACAGTCCAGTACACAAACATCTCTGCTCGCACTTATCAAATCCGAACCTAGAAAGGGCCTACATTCCCCGTGCTCCTGTCCAAGACCTATCTACAGGCCCCAGTGGAGGGACTGTATCTCCCCATGACTCTTCAAGACCATTCTACAGGGAAACAGTGGAGGGTGGACATGTATCTCCCCATGACCATGATCCTTGTCCAAGACCATTCTACAGGGCACAGTGGAGGGTGGACATGTATCTCCCATACCATGATTCCTTGTCCAAGACCATTCTACGGGGTACAGTGGAGGGTGGACAGACCATTCACAGGGTACAGTGAGGGTGACATCAATCTCATCTCGACTCTTTGTGTCAAGACCATTTTGCAGGTTGTACTGGTGTTGTATGAACATTCTAGAAGCAGAATAAAAAAAAATTTCTGAATGGACAAATCAAGAAGTGAAGTGATACAACACCTCTATCTTGTTGTGACAGGACTGAGACAGAGGGCTGTGACGATCCATTGACTGACCAGCCATCCATTCCAGAACCCTCATGGCTGTCATGTCCTGGGACAAGTCCATGACTCCAGAACCCTCATGGCTTCATGTCCTGGACAGTTCCATGATCCTAGAACCCTCATGGCTTCATGTCCTGGGAAATACCATGGACTGACCAGCCATCCATTCCAGAACCCTATGCTTCATGTCGTGGGACAGGTCCATGACTCCAGAACCCATGGCTTCCATGTCTGGACAGTCCATGACTCCAGAACCCTTATGGCTTCATGTCGTGGGAAGTCCATTACTAAGAGACCCTTCTGGCTTCATGTCGTGGGACAGTCCATGACTCCAGAACCTTCATGGCTTCATGTCCTGGACAAACCCATGACTTTACCAGGCCATCCATTCCAGAACCCTCATGGCTTCATGTCCTGGGACAGTCCATGAATCCAAACCCCCATGGCTTCATGTCTGGACAATGCCATGACTGACCCCTTCCATTCCAGAACCCTCATCGCTTCATGTCCTGGGAGACATCCATGACTGACCCAGCCTTCCATTCCAGAACCTCATGGTTCATGTCCTGGGAAATCCATGACTGACAGCCCTTCCATTCCAGAACCCTCATGGCTTCATGTCCTGGGAGAATCCATGACTGACCAGCCTTCCATTCCAGAACCTCATGGCTTCATGTCTGGGAGAATCCTGACTGACCACCCTTCCTTCAGAACCCTCATGGCTTCATGTCCTGGGAGAATCCTGATCTGCCACCCTTCCATTCCAGAACCTCATGGCTTCATGTCCTGGGAGAATCCATGACTGACCAGCCTTCCATTCCAGAACCCTCATGGCTTCATGTCCTGGGACAGTCCATGACTCCAGAACCTCAGGCTCTCAGTCCTGGACAGTCCATGACTCCAGAACCCTCATGGCTTCATGTCGGGGACATTCCATGACTCCAGAACCCTCATGGTTCATGTCGTGGACAGTCCAATACTCCGACCTCATGGCTTCATGTCGTGGGACAGTCCCATTACTCCAGAACCCTTTGGCTTCATGTCGTGGACAGGTCCTGACCTCCGAACCCTCGTGGTTCATGTCCTGGGACAATCCGACTGACCAGCCATCCATTCCGAACCCTCATGCTTCATGTCCTGGGACAGTCCATGACATCCGAACCCTCATGGCTTCATGTCGTGGGACGTCCATGACTCCGAACCCTCATGGCGTCATGTCGTGGGACAGTCCAATACTCCGAACCCTCATGGCTTCATGTCGTGGGACAGTCCATGACTCCAGAACCCTCATGGCTTCATGTCGTGGGACAGTCAAAACGAACACCACAATGTGTCCACATTCCGCTCTGTATTTGGCCAAGTCGTATGTTGCCTTGAGTACATGTATTGAACACATTGGAATAGGCACCGTGACTTCCACTGTCAAATACATTGGTGTTTCCACGTAAAGAATTGTGAGAAAGAAGAAAGTCAGAAATAATCACGCGTGGTGCGTGCGCACGCGTGCCTGTGTGTGTGTGGTGTGTGTGTGTGTGTGTGTGTGTGTGTGTGGTGTGTGTGTGTTGGGTTGTGTGATGTGTGTGTGTGTGTGTGTGTGGTGTGTGTGTGTGGTGTGTGTGTGCATATGTCTGAGCGCGTAGCTTACCGTTCGCCGTATCCCCGTCTGGTCCAAATTTCGTGCATCACAACCCAACAAGGAAGACAATAAATCGTTGGAAAGGAGGGGGAGAGGGTTGAAGAGGGCAAGAAGAAGGTGAGGTGTGTTGACAGCAGTTGCAGAACTAGGTGGAGGGCTGATAGCTGTCTTGCCCAGGCTGTAGGTGATCCGAAGAGGCGATAGGTTCACTAGATCTGGGGCCCTCCAGTGAAGCTGAAGCACGTGTGTGGAAAGAAGACACGGGGAGCAAACCCGACCTTCAGGAGTCATTCCCCCCTTGCTTGGCGTTCCGGCCACAGAAGTGGAAAAGAGGCCCGTCAATTTCGGATTTGAGATCAACCCCGCCTTCAGTGCCCTTGACGGCATGAGAGAGGTAAAGATGGATTGAAAGGGATTGGGTCAGAAGCGCCCTTGCTTAATGCCATTTAAAATCTCCAAAGATGTAGTTGCGTTCACAGCCAGGGCGTCAAAGACAGGCGTTTTCATGGAAGGGACAACTCGGTTCAAGGGTCTTCCGGACCATTGGGTTTGACAGGTCGTGGCCTTGGTCAGCTCAGAACACATAGCATGGATGCCTAGATTTGCCCTGAGGAAATCTTGTGAATTTGCACACATGGCAAAAATCGAGTTGTTTGTTATCATAGCTTGGGAGAAAGAAAAATCGATTCAGATAGAAAGTGATTTACTGACAAATCAAGACAGGTCAATCTTTATGTTCAATATGACACCTCTATGTGTTATGGACTTAAAGCGATTAAAGCAAACGAAAACTAAACTGAGTATGTTGAAATATTGAGTCTTAGTGGGGGAGAAACCACTAGAGTAATAAAGCTTATTCCGATCAGCAGGTAAAGTCCGAGGTAAACAAGGCAGCAAAGCCAACTAGAAAGAGAAAGCACTCTGAATAATGTTCACGGAGAATATCGGACAGTAGTACTACAGAATACAGGAAGGTAGGCAAGACCACTGGACATGACACTACAGAATCACAGAAGGTAGGAACGACCACTGGACAATGACACTACAGAATCACAGGAAGGTAGGACGGACACTGACAATGACACTACAGAATACAGGAAGGTAGGCAAGACCACTGGACAATGAAACAAAGAGAATGCTGGGCTGTGGAAGTGACAGTGAAACATTAAAGGTAAATCACAGACGACGAAAAATGTTTGTATGATTGAACAATATAATCACAGCAACGTCCAGATGGAGATCTAGGACAACATATCATTGTGGCATGGTAAACTGCGCGACATACAGCAATGTGTAGAGATACATCTAGAGCGAGGAAACATTGTGGTTCAATGAAACATACAACATAACACAGTAAGGTGTAACTATAAATCTTGAACATTACAGAATTGTGATATAGGAGAGAGAGAAAAAAAAGTGACCACACAGTAATGTATAATATTTATGTACTGAACAATTAAGAAGTCAAAGAGCGGTGGGGTAATCTGAAAGAACTGAGCAATGCAGGAATGTAAGGTATGTCAATCATGTGCTTTGGTCCTACATGGACATGCGGTCATAGCTTTTTTAAAAAACTATCCCACCATATGCTACACACCACTGCTGTCACTGCGGCGGCCGAACATGGTCACGCGGTAGCCCCGCCTTTTCCGTGGGTCCTGGCCGTCTTCCTGCTCAGGCCCTTGCTGGTGAAGGTCCATACCCAGCACCCCCAGAACGACACCCAGCAGCAGACACACCGCCATGGCCCCCCCACACCTTGCTGGACCAGCGGGGGTCGGGAGCCGAGGTCAGCTTGCGGACAGTCCTGGACAGCCTTGAACGATCCACGTGGAGATGAGGATGCAGCGGCCTCCCGTCTCTGCTGTCCGCCGGCTTTGCTGGGGTGGCGTGGAAGGAGCTTCCCGGAGAGTCTGCCAGGGTGTGGTTCAGGGCTCTGTGGGGTTCCATGTCTCTGCTGTCCGCCGGCTTTGCTGGGGTGGCGTGGAAGGAGCTTCCCAGAGAGTCTGCCAGGGTGTGGTTTAGGGCTCTGTGGGGTTCCATGTCTCTGCTGTCCGCCGGCTTTGCTGGGTGGCGTGGAAGGAGCTTCCCGAGAGTCTGCCAGGGTGTGGTTCAGGGCTCTGTGGGGTTCCATGTCTCTGCTGTCCGCCGGCTTTGCTGGGGTGGCGTGGAAGGAGCTTCCCGGAGAGTCTGCCAGGGTGTGGTTCAGGGCTCTGTGGGTTCCATGTCTCTGCTGTCCGCCGGCTTTGCTGGGGTGGCGTGGAAGGAGCTTCCCGGAAGTCTGCCAGGGTGTGGTTCAGGGCTCTGTGGGGTTCCATGTCTCTGCTGTCCGCCGGCTTTGCTGGGGTGGCGTGGAAGGAGCTTCCCGGAGAGTCTGCCAGGGTGTGGTTCAGGGCTCTGTGGGGTTCCATGTCTCTGCTGTCCGCCGGCTTTGCTGGGGTGGCGTGGAAGGAGCTTCCCGAGAGTCTGCCAGGGTGTGGTTCAGGGCTCTGTGGGTTCCATGTCTCTGCTGTCCGCCGGCTTTGCTGGGTGGCGTGGAAGGAGCTTCCCGAGAGTCTGCCAGGGTGTGGTTCAGGGCTCTGTGGGGTTCCATGTCTCTGCTGTCCGCCGGCTTTGCTGGGTGGCGTGGAAGGAGCTTCCCGGAGAGTCTGCCAGGGTGTGGTTCAGGGCTCTGTGGGGTTCCATGTCTCTGCTGTCCGCCGGCTTTGCTGGGGTGGCGTGGAAGGAGCTTCCCGGAGAGTCTGCCAGGGTGTGGTTCAGGGCTCTGTGGGGTTCCATGTCTCTGCTGTCCGCCGGCTTTGCTGGGGTGGCGTGGAAGGAGCTTCCCAGAGAGTCTGCCAGGGTGTGGTTCAGGCTCTGTGGGGTTCCATGTCTCTGCTGTCCGCCGGCTTTGCTGGGGTGGCGTGGAAGGAGCTTCCCGGAGAGTCTGCCAGGGTGTGGTTCAGGGCTCTGTGGGGTTCCATGTCTCTGCTGTCCGCCGGCTTTGCTGGGGTGGCGTGGAAGGAGCTTCCCGGAGAGTCTGCCAGGGTGTGGTTCAGGGCTCTGTGGGGTTCCATGTCTCTGCTGTCCGCCGGCTTTGCTGGGGTGGCGTGGAAGGAGCTTCCCGGAGAGTCTGCCAGGGTGTGGTTCAGGGCTCTGTGGGGTTCCATGTCTCTGCTGTCCGCCGGCTTTGCTGGGGTGGCGTGGAAGGAGCTTCCCGGAGAGTCTGCCAGGGTGTGGTTCAGGGCTCTGTGGGGTTCCATGTCTCTGCTGTCCGCCGGCTTTGCTGGGGTGGCGTGGAAGGAGCTTCCCGGAGAGTCTGCCAGGGTGTGGTTTAGGGCTCTGTGGGGTTCCATGTCTCTGCTGTCCGCCTGCTTTGCTGGGGTGGCGTGGAAGGAGCTTCCCGGAGAGTCTGCCAGGGTGTGGTTTAGGGCTCTGTGGGGTTCCATGTCTCTGCTGTCCGCCGGCTTTGCTGGGGTGGCGTGGAAGGAGCTTCCCGGAGAGTCTGCCAGGGTGTGGTTCAGGCTCTGTGGGGTTCCATGTCTCTGCTGTCCGCCGGCTTTGCTGGGGTGGCGTGGAAGGAGCTTCCCGGAGAGTCTGCCAGGGTGTGGTTCAGGGCTCTGTGGGGTTCCATGTCTCTGCTGTCCGCCTGCTTTGCTGGGTGGCGTGGAAGGAGCTTCCCGGAGAGTCTGCCAGGGTGTGGTTCAGGGCTCTGTGGGGTTCCATGTCTCTGCTGTCCGCCGGCTTTGCTGGGGTGGCGTGGAAGGAGCTTCCCGGAGAGTCTGCCAGGGTGTGGTTCAGGGCTCTGTGGGGTTCCATCTTACAAGTGCAGTGATAGAGCTTGCGCGTGTGATGTGGCTTCTCCTGCAGCGAGGTGGAATTGGACGTGACGTTATTTAGGGTGGAGCTCCCTCCTTCAGTTTGTCGTTTGGATCTTCTGTTGTTGGACAGACTTGAGACTAGGACTGCCTGTCTCACCGGGACATTGGCTGTGTCTTTTGGGAGTGTTGCTTCCGCATTGTCAACCTCTGCGTCACCTGCCATCGTGAAGATGACGTCATGTGGGGAAGAACCCTGAGTGTCATCATCAATGGTTGTTGTCGTGGAATCGTCACTGAATGCTGTGACCAAAGGGTTACCATAACTGGCAGCACTGTTGTTCTCCTCCGAGTCCGTCAGCTCACTGAATGACCCGGTCAGTTCCTGGATCAACAAGGTCACATCATTGTCCTCGGGTATGTCGACAGACAGGTTTCCATCTGCCACGGTGTCGTCGTCTTTTATCGGTGTGTCCTCAGCAACCAGTACATGTCCACTATCAGCAAATGAAGTATCATCAACAACCAACTGATGATCATTATCAACAGATGAAGTATCATCAACAACCAACTGATGGTCATTATCAACAGATGAAGTATCATCAACAACCAACTGATGATCATTATCAACAGATGAAGTATCATCAACAACCAACTGATGGTCACTATCAGCAGATGAAGTATCATCAACAACCAACTGATGGTCATTATCAGCAGATGACGTATCATCAACAACCAACTGATGGTCATTATCAACAGATGAAGTATCATCAACAACCAACTGATGGTCATTATCAACAGATGAAGTATCATCAACAACCAACTGGTGGTCATTATCAACAGATGAAGTAATCATCAACAACCAACTGGTGGTCATTATCAACAGATGAAGTATCATCAACAACCAACTGATGGTCATTATCAACAGATGAAGTATCATCAACAACCAACTGATGGTCATTATCAACAGATGAAGTATCAGCAACAACCAACTGATGGTCATTATCAACAGATCGTTTGTCATCAACGACTACCTCGTGGTCACTATCACCGGACGTTGGGCAAGCGTCGCCACTCTCCACCCTTGCGTTTTGAAATGTCCGTGTTGAGGGCGAAACATTGAGCTCCACATCAGACTCAGCAACCAGCACAACGTTGGCAGCATTTCTAGAAGCTTCAGAAAAACTGTCCACGGTGCCATGTACATATTCATCACTGGATGTGACCAGAATGTAATCCCCTTTGAACCCTGGGACATCATCGGGAGTTCTAGAGGCTGTATCAACTTTGTCCCTTTCATCAACTGTACCACTGGCTGTACGAAACACTTCGTCAGTGGATGTTTGGGTCTTGGAAACATCAGAGGACATCCCACTGGTGCCACCATGGCGTCTTGCTCCTTGGAAACCTGAGGGGAAGTCACAGTGAAATCAGCAATGACGTCTTGGTCCTTGGGCACCTCAGATGACGTCATAGTGACGTCAGGAATAGTTGAAGCACGATACGATGTCAGCGTTGCGTCATCACAATGCTGCATC
>CM031619.1:284523-294523 GCA_018398815.1 Conus ventricosus
CTGTCCAAAGGCTGAAGCCAGATTGGCGGAAGATGATGTGTGATGTCATGACAGAACGAAGACAGGTGGGCGTTGTCCAAGTCGTTGGAGATACGTTCAGTGGAGTCTTCTGCCTCTTGCCTTTGAACCAATGTCGCGGCATGTCTTGGTCAACTTTGCTCCGTTCATTTGTTGGACAGAAAAATCTGTCCGTACTGTTGGCTCTGAAACTGAACGTAAATGTCCTGTTCATTAAATAACAAAAGAGTAGAGCTGCTCTCGCTCCCACTATGAAATAACCACACGCCCGTAACTCCAAACCAACGCTGCTTACGACGCTGAATGGCCTAGCAGAAATGACGACACAGAGCCTAGAGACAAACCAGGAGTCATTTTCATTGTAACTGTAAGCACTAAATTTAAAACTGAGTTAACTGATAGCAGAACCAGGTGTCACTATACATTCTCTTTCTTAACATTTAGACACCGCAAATGTTGTACAGGCCACCTCAAAGCTGTAGGTGTTAAGTTCGTCACGATTCCTGCCTGCTTACTAAGTAGACGAGGATAGGAAAGAAGCGACACGGTCTGAACGCAACATAGACGAACAATCTGTTTCTCCAGACCTGAAGGAGGGAACGTGCTAACCACAGACAGTGTGTCACTGAAAGATGGGTGTTTTCCCTGGGCCACTGACGTGAAGCTGGACCCCAGATATCGATCTGCTGTGATTGCTAGATTCATGGCGGCGGGCTAATTGATCAGGACAGAAAGAGGTCAGCTAACGAGCTGTATTCACTGACCACTGGCCGACTGCTGTTTAAGGGGAGGGACACAAACGTGCGCGCAGACACGTATTCAATTAGACACGCACGCGCGCGCGCACCACACACACACACACACACACACACACACACACACACACACACACACACACACACACACACACACACACACACACACACACACACACACACTGGGGAGACAGACAAGCATACGTACATACATACATACAGGTACATGTAGATATATTGTTAAGAGACAGACAGACAGAGAGATAGAAACTGATATATTGTTTTAGTTTCAAATGTTCAAATCAAAAGGATTAATTTCCTGACATCCTGTTCCTCGGTGAAATGTGATGGGAGATAATCTGCCTCGGATCTTGACTGTATTCTTATCTCCCCTGTGTATGTGTTTAGCGGTCTCTATCACCATGTCTCTCAGCTCACCAGTTTGATAGCGGTCTGTATCGCTATGTCTCTCAGCTCACCAGTGTGATAGCGGTCTGTATCGCTATGTCTCTCAGATCACCAGTGTGATAGCGGTCTCTATCACTATGTCTCTCAGCTCACCAGTGTGATAGCGGTCTCTATCACTATGTCTCTCAGCTCACCAGTGTGATAGCGGTCTGTATCGCTATGTCTCTCAGCTCACCAGTGTGATAGCGGTCTCTATCACTATGTCTCTCAGCTCACCAGTGTGATAGCGGTCTGTATCGCTATGTCTCTCAGCTCACCAGTGTGATAGCGGTCTCTATCACTATGTCTCTCAGCTCACCAGTGTGATAGCGGTCTCTATCACTCTGTCTCTCAGTAAAAGGGCTGCTCCACCAGTGTGATAGCGGTCTCTATCACTCTGTCTCTCAGTAAAAGGGCTGCTCCACCAGTGTGATAGCGGTCTCTATCACTCTGTCTCTCAGTAAAAGGGCTGCTCCACCAGTGTGATAGCGGTCTCTATCACTATGTCTCTCAGCTCACCAGTGTGATAGCGGTCTCTATCACTCTGTCTCTCAGCTCACCAGTGTGATAGCGGTCTCTATCACTCTATCTCTCAGTAAAAGGGCTGCTCCACCAGTTTGAAGACACTGGGTGGAAACTTAGTGCGTGAGAGGGAAGGAATAAAGAGTGGGAGCAAGAGAGCGAGAGAGGAGGGGTGCCATCATGAACCCTACATTGCGTAGCAGAGAGAGAGAGAGAGAGAAGAGAGAGAGAGAGAGAGAGAGAGAGAGAGAGAGAGAGAGAGAGAGAGAGAGAGAGAGACAGACAGACAGACAGACAGACAGCGAAAACAATTATGATGTTTTGTTCAGTAAGGTCAAACACACATTTGAAAAGGAAGAGAGAGAGGAGAGAGAGAGAGAGAGAGAGAGAGAGAGAGAGAGAGAGAGAGAGAGAGAGAGAGAGACAGACAGACAGACAGACAGACAGACAGACAGACAGAGAAAACAATTACAGTCTATTTCGTTTATAACGTCGCCGGATATAACGTCACCCCGTTATAACGCCACCCAAAGACCGGTCCTGGCGCAATTCCTTCTTTCCAAGACTATTTTAACCTCGGATATAACGTCACCCCGTTATAACGTCACTCATCCATGTCGGTTATAACGTCATACCAATCCCCATGGCAGTTTGCAAAATCATCGATTACAGCGGCTTCAGCTGCCGCCTTCAGTTACAAGTCATACAACCTCACGCCGGATGTGCCCCTCACTCTCTCTACCCTACCCCCACCAACCTCTCCTCCCTCTTCACGCTGACGGAACCTGCTCTGGTTTTCCCCGCAGTCTCTGCCCCATCGCACGTACATTTCACGGATGTGACATGACGGTTTGGAAAAAATGGCGACTGCTGCTAAGGATGCTGCGAGGAGAAAGTCTCTTTCATTGAAAGAAAAAATTGGACATCATCAAAAAGGCTGAGGATAATCCTGTCCTGTCCACGACATGCATGCATGGTTACTCCTGCGCGAGCGCGTGCGAATGGATCTGTCTACTTCTGTCCTTCAATCACGCATAAAAAAGTCGATTATTGAAATGACGGTAGGAGGAGGTCGAGAGGATGAGGAGAGACTACGACGGTTTTTTTTTGTTTTGTTTTTTCGTCCGTAGTATACTGACTACAGCTGCCCTCGGCGTGGGCTGAGCTTCATTTTCAACTGGTTTTGTCGACTGAGTAGGTCGCTCAGGCTTAATTTTAAAGGTAAACACTAAATGCAATGAACCGACAAACTGAGAAAAGTGATACTGCACTCTGAGTGCCCTATTATGACTATACTTGGAAAGCGATGGACGTTATATCAGGTGACGTTATAATAATAATATAAGCCAATAGACAGTAATTATAAGGACCCACGAAGTTCTCGTCATTCTCATTTCTTCGGACATGAGGACAGGTCAAGATCTAGCAGAATATGACTAAAAACACTGAATAAACATCCTCCGAAGACGGAGTACGGCTGCCTACGAGGCGGGATAATCAAAAATGGTCGTGGACGCAATCTTTCCACTGTGGATGACAGAGTCACCTTTCTCTGTACCAAGTGATGCTGTGAGTGTTTAGCGTAGGTATGCACAACAACAGCAACTGAATAAACGTGTCTCTTCTGCTTTTTCTGCCCAAAAAAGAAACGACAGCTGACACAAGTAATCGCATTTCATCATCACATGATATCTTAGTGGAATTGCTAACGACAGCCAAGTGTGCACATGAGGCTTAACGTCGGACACCCTAATTAAAGAGATTGCCGACGGCGACAGAGTCTAACACGCCATTCAGAAATACAGACAATCTGTTTGAGAAACAGTATTCACAATATATACGACAGCCGGTGTGTGTGTGTGTGCCATACGGCCAATAACGTCAGACACTCTAATTATAGAGATTGTCGATGGGGCCAGACAGAGCCTGACACACCTTTAAGAAATACAAGCAATCTGTCTCAGAATCAGCGCTTACTATACTGTACATTGATGCGACTGCCGAATTTCGAGGAACATTTTGTGTATGAAATTTTGTATTCATGGTCTAGCTTTTAGAAACATGCGAAGAAGAGAATATCTCAGAATTCTGTATACGAGGAAGTGAATGAAAGATTATTGTAATAAGTCAGTTTAAAACTTACAACAATATGTTGTTGTGATTTTTAAACAACAGTAATGTTGTACTTTTCTTTTCTGACACAGTTTTATAAAAAGTCAGTACTTTAGAAAGGGACATAACTCTTGGACTCCGGTTATATCGTCACCCGCGCGTAAAACTGACGTTATAACCGATAACCGGATATAGCGTCACCGGATATAACGTCGCTCAAAAACATTCCCGGAGGGGTGACGTAATATCCGGAGTCGACTGTATGATGTTTTGTTCAGTAAGGTCAAACACACATTTGAAGAGAGAGAGAGAGAGAGAGAGAGGAGAGAGAGAGAGAGAGAGAGAGAGAGAGAGAGAGACAGAGAGAGACGCAGGAGCGAAGGGAGTGCGGGGTAAGTCTGCAGAGAGAGAGAGAGAGAGAGAGAGAGAGAGAGAGAGAGAGAGAGAGAGAGAGAGAGAGAGAGAGAGAGGGGAAGAGAGAGAGACAGACAGAGAAAACAATAATGATGTTTTGTTCAGTAAGGCAAAACTCCTATTTGAAGAGAGAGAGAGAGAGAGAGAGAGAGAGAGAGAGAGAGAGAGAGAGAGAGAGAGAGAGAGAGAGAGAGAGAGAGAGAGAGAGAGAGAGAGAGACAGACAGACAGAGAAAACAATAATGATGTTTTGTTCAGTAAGGCAAAACTCCTATTTGAAGAGAGAGAGAGAGAGAGCGAGAGAGAGAGAGAGAGAGCGAGAGAGAGAGAGAGGAGAGAGAGAGAGAGAGAGAGAGAGAGAGAGAGAGAGAGAGAGAGATCGACCGACCGACAGACAGACAGACAGACAGACAGAGACAGAAAGAGAAAGTAACCTCAATGATCTTTCCCACAAACATGAACCAAAATGTTGCTACACTACTCGTGGACGTGCGGAGGCACAAAGGCAGCTATGCTCCGCAACGGGAACCCGGATGTTGCCCGGAAGTGTCGTTATTTCAATTCCCGCCGTCACGACGGTCGGTCGGTGTCAGCGCAATTTATCTCCCTGCTAATGACAACCCCAGGGGGCGGTGTTACCGGCGGCACTGATCCCCATCGGGGAGCATTTGCCAGGATAAATTTGGAAGTGGTTGACCCGCAAACATCCTCCCTTCGTCAGAAATTATTTCCGCCAATCCTGTCGTCCCTCTCCTTCTTTATCTGTTGCTTCGTTTGTTTGTTTGGATTTTCTTTGACACTTTTCTTAATTTTTCATACACAAAAAATGTATGCACATAATACACCAATAAATTTGACAGCGAACATCGTATACAAATACACACGATAATGATCGGTATGAAAATGAAGATATCACGTTCTTTGTATTACTAAAATCCGAGCACAGATAGATAGAGATACAGATATACCAATTTGCCAAATAGTTACTCTATAGATAGAGATACAGGTACACCAATTTGCCAAATAGTTACTCTATAGATAGAGATACAGGTACACCAATTTGCCAAATAGTTACTCTATAGATAGAGATACAGGTACACCAATTTGCCAAATAGTTACTCTTTAGATAGAGATACAGGTACACCAATTTGCCAAATAGTTACTCTATAGATAGAGATACAGGTACACCAATTTGCCAAATAGTTACTCTATAGATAGAGATACAGGTACACCAATTTGCCAAATAGTTACTCTATAGATAGAGATACAGGTACACCAATTTGCCAAATAGTTACTCTATAGATAGAGATACAGATATACCAATTTGCCAAATAGTTACTCTATAGATAGAGATACAGACACACAATTTTGCCAAATAGTTACTCTAAGACATAGCAATACAACAGACATGATTTTTAGTTTTATATCAAATATGAAGTACATTAGCGCGCGCGCGCGCACACACACACACATGCAACCACACAAAACATACACGCACGCACACACGTACGCTCGCACCGCACTGCACATACACACACACACACACACACACACACACACACACACACACACACACACACACCACACACACACACCACAACACACACACACACACACACACACCTCTGTGAGACAAAGATGGAAGCGAAGTGAGACAGGAATCCAATAACACTATGAGGGAGTGGGAAAGGGGGGAGTGGGTGGAGTTTGAAAGTGGGTGGCACGTGTGTTCCGGAATGACGAGGATGATGGAATGGATGGCCCGAAGATTGGACCCTTCAGTCATGGAATGACGAGGCTGATGGAATGGATAGCCCGAAGATTGGACCCCTTTAGTCATGGAATGACGAGGCGGATGGAATGGATGCCCCCAAGATTGGACCCTTCAGTCATGGAATGACGAGGCTGACTGGAATGGATGGCCGAAGACTGGACCCTTCAGTCATGGAATGACGAGGCTGACTGGAATGGATGGCCCGGAGATTGGACCCTTCAGTCATGGAATGACGAGGCTGATGGAATGGATGGCCCGGAGATTGGACCCTTCAGTCATAAAATGACGAGGCTGACTGGAATGGATGGCCCGGAGATTTGACCCTCAGTCATGGAATGACGAGGCTGATGGAATGGATGGCCCGAAGATTGGACCTTTCAGTCATGGAATGACGAGGCTGACTGGAATGGATGGCCGGAGATTGGACCCTTCAGTCATGGAATGACGAGGCTGACTGGAATGGATGGCCCGGAGATTGGACCCTTCAGTCATGGAATGACGAGGCTGACTGGAATAGATGGCCCGGAGATTGGACCCTTCAGTCATAAAAAGACGAGGCTGACTGGAATGGATGGCCCGAAGATTGGACCCTTCAGTCATGGAATGACGAGGCTGACTGGAATGGATGGCCCGGAGATTTGACCCTTCAGTCATGGAATGTCGAGGCTGACTGGAATGGATGGCCCGAAGATTGGACCCTTCAGTCATAAAATGACGAGGCTGACTGGAATGGATGGGGCCCCGGGGATTGACCCCTCAGTCATGGAATGACGAGGCTGATGGAATTGGATGTCCCGAAGATTGGACCCTTCAGTCATGGAATGACGAGGCTGACTGGAATGGATGGCCGGGATTGGACCCCTTTAGTCATGGAATGACGAGGCTGATGGAATGGTGGTGTGGAGGGCAAAGCATTGCTTTCAATGGATGGCCCGGAGATTTGACCCCTCAGTCATGGAATGACGAGGGTGATGGAATGGATGGCCCGGAGATTGGACCCTTCAGTCATGGAATGACGAGGCTGATGGAATGGTGGTGTGGAGGGCAAAGCATTGCTTTCAATGGATGGCCCGGAGATTTGACCCCTCAGTCATGGAATGACGAGGCTGATGGAATGGATGGCCCGGAGATTGGACCCTTCAGTCATGGAATGACGAGGCTGACTGGAATGGATGGCCCGAAGATTGGACCCTTCAGTCATAAAATGACGAGGCTGACTGGAATGGATGGCCGGAGATTGGACCCCTCAGTCATGGAATGACGAGGCTGATGGAATGGATGGCCCGAAGATTGGACCCTTCAGTCATGGAATGACGAGGCTGACTGGAATGGATGGCCCAGAGATTGGACCCTTCAGTCATGGAATGACGAGGCTGATGGAATGGATGGCCCGGAGATTGGACCCCTTTAGTCATGGAATGACGAGGCTGACTGGAATGGATGGCCCCGGGGATTAGACCCCTTTAGTCATGGAATGACGAGGCTGACTGGAATAGTTGGCCCGGAGATTTGGACCCTTCAGTCATGGAATGACGAGGCTGACTGGAATAGATGGCCCGGAGATTGGACCCTTCAGTCATGGAATGACGAGGCTGACTGGAATGGATGGCCCGGAGATTGGACCCTTCAGTCATGGAATGACGAGGCTGATGGAAGGATGGCCCGAAGATTGGACCCTTCAGTCATAAAATGACGAGGCTGACTGGAATGGATGGCCCGGAGATTGGACCCTTCAGTCATGGAATGACGAGGCTGACTGGAATAGATGGCCCGGAGATTGGACCCTTCAGTCATGGAATGTCGAGGCTGACTGGAATAGATGGCCCGGAGATTGGACCCTTCAGTCAACGAATGACGAGGCTGATGGATGGTGGTGTGGAGGGCAAAGCATTGCTTTCAATGGATGGCCCGGAGATTTGACCCCTCAGTCATGGAATGCGAGGCTGACTGGAATGGATGGCCCGGAGATTTGACCCCTCAGTCATGGAATGACGAGGCTGACTGGAATGGATGGCCCAGAGATTGGACCCTTCAGTCATGGAATGACGAGGCTGACTGGAATGGATGGCCCGGAGATTGGACCCTTTAGTCAATGGCTGCCTTATCTGGAATCTTTGCAGAGCCAGACGTGATGCCTAGAGGACAGGATGTTAAAATTCCACTGTCACTAACCAGTCGCTCACCAAACTATTCATCGTTCTTTCCCTGAAAACCTATACCTTTACTATCTTTCCCTAAAAACCTATACCTTTACTATCTTTCCCTAAAAACCCCATACCTTTACTATCTTTCCCAAAAAACCTATACCTTTACTATCTTTCCCTAAAAACCTATACCTTTACTATCTTTCCCTAAAAACCTACACCTTTACTATCTTTCCCTAAAACCTATACCTTTACTATCTTTCCTAAAAGCCTATACTTTCCTATCTTTCCCTAAAAACCTATACCTTTACTATCTTTCCCTAAAAACCTATACCTTTACTATCTTTCCCTAAAAAACCTATACCTTTACTCTCCAATGCTTCACCAATCCACCTTCCTTTTCTCTACGAGTGAGGAACGCAGAAAGAACGGTACCGTTTCATAGTCTTGTAACTCACACAGACACTTAAATGATACAGCACTATAACAAACATAGTTATAACCTGCACTACTGAAGGTATAGTTAGAACAATTGCATCCTCATTTTCATTTGCTTTGATCAAAACAGCCATATAGAAACTTCCTAATGTCCATCTGATAAGCTTCAACACCAGTCAATCCTTCATCTGATAACTTGCTCTTCCCCAGGGGTATATTCTACTACAAATCGCCAGGTGCAGTGGTTAGTGTCAGTCACTCAAACTAGGGGTCGTGGGTTGAACCTCATCAGAAGTTTTTCATCATCACGTATTTCTAGCCCGGCCAGCACGTACAAAGAACTGTGTGCCTTATGGGTCCAAAGGAAATATTCTGAACAGTGAAGTTCAAAGTTCACCCAGTGCAATGGAGCGTCTTTATTAGCTGGATTTCACTGAGCCAACACATCATGTGTGCGTATTTCTCGGCCTGGTTGACGTTGACAAGCCGCAATACATTTTGAAAACGCACACATGGTCTTTGTTTTTACTCTTACACAAGTCCAAACCTTACACGTGCCAGTTATGAAATATAAAACAGAAAACACATACACTCACCTGACCTTTTCTCTTATTCTTATACAAATCCAAACCTTACACGTGCAGAAAAAACAATGGATACGTTTGTTTGTTTTTAACACACACCACACACCACACGCACACCACACACACACCACACACCACACACACACACACACAACACCACACACACACACACACACACACACACACACACACACACACACACACCACACACACACACACACCACACACACACACACGCACGCACGCACGCACGCACGCACGCACGCATAAACACACACAAACACACACACACACACACACACACACACACACCACACACACACACACACACACACACACACACACACACACACACACACACACACACACACACAGGCAATGCGCAATCGACAGGTGTAGTACATCTAGCGCAGACAAGAAGGAGGGGAAGAGGTGAGGGGTGGAAGGTGGAGGGTCAAAAGTCACATTCCTTATACCACTAGGGTTGTGCCTGGGGTGTGTTATGAAGGGGGGGGGGGGGGGGGGGGGGGGCGGTGAGAAGAAGAGAGTGGGAGGAGCAAAGGCGGACAAACACACCCATAGATAAGTAAATCGATCGACCAGAGAGAGAGAGAGAGAGAGAGAGAGAGAGAGAGAGAGAGGAGAGAGAGAGAGAGAGAGAGAGAGAGAGAAGAGAGAGAGAGGAGAGAAGAGAGAGAGAGAGAGAGAGAGAGAGAGACGAATATATAGATACATACATACATATTATGCTGAACAATTTAGTAGTGAGGGAAAACAAGTGTAGGCTAACAAT
>CM031619.1:304523-318837 GCA_018398815.1 Conus ventricosus
ATGGTATGGTAAGGGTGGCAGGATGAATGGGCCAAGTATGTACGAGCATCTGTAGGTTTGGAATACAGGTCTGTGTACAGATAACCTCGCTTCAGATGGATGAAGATGTCAAGAATGGCAGTGATTTCTTAGAATAGTTCATAGTGAACTTGATGGTAGGGTGGAACTGGTTCAGAAACTCAAGGAACTGGTGAAGTTCTTCTGTTGATCGAGACCACAGAAGAAAGATGTCGTCTATAAACCGTTTCCACAGTTCTCGGATGATAGGAAAGGGGCTGTTGGCCAGTATCTGTGCCTCCAACCAGCCCATGAAGAGGCAAGCCACCGTAGGTGCCATAGGTGTTCCCATGGCAGTGCCAGTTTTTGTTTGTAGAAATGCCCATCAAAGTGGAATACATTGTGGACAGTACATGGTTCATCAGTTCCAGAAGACGCTCTATGGGCATGTTGATGCAATCATTTTAGTCAACAAACGCCTTCACTGCTGTTTCCATGTCGGCGTGAGGAATGTTGCTGTAGAGTCCAACGACATCAATGGTGACCAGGTATGTGCTGTCGTCAAAAGGACCAAACTCACGGTTCCATTGGTCTAGTGTATGGAGCATATGTGTGGTGTCTTGCACGTAGGACGGAAGTTGCTTGACATGATCCTGTAACCAGTGGTCCACCAGTTTGGAGATACGTTCAGTGGGGCCACCAACTCCTGAGACAATGGTGCGTCCAGGTGGGTTTTCCAAAGTTTTGTGGATCTTAGGAAGCATGTAAAACTGATGGCTGCGTACACTCCAATTTCAATAGTAGCCCATTTGTGTGTGTTCTCATCGATGTAGTCATCATTCAGCAGTCGGTTCACCAGGTGGTTGGATTTTCTAGCAATGGTGTTTGAAGGATCTTTCCTAATTTCTTCATAGTGCTGAGTGGAAAGAAGTTGACGATGAGCTTCAGCAATATAGTCCACTGGCGTTTGAACAACAGCTCCCCCTTTGTCAGCTGTGCTGATGCGAAGTGTCTGTTGTGGACAAGTCCTTGAAGTTCTTTCAGGGCGGCCCTTTTCTTGCTGTCCAGATTGTTCCGTGGTCGTTGGTTTAGGGTGTATGACTTAGTTCTTAACTCAAGTAAGTTGATGTATTCATCAAGGGCTGCATCTCTTCCACTAGGTGGCTTGTAACAGTAGGCTTGTAGAATTTGGGTATAGTATTAGGAGTCTCATCGTCTTCATCAGAGTCATAGAACATCTCTTTCAGCCTGAGTTTTCGGCATGCTTCTGTGACGTCTCGAGTTAGCTGATCATGATCCAAACTCATAGGGGTGGGACAGAACTTAGGACCCAGGGTCAGGAGGTTGAACTGGTCAGGGGTGAGCTCGAAATCTGACAAGTTAACTACTACATTCTTTGCTTGAGTATTCTCAGTGGCATTGTTTCTTCTAAAACGTCTGTTTCTCCACTTCCTTGGTGTCTGTTCTTTAACTGGTGCTGGAAAGTTAGAAGCGGGAGTGGGGAGAAGCTTCTGTAATTTCTTCTTCTTTTTGAGTTTATCTGAAGCTGCGCCAGTTTTATTCGATGTTGAAATTATATATACATATAATTTTTTTGTTTTTTTCTCCTCCCCCCCCCCCCTCCTTAACCATTATTATCAATCCACCATTACCACAACCGTCACAAAGATATCACACCACCCCACTAAACTACACACAACCCTATCGTATCACACACCCCATCCCCCCTCTCCCACGCACCCTCCCCCCTCCTTTTCCTCTCCCATAATCCCCCTTGTCATTTCCGCTGGACGGCTATTCTCCCCACCACATGGACAACAACAGATCAGTCATTTTTCGTTCTTTGTTTGTACTATCCAAAATGTTAAATGTGATTTTTTTTTTGCCTGAAGAAGACCTAAGAGGTTGAAATGCATCGTGTCTTGTCATGTGTTTGTTTGTCAATGTCATTGGCGGTAACTAACACCCTCTCTTTCAAAATGTTTATCAAGAACATCTATACAGTTTTCAAAAGAACTCCTATCTCCTGCAAGTAAGATGCTGTGTCATCAGCGTACTGAGAAATCTTGTGTTCAGCATTTCACTGAGATCCATGGATATTGGAATTCTGTTGACCATAATAGCCAATACTTCTACGCATAACACAAATATATAAGGAGATAGAGGGTCTCCTTGTCTGCAGCCTCTTATAATTTTAAACCAATCCGAAACCTGACCATTTACAATTACACATGATTTGATATTTTTATAGAACGTACCTATCCATCTACACATATCATCTTGAAAACCAAATGCTTGCAGTACTTTAAACATAAAGTTCCAGTTTATCGAATCGAAAGCCTTTTCAAAATCTATATTCAAAAGCAGTCCAGGTAGATTATGTTTGTCTAGATAAGCTATCATATCATATATCAACCTTAAATTATCTCCAATATATCTATTTGATAAGCCCTGTTTGATCTTTATCAGTTATATTGGGAGAACTTGCTTTAACCGATTTGCTATACAGGATGATCTGTTTTATAAATTACATTTAAAAGTGAGGTAGACCTCCAGTTTTTTTATGTATTGCCTTGGTTTATCGCCTTTAGGGATAGAAGTTATAATTCCTTCTCTCTGTACACAAGATAGCTCTCCTTTTCTGAAACTCGCATTAAGTGCTCTTACAACAAATCACCTAATTTCTTCCAAAATACTTTAAAAATTCTGCACTAAAGCCGTCTGTGCCTGGACTTTTTTATTTTTCATTTTACTCAGAACATACGTAGCTTCTTCTAACGTTATTTCTCCCCCTAATCTTTCTGCGTCTGTTTCGTTTATGCAAGGGATATCATTCACTAAGTTTCTAATCTCACAATCATCTACTACAGATTCAGCATATAATGATTCATAAAATCTCTGCACTTCTTGGATTATATCTTTCTGGTCTATCAAAAATTATCTTGCTGGTCTATCAGTCTAGCCATGTTTTTGCTAACATAGTGTCGTTTTTCTAGATTGCAGAAATATTTACTTTCTCCCATCAGCTACCCATCAAGCCCTGGACCTTAATAATGCCCCTTCCATTCGTTTTTCACGAATATGTCTTAATTGTTCTTTCTTCATTTCCATTATTAATATGTCTTCTTCCGTTTTCTTTTCAACTTTCCCCAGTTTTCGCATATCCTCTTCTAGCTGTCTCTCTTCATCTGCCAATTTCTTTCTTTCATTGTAGCATATGCAACTGTTTTTGATCTAAGTTTCATCAGCAGAAAATCGAGGAAGACATCATCTGGGACAGAAAGCTGTGTATTTTCACCCGATGTCTTTTCAACCGCATTTACTGTATATTCTTCTTTCACTTTTTCAGTCTTCATATTTATTTCATTTAGTTTTTGATTGCACTGAATATGAAGACATAGGTCGAAGTCTCAGCTATTCGAGATAATAGTAGAGAATGTAAATATCTTCGTTCAAGCTCACCCATCTTATTTTGCACGAAAACCCCCTTTTCACAAACAAATCACGTCCTTCTCATGCTACTTTTAGCCAAAATTAACACCTGTTTTTAAACAAAATTAACATGCAAAAACCTCCAAAATCGGCATAAGCGTTACTTTAAAATGGGGGCTTACGTGCAAGATAAGATAGGGTGATCGTGAACGAAGATATTTACATTCTCTCCCTCGGCTAAGTAAAGCCTTTAATCACTAGATCGAGCGATCTCACAAGAACGTTTGACCTAGTTTACTGCACTGCTTTGTAGGCCCAAGCGATCTTGTGAGACCACATATCTTATGCGCGTGCGAAAAACAGGATTTCCAATCATTTTGCATCAACAATTTCATGTCCCATTTATCACAACATTTTGGCTTAGGATTATTTGCAATGATGATATCATAATACAACTTGGAGCCTTTATTTATAGCGAAAAGATGTTTAAAGCACAATGATGAGTTTATGTACTTATTGTTTTTTTATAGTGGTATCAGACGTTTTCACATAGTCGATTTATAGTCGATTTATAGCCAGCAAAAGTAACAAAATCAATATTTACATTATATTTTTCTTTAAAAAGTGCATGTGGCAAAACCTTTCCTTTGTCATCAAAAAAGTGGGCGAGACAGTTGATATCTTTGCTACTTAGTTTTTTCCGATACAATGCACTTCTTTCCGATTTGAAATCGCTTATTATGGCATAATGGTTCGGCAAGAAGTTCAGTGGAGTTTTGGGGGGAACACTTGTAGTAAAAAACTTTATAGCATCAAGAACGTCAGCCCAAACTGATTATTTCTTAGTGAATTTGCAAACGAATTCTGGACGATATTTTTTCATAAGCGACCACTTAGGGAAGTTAAACGACAGAATATTTCGCCATCTATGGGTTGACATCTCAGCTTTACGTATCCAGGACAGCTTCAGAGATAAAACAAAAGTCTTTAGTTCAGGAAGACCAATACCGCCTGTCACGACCGACCCCTGGAGGTCTGCCCTGACAGGATCGGTCTAGATGGGAGTAAAGGGAGTGGGCTGAACTCACACGCCCGCAAGAGACCACACAAGAAAGATTACGATACAACACCCATTTATTCACACCAACACACACGTAGACACAAATAAGCGTTCCAACACACACAACATGCACAATCACACTCAAGCATTTTTAACACTCACGACATACACACAATTAAGCATTTCAACACACACGACATACCCATAGTCGCAGACAAACATTTCAACGCACACAATATAACTATAATCTTAAATAAGGATTTCCAGCACGCATTCCCCTCCGTGCTTCATGTGGTTCCCCCACATCCCTGCCTCCCCAAAGTCCACTGTGAGCACCGAGTCGCACCAAAGTGCCCCAAACGGGTCGGTTCCTGAACAAAGTGTCTTTCAACGCCGACACCATTGACACACACACAACACACCCGAATTGCACGACGCACAACGAACCCACATGGTGACACGGCTGTAGGAGGTCCGAAGACCGCGGAGAACGCGTCCCGTGGGACGAGCGTTGTCGCTGAAGGTCCCGGACAGGGGTCGGGATCCTCCAGCAAAGTCCTGGTGCTCCTCAACCAGTGCGTGGCCCCAACAGCGCAAGCTTCGGGTGAATCCCCCGGAGGAGAGGACACGGAAGGAACTGGAAGGAAAGAAGGAAGGGTACTGGAACCCCGCCGTCAGTACAGTCTAGCATATGCTGTCAAATCCTAACAGCCCCTCGCATGATGGGCGAGGGGAGGTTTTCTAAATACATTCACCGCACCAGCTCGACACAGACCTGAGCATAACACAGTAAACAAACCAACTGAGGAATGTTCGCTAAAGGTCTCTTCACACGAAGCAGGTAAGAGATTACCTTCGCAGGCTAAACACACAAATTATATCTTCATCCTTCCCTCACTCACGTTCAACATTTGTCTTTCTTAGGAACTGAAACTAATACAGCAACCATTGTTTTATGACTGCCACCACATTTGCAAATAATAATAATTCAATGGCCCAATTATCCCCACATTTTATAGCAACATTTCAAAATGACACAATTCTCCAACCACGCATCCAAACGACTAATCATGCGTATGCACGCTCGCAAACATAAAACTCGTTCCCTTGCACACACTAACAGACGGTGCCGAAGAACACGAGACCGGCAATTGTGACAGGGGCGGACGAGCGAGACCAAGCAAGTTCCAACCCTGAATCACCAGGTTCTCCCCCATCCCCACCGACTACCGCATCACCAGATGCATAAAAAAATAAAGAATTTTGGATATAATTTTGACTGGCCAGGTTAAAGATTGAATTAACCAGAGAAAAGTGGTCTCGAACAATATTTCTTTTATAATTTTGAAAACCAAAAGAAATTGCGCAAAAGAGAAAAATTAGCCTGCTAACAAAAAAAAAACAAAACAACAAACAAACCACGAAACTGATGCTTACCAGCTACCCGTGGTTGACCCCAGTGGCGGGTCAAGCGACTCTCTACCCTCTGTCCGGTCGAGAGGACAGCAGAGCAGATGCGGAAAAGATGTTGACGTGATGTCCCTCCCTACAGGCCGACTGTTGGAATGAAGGTACCGACCGTACCTTTGATGAAGTGGTGTAGAACTAAAACCGGAGCAGGCGCTCCAGAGACATCTTCCGCTCGAGTGAAGAGTAAACCTGCCTCAGCGATGGCAGCCAACATGCACGCTACGTCACAGTGAGAATACCTCAAGCCCAAGAGGAATAATGCACGTGCGGCAGGTAAAAAGACAGACGAGAGGCCGATAGAGACAGCCAGTTCAAGCGAAAGGTACCAGCCACCCGTGAACTTGCAGGATGAATTGCACGGGGAGTGGAATTAGAGAGAGAGAGAGAGAAAGTAAACCTAACTGAGCTGAACGACATTAAGGTGCAACCGCACCACAAGCCCCCTCAGGGACGGATACACGACAACAACAACAACAATAAATAAATGAATAATTCACCACCTAGATGGGCCAATCGTCATAGGCCTCGTGACAAACTCGTGACACCGCCATCTTTGATACTTTTATGTGCAGTTTTTCGGTTAATCTTATCTGGGCCCCCATGGGCCGGCCTTCTCGTGGCGGGGGTGTTTCTTGACCAACTGTGCCCACCCCTTTTTCTTGTCTTTCCTATTGTTCTGCCCACCATGTCTTTCGCTATCTCTTTTCACCCATAAAGTCTCCCACATCATCTGCAGCCTCTATGTCGTCTTGTTTCTTCCATCCCCGGTTCTTCAGTCTGTTCTTTCATCTATTTTTCCAGTCTTCTTTTTCAATGCTTCTTTTTCTGAGATCTATCGGGGTGGTGGCCTAAGTCACCCGCAATCTAAGGTGCTGACACTGGCCGAGAGATGAATGGCTCTGCATTAATGAGTCGCTACAGCAGTCCTGTCTGGTTTTGATGGGACAGTATCAGGCAGATGGACGCCCTGGCGAGTTCATCTTCACATGTCCTTCGTAGGGCCATCCATTGTCCTTCCCTAGCACGGCAGCCCCCTAGGGTGACTGTCAAATTCCTGCCGTCATTGAGCCTACGCCCTATGAGTAATCAAAGCAGTCATTCCAAACGTCAGAGAGAAAGTAGAGATTCAGATTCAGATGAAGAGATAAGAGAAGTGGCAAAGAGAAAGGGTATCCAAAACACATGGCCAAGCTTCCTTTTAGTGGAAGCAAAAGATCCGAAAGAATCCATTGCTCGGATTTCTCCGTTTGCTGTTTGCAAGTGGTTCGAGGGAGTTTCATCCACAGGATTCAAAATGATTAAAAGACTCAGATTGGTAGTTATCTTGTTAACTGTGCTACGGAAGCGGCGTCTCGATTGCTGTTGAAAAGGGATGGTTGTCAACTTATGCAGATCACAGTTAAGGTTTCCATTCACCCCTTTCTCAACTATTCGAAAGGGGTAATCAGATGTGCTGACTTGGCTGGAGTTGCTGAATCAGAAATTCGGACTGAGATGGAAAGTCAGGGTGTTCTGCAGGTCCATAGAGTTAAAATCTCTAAAGGAAGTGACTTAATTGAAACTAACACGCTATTCTTGACTTTTGCTATGCCATCTCCCCCTGAGTTTGTCAAAGTGGGTTATGTCCGAGTGAAAGTTACACCTTTGTACCATCTCCTTTGCGGTGTTTCAAGTGTCAACGCTTTGGGCATTCCAGTCGAGCCTGTCGGGGTCAGGAGATCTGTCGTGACTGTGGTCAGAAGAAGCATGATGGGTCTTGTACAAATGCTGTATACTGTGTCAATTGTAAGGGTGATCATTCAGCAAATTCAAAAAGTTGTCCAGTGTGGAAAAAAGGAATGCGAGATTCAGAAAGTAAAGATTGAGAGGAAATGTTCCTTTCTTGAGGCTAGAAGGTTAGTGGAGGCCAGCACTCCTTCGGCTGCTACTTATGCACAGAAGGTGGTTAACAATTCTGCGAACCGGTCATCGGGTGATGATCTGGGAGCAGCCCCATTCACTGCTCTAGAGAAGAAATTGACAGAATTGTTGTCATCGGTTTTGGATCGGCTTACATACTCGAACAATCAGTTGAGGTTTGTCTCAGAAATGCAATAGTGTTCCGTCCAGCAGTGTACAACAGGCTTCAGTCCCTGCTGGTGAGGGAAGGAGTGTTTCAGTTGTATAAAGTGCTGTGGATCAGAGGTCAGGGGTGAAGGTCGGAGGAAGAGATGTCCCCTCGCTCACAGGCCAATAACAGCAGTACGAGACAGGCATGCAGTGAGGAGCGTCCTTTTCGGACTCCAGACCTCCTAAGGGAAAATCTCGAAGTCAGGTATTTGGTGCAGCAGGTTTCCGTCCAGTAAGAGCAAATTCCAAGCATGGCAACAAACAACTTAGAAATTTATCAGGAGCATCGGCTTCTGATCTTGTCTTGAAGAACCGTTTTAGTTCTTTGGTGGACAGTGAAGTTTCTGGAGAAGAGGGATGATAGATATTCTTTTAACAACCTAACATGGACATACTCCAGTGGAACATAAGGGGAGTTAAAGCAAAATGTCGGGACCTTGAGCTATTATTGACAGAGTATAGATCTTCGGTAATTGCTCTTCAGGAAACCCTTTTAACTGCAAGTAAGAAGCATGAAATTCCTGGTTTCTCCTGCTTACTCAAGCCAGCTTCTGCAGACTTTTCAAGGAGAGGCGTTTCTATTTATATTCATAATTCTGTACTACATACAGAAATTCCACTTCAGACGGATCTGGAGGCAGTGGCAGCTCGTATCTCGTTAAACAAGGTCGTTACGATATGTTGTTTGTATCTATCTCCGTCTTCTGTGATTTCGAAGAGCCAGTTGGATGGTTTAATTTCTCAGCTCCCTCACCCATTTCTTTTATTGGGTGACTTGAATGGCCATTCCCCACAGTGGGGAAGTAACTGCACCAATTCTCAAGGAAAGTTCTTGAAGATTTTATATCGGATCATGATCTCTGTCTTCTGAATTCAGGCTCACCGACCTTTTGTTCTCCTTCTGGTTCTTTGACTCACTTGGATTTGTCCATTTGTGACCCTTCCTTATTTTTGGACTTAGAATGGCAGGTTCATACGGACTTAAGCGGGAGTGATCACTTTCCGATTTTTATTTATTTTACGAAGCAAATGCAGGAGTCCCCTCGGGGAAACATGGAAGTTTCGCTCTGCAGATTGGAGTCTTTATCAGCAACAGATTTTACGTAGATGCCTATGAATCTGTTGTGGAGTTATGATGATCTGTTTTGCAGTTCACTAAAGTGATAGTAGAGAGTGCTAAGGAAGCTATTCCCAAGTCCTGTGATAAACCCAAATGATGTTAAGACCCCTTGGTATGATAAAGAGTGCAAAACTTTGAAGGGTAAGAGAAAAGGTGCTCAAAGACTTTTTGCTAGGTTTCCTATGGTGGGGAACAAAGTTAAACATCAGGCGTGTAGGGCTAAGTGTCGGTATACTTTTAAAACTAAGAAGAAAGAATCTTGGAAAAATTTTTGTTCAAATCTGTCCTTTAAGGTCAATTCAAGGAAAGTCTGGAAACTAATCCGTAAGATTAAGGGAAAGTCGGCTACATCAGTTATAAAATGTTTGCAAATAATGGATCGATTGTTACTAATAAAAAGGAGGTTGCTAACTTGTTAGCTGTTACTTTCCATCAAAATTCGTCAGCTGATCATTATTGCAAGGAATTCCAGCGTATCAAAAGATCAGCGGGGTCAAAATCTTGTTCCTTCGTGCCAGATAGTTCTGAGGATTACAACTGCGTTTTCAGCATGGATGAGTTAAAGGACACCTCTCCCCACGCACCCCCCCTCCTTTTCCTCTCCCATAATCCCTCTTGTCATTTCCGCCGGACGGCTATTCTCCCCACCACATGGACAACAACAGATCAGTCATTTTTAGTTCTTTGTTTGTACTGTCCTAAATGTTAAATGTGATTTTTTTTCCTGAAGAAGACCCAAGAGGTTGAAATGCATCGTGTCTTGTCATGTGCTTTGTTTGTCAATGTCATTGGCGGTAATTAACACCCTCTCTTTCAAAATGTTTATCAAGAACATCTATACAGTTTTCAAAAGAACTCCTATCTCTGCAAGTAAGAATGCTGTGTCATCAGCGTACTGAGAAATCTTGTGTTCACATTGTTCACTGAGATCCCATGGATATTGGAATTCTGTCTGACCATAATAGCCAATACTTCTACGCATAGCACAAATATATAAGGAGATAGAGGGTCTCCTTGTCTGCAGCCTCTTTTAATTTCAAACCAATCCGAAACCTGACCATTTACAATTACACATGATTTGATATTTTTATAGAAACGTACCTATCCATCTACACATATCATCTTGAAAACCAAATGCTTGCAGTACTTTAAACATAAAGTTCCAGTTTATCGAATCGAAAGCCTTTTCAAAATCTATATTCAAAAGCAGTCCAGGTGGATTATGTTTGTCTAGATAAGCTATCATATCATATATCAACCTTAAATTATCTCCAATATATCTATTTCTGATAAGCCTGTTTGATCTTTATCAGTTATATTGGTAGAACTTGCTTTAACCGATTTGCTATACAGGATGATCCTGTTTTATAAAATTACATTTAAAAGTGAGGTAGACCTTCAGTTTTTTTATGTATTGCCTTGGTTTATCGCCTTTAGGGATATAAGTTATAATTCCTTCTCTCTGTACACAAGATAACTCTCCTTTTCTGAAACTCGCATTAAGTGCTCTTACAACAAATCCACCTAATTTCTTCCAAAATACTTAAAAAAATTCTGCACTAAAGCCGTCTGTGCCTGGACTTTTTTATTTTTCATTTTACTCAGAACATACGTAGCTTCTTCTAACGTTATTTCTCCCTCTAATCTTTCTGCGTCTGTTTCGTTTATGCAAGGGATATCATTCACTAAGTTTCTAATCTCACAATCATCTACTACAGATTCAGCATATAATGATTCATAAAATCTCTGCACTTCTTGGATTATATCTTTCTGGTCTATCAAAATTTTATCTTGCTGGTCTATCAGTCTAGCCATGTTTTTACTAACATAGTGTCGTTTTTCTAGATTGCAGAAATATTTACTTTCTCCCCATCAGCTACCCATCAAGCCCTGGACCTTAATAATGCCCCTTCCATTCGTTTTTCACGAATATGTCTTAATTGTTCTTTCTTCATTTCCATTATTAATATGTCTTCTTCCGTTTTCTTTCAACTTTCCCCAGTTTTCGCATATCCTCTTCTAGCTGTCTCTCTTCATCTGCCAATTTCTTTTCTCTTCATTGTAGCATATGCAACTGTTTTTGATCTAAGTTTCATCAGCAGAAAATCGAGGAAGACATCATCTGGACAGAAAGCTGTGTATTTTCCCCCGATGTCTTTTCAACCGCATTTACTGTATATTCTTCTTTGACTTTTTCATCTTCATATTTATTTCATTTAGTATCTGATTGCATGAATATGAAGACATCAAGTCGAAGTCTCAGCTATTCGAGATAATAGTAGAGAATGTAAATCTTCGTTCAAGCTCACCCATCTTATTTTGCACGAAAACCCCCCTTTTCACAAACAAATCACGTCCTTCTCATGCTACTTTTAGCCAAAATTAACACCTGTTTTTAACAAAATTAACATGCAAAATCCTCAAAAAATCGGCATAATCGTTACTTTAAAATGGGGGCTTACGTGCAAGATAAGATAGGGTGATCATGAACGATATATTAACATTCTCTCCCTCGGTTAAGTAAAGCCTTTAATCCCCTAGACCGAGCGATCTCACAAGAACATTTGACCTAGTTTACTGCACTGCTTTGTGGGCCCAAGCGATCTTGTGAGACCACTTGGCCCAATTGCCGGCCCTGTAAACTAGGTCAAACGTTCTTGTGAGATCGCTCGGTCTAGGCCGCTGCTGTGCTCCTCTTTTTCCAACCAGGCTTGCAACTGGCTTTGGCAGATTTACAGCAGTAACTGCTGCAGCCGAGCTTTTTTGGCTGTTATTTTAACAATAGCTAGTAGGAGAGAGTTTACCGAAGAACAGGCTAGTACTATCTCCATATAAATGCTCTAAATATACAATGACGGATGTACTACTACTAGCCATGTTAAAATAACAGCCAAACACAGTAGTCGGTAGGGCACAGCCCAAACACAACCTTCTCGCATGACAGTCAGTGAGAGAATGATGAAATTTTACCTCTGCGGCGGCTCATGCGCGACTGAATTGCGCATTGCGGCAATAGATTTTTCTGGAATGATCGCCCCCACGATCACGTCAAAAATGAGTAACACCACACATGAGTCATGCCAAAACAGCCGTGAGGCGGCCCAAGCACAAGCGTGCAGCGGTAAACACTCAGTCAGCTCCCTGTTATTGATTTCTCTTCTGATTCTTGCGCAAAACAAGAGGAACTGATTACTTAATTTTTGTAATTGCCGTTTTTATTTGAGTTTAAAAATGAAGCCCGAAGTAGCTACAGAGCTTATTAATATACTTTACGAGTTGGATTGGGAGAGGGAGGCTGATAGAGAAGAGCTAAAGAGCAAGTTTGAAGAATTAATTACTGATCTTTTTGAGCGCATAAATATGCGAGAGAGCGTGAAGCAGGCCATCAGTAAAATACCAGATTCTTGGCCCCAACCAGTTATAAAGTTGTTTGCCATTTTAGTTGATAATATGGCTCCTGAAGATGTTAATCTGACTGTTTCTACTGACTCTGAAGGAGTAGCTATTCGGTTTAAAAGAAGATCAGGTTTTACGATTAGAAAAGATTATGAATAACAGCTGAATTTACAATTATTTTTTTATTTATTTTAGATTTAAAAATGGCTGCCGAACTCAGTGAATCTGATTTAAAGAATTGTAATGAACTATTTGACGAAACAATGAAAGTGATTTTAGTGAATTTAGTTTTGAGAATGATGTAAACAATATAATAAAAGATCATAGTGAACTATTTGATGAAGCAATCAAAGTGATGAACATTGACTGTATGTAATTCAGAAAAAGCTAAAATATTAGCAGGTGTTATTGTAAGGTTAACGTGTCTTGAAGTGTTGCAACGCTTGGGTGAAGAATAAAAGCGCGTTTTCTTACTTTTATTTACATTTATTTTTTTTAATTTACGTAAATATTTGAGTTAAAAAATGAACCACACAAGCGAGTCTGAGTTTGAAAAACTGCCAGCCAGCGCACTTGGTGAAAGGGAGTGACAAACAATTAAGCAGTATGTTTAATGAAGTAGACATGGACATCATTAACCCCTCAAACGTTCAGGAAAGCGTGACACATGCTATCTCTAAAATCCCAGAGTCTCTTCAACGTGAGCCGCCAGTAAAGTGTTGTTAACCCATTCTGATTGATTATGTAACACCCGATGGCAGTAACATAGAAGTCTGGGTTTCAACTAAACAGAAAGAAATTCTCAGCTATCGCGACTTTAACTCTGACTGGGCCGTTTGCATGCTTACCCAGTTTAACCATGCTAGTGAAGAAGCAAAATTGCGCGGTTCTGGCTGGTCTGAAGGAACAGTCCTTAAAATCAAATTAAAAAACAAAATATTATCCTATAGTTGGCAATTCTTACATTCCTCTCCCAAAAGAGCTAGTTTTTAAACGAGCAGTCTTAAACATACATAATTCTGACAGCATGTGTTTTATGTGGTGCGTTTTAGCACATTTACACCCTGTTAAAAAGAACGCGAAAGAGTCTATAATTATGAACAATATAGACATGAACTGAACTTTGATAACATAAACTTTCCAGTGAGTTAGAGAATGCATATTTCAGTTTGAAGAGCAAAACAAACCAATCACTGTAAACGTATATACATGGTCTGCAGTAGATAATCTAGTCCCTTTAAGGATTTCTCCCAACGCTCCTACTTTAGGCGATTCATTTAACAAACATGTTGACTTGATACTGTTTGCAGATAGTACAAAGAGTCATTATGTATTAATCAGAACAATAAGCAGACTTATGGCTTTTACATCAAAGGATCATGCTAAACAGGAGCTTTGTAGAAGGTGCTTTGTCAGAATTCCTACTATAGAAGCAGCTGCCAGTCATAAGAAACATTGTAAAAGATTTGTAGACTGTGAAACCGAACTCATCACACCTAAACCAGGGTCTAAAGTTAGGTTTAAGAACGTATGCAGAATGCAGATGGGGCCCGTACGTGGTTTATGCTGACTTTGAATCAACCTTGCCACAGTACTACGGTCCACAACAACAAGAACAAAAAAACAACCTTATTAACCCACCATCAGATCTGTTCTTATGCGTTTATTGTTGTTAGGTCAGATGGGGCACACACACCCCCAGAGATTTACAGAGGCTCCAATGCGGCTGT
>CM031619.1:318937-333937 GCA_018398815.1 Conus ventricosus
AGATTTTTAGAGCAGATGAAACAACTTCGCAATCAGTTATCCAATGAACTGAACGTATCAGGCATTGTTATGACCCCTGAAGACCACGAAAAGCTATGACTCATCTACACACTGTTGGATATGTAACAGAGAATTATTAGGCGACACAGTGAGAGACCACGATCACATTACTGGAAGTTCAGAGGAGCTGCACACAACAAGTGTAATCTTCAACTTAAGGTTGACCCTAAGACATGGAAACTGCCTATCTTCTTTCATAACTTAAGAGGCTACGAAGTAAATGATTGTGTCTGAAATTATTTATTATGAATGTGTTCATTATCTTTTTAGGAGCATCTCCGTTTAAAGTCTTGTGCATCAAGACTGCCTTATTGAAAAAAGTCTATTACGGAAAGTGAGTATATTCAGTTTTTTATAGTCTTCAGTGGTTAGAGAATTTGATTTTAACAACACCAATTTACAGCTCTTTTATACATGCGATGAATCAATTTCAAATTTGTCTCACTGCAGCTGTCCCATAAAGTTGAAGCATAATCAACAATGGGTAAAACATGGGCACTAAAGAATAGTTTACGAGAATGAGCATCAAGAAAGTTTGTTATTTTACTTAATTGAAAATTTATTCTAGACAAACGCTTTTCCCCAAAGGGTTAATGTGCTCTGTCCAAGGCCTTTTCCAAACTCGAGATTCAAAAAGCCGTCCGGTGGAATTTGTTTGTTTAGATAAGCTATCATATCTATTCAACCTTAAATTTCTCAATATATTATTTTGATAGCCTGTTTGATCTTTATCAGTTATATGGTCAGAACTTGCCCTTTACCCCGATTTGCTATACAGGATGATCCTGTTTTTATAAATTTACATTAAAAGTGAGGTAGTAACTTCAGTTTTTTTTTGTATTGCCTTGGGTTTCTCGCCTTTAGGGATATAAGTTATAATTCCTTCTCTCTGTACACCAAGATAACTCTCCTTCCATTTCTGAACTCGAATTAAGTGTCTTACCACAAAATCCACCTACACTTTCTTCCAAAAATACTAAAACAATTCTGCATAAAGCCGGTCTGTGCCTGGACTTTTGTATTTCATTTTCTCAGAAATCGTAGTTCTTCTAACGTTGTTTCTCCTCTAATCGTTCTGCGTATGTTTCGTTTATGCAAGGGATATCATTCACTAAGTTACTAATCTCACAATCACTTATACAGATTCAGCTATAATGTTTATAAAATCTTGCATTCTTGGATTATATCTTTCTGGTCTATCAAAATTTTATCTTGCTGGTCTATCAGTTAGCCCTGTTTTTACTAAATAGTGTCGGTTTTCAAGATTGCACAGAAATATTTTACTTTTCCCATCAGCTACCCATCAAAGCCCTGGACCTTAATAATGCCCCTTCCATTCGTTTTTCACGACTTGTCTTAATTGTTCTTTCTTATTTCCATTTTAATAATGTCTATCTTCCGTTTTCATTTCCACTTTCTCAGTTTTCGCATATCCTCTTCTAGCTGACTCTTCTTCATCTGCCAATTTCTTACTCTTCATTGTAGCATATGCAACTGTTTTTGATCTACGTTTCATCGCGAAAATCGCGGGAAGAATATTCTGGACCGAACAGAGTGTTATTTTCACCGATGTCTTTTTCAACCGATTTACTGTATATTCTTCTTTGACTTTTACAGTCTTCATATTTATTTCATTAGTATCTGATTGCATGAAATATGAAGACATCCAAGTCGAAGTCTCAGCTATTCGAGATGATAGTAGAGACTGTACATAATCTTCGTCAAGCTCACCCATCTTATTTTGCCACGAAACCCCCCCTTTCACACACAAATCCCGTCCTTCTCATGCTACTTTTTCGCCAAAATAAACACCTGTTTTTAAACACAATTAACATCGCAAAATCTCAAAAAATCGGCATATCGTTCTTTAAAATGGGGGCTTACGTGGCAAGATAAGATAGGGTGTCATGAACGAAAATATATTAACATTCTCTCCCTCGGTTTAAGTAAAGCCTTTAAATCACTAGACCGAGCGGCTCTACAAGAACATTGACCTTAGTTACTGCACTGCTTTGTAGCCCAAGCGGATCTGTGAGACACTTGGCCCAATTGCCGGCCCCTGTAAACTAGGTCAAACGTTCTTGTGAGATCGCTCGGTCTAGGCCGCTGCTGTGCTCCTCTTTTTCCAACCCGGCTTGCCAAATGGCTTTTGGCAGTTTAGCAGTAACTGCTGCAGCCGAGCTTTTTGGCTGTTATTTTAACAATAGCTAGTAGGAGAGAGGTTACGAAGGAACAGGCTAGTCTATTCCATCTAAATGCTCTAAATTATACAAAGCGGATGTATACTACTAGCCAATGTTACACTCACAGCCAAAAACACAGTAGTCGGTAGGGCACAGTCCACACACAACCTTCTTCGCATGACAGTCAGTGAGAGAATGTGAAATTACCTCTGCGGGGCTCATGCGCCGGACTGCATTGCGGCCATTGCGGCAATAGATTTTTTGGAAAATGAGCGCCCCCACGATCACGTTCATTATGAGTAACACCACACATGAGTCTGCCTAAACTGCCGTGAGGCGGCCCAAGACACGCGTGAGCGGAAAACACTCAGTCAGCTACTGTTTCGTGATTTCTCTTCTGATTCTTGCGCAAACAAGAGGAACTGATTACTTCATTTTTTGTATTGCCGTTTTTATTTGCGTTTAAAAATGAAGCCGAAGTAGCTACAGAGCTATTAATATACTTTACGAGTTGGATTGGAGCGGGAGGTGATAGAGCGAGCTAAAGAGCACGTTTGAAGGAATTAATTCTGATCTTTTTGGAGGCGCTACATAAGCGAGAGGCGTGAAGCAGGCCATCTACGTAAAATACCGCTTCTTGGCCCCCACCCAGTTCTAAAGTTTGTTTGCCATTTTAGTTGATCATATGGCTCCTGAAGATGTTAATTGACTGTTTCTACTGACTCTGAAGGCGTAGCTATTCGGTTTAAATGACGATCAGGGTTTTACGATTAGAAAAGATTATGAAAATTGCTGAATTTTAAATTATTTTTTTATTTATTTTAGATTTAAAACTGGCTGCCGAACTCAGTTGCATTGATTTAACGAATTGTAATGAAACTATTTGACAAAAATGCAAAAGTGATTTTAGTGACATTTAGTTTTGAGAATGATGTAAACAATATAATAAAGATATAGTGAAAATATTTGATGAAGCAATCAACGTGATGAACATGACTGTTAGTAATTCAAGAAAAAGCTTAAAATATTGCAGGTGTTATTGTAGGTTAACGTGTCTTGAAAGTGTTGCAAGCTTGGGAGAAGAATAAAAAGCCGCGTTTTCTTATTTTATTTACATTTATTTTTTTTTAATATAGTAAATTTGCGTTAACAAATGAACCACACAAGCGGTCTGAGTTTGAAAAACTGCAAGCCAGGCGGCTTGGTGAACGGTAGTGACAAACAATTAAGCAGTATGTTTAATGAAGTAGACATGGACATCAATTAACCCCTCAAAGTTCCAGGAATGCGTGACCACATGTATCTCTAAAATCCCAGAGTCTCTTCCAGTGAGCCGCAGTCAAAGTGTTGTAACCCATTCTGATTGATTATGTAACACCCGATGGCAGTTAACCTAGCGTCAGGGTTTTCACTAAACAGAAGAATTCTCCGACTATCGCGACTTTAACTCTGACTGGGCCGTTTGATGCTTACCGTTTACCATGCTATGTGAGAAGAAAATTGCGCGGTTCAGGTGGTTGAAGGAACAGTCCTTAAAAATCAAATTAAACCAACAAAAAATATTATCTATAGTTGGCATTTTACCTTCTCTCCCAAAAGAGCTCGTTTTTAAACGAGCAGTTCTTAACCCTACATATTCTGACGATGTGTTTTATGTGGAGCGTTTTAGCACATTTAACCCTGTTAAAAAGAACGCAGAAAGAGTCTAAAATTCTGAACAATTAGTACATGATGACCTTTGATAACTTAAACTTTCCAGTGAGTAGGCTATGCTTACTTTCAGTTTGACGAGCAAACAAAACATCACTGTAAAGCGTATATACCTGGTCTGCAGTAGCTAATCTCGTCCCTTTAAGGATTTTCACCCGTCTACTTTAGGCGATCATTTAACACACCATGTTGGACTTGTATGTTTGCAGATAGTACAAAGAGCATATGTCTTAATCAGAACACTAAGCGGACACACCCTTTTTTTATGGGCTTTCATCAAAGGATCATGCTACAACCGGAGCTTTGTAGAAGGTGTTTTGTCAGATTCTACTATAGAAGCACTGCCAGTCATAAGAAACATTGTAAAAAGATTTGTAGACTGTGAACAACCGACACTCATCACACCTAAACCAGGGTCTACAGGTTAGGTTTAAGAAGTATGCAGCATGCCGATGAGCCCGTACGTGGTTTATGCTGACTTTGAATCAACCTTGCCCAGTACTCCGGTCCCACAACACAAGAAACAAAAAAACAACCTTATTAACCCACCATCAGATTGTTTTATGCGTTTATTTGTTGTGAGTCAGATGGGCCACACACCCCAGAGATTTACGAGGCTCCAATGCGGCTAGTAGATTTTTAGAGCAGATGAAACAACTTCGCAATCAGTTATCAATGAACTGAACGTCTCAGGCATTGTATGACCCTGAAGCACGATAACGTTGACTCTCTACACACTGTTGGCATAAGTAACAGAGAATTATTAGGCGCAACAGTGAGAGACCACGATACATTACTGGATCGTTCAGAGGCGGCACACAAACAAGTGTAATCTTCAACTTAAGGTTGACCTAACGACATGGAACTGCCTCTCTTCTTTCATAATTAAGAGGCTCCGAAGTAAATGATTGTGTCTGAACTTATTTAGTCGGAAATGTGTTCATTATCTTTTTAGGAGCATCTCCGTATTAAGTCTTGTGCATCAAGACTGCCTTATTGAAAAAAGTCTATTACGGAAAGTGAGTATATTCAGTTTCTATAGTCTTCAGTGGTTAGTGGATTGATTTTAACAACACCAATTTACAGCTCTTTTATACATGCGATGAATCAATTTCAAACTTTGTCTCACTGCGACTGTCCCATAAAGTTGAAAGCATAATCAAAATGGGTCAAACATGGGCACTAAAGAATGTTTACGATGCATGAGCATCAAGAAAGTTTGTTATTATACTTAATTGAAAATTTATTTCTAGACAAACGGCTTTCCACGGCTGTAATTTGCTCTGTCCAGGCACTCTTTGTCGACAATGACTCCAAGAGTTTTGTGTGAGTGTACTTCGTGTATTACTTTTCCATCAATAACATAGTGGTTTCGGAAAATGAGTTTCTCTTTTTTCGTTTTTGTCTAACACAGCTACATACATTAGTTTTCTGTGTGTTTAAGGACATGTTGGATGATATTGTTTCCAGTCAATTAGGCTTTGAATGTTTTCTTGAAGATCCCTCTGTTAGTTTGTAAGGAATCTGCAGTGCTAGCATGTACCGATGTGTGTCTGCAAACATTTCACATTGCAATTTTACAAAACCAGGGCAATCATTGGACTCACTGGGAAAATAAACAGAGGCCCCTCAACCAGAACCTTGTGGGACTCCGTATTTGACGGGCTTACAACTTGAGCTGTGGTTATTTACAAATTACTAACTGTTTTCTCTCTGAAAGAAAAGATGACCTCCACATCTATGACATCTGTTGTTAAGTTATAGCACATAGTTTTTTGCTAACAAAGATCGTGGTTTATAGTCGACAGCTTTTTCGAAATCAACAACAAGTATACCAGTAATTCATTTTGGTTAACTTGTTTAAAACACTTTCATGAGTTGTATTAGAGACGTATGCCCATGAGTGGTTTTGACGAAAACAGGATGATCTCATGAAATAAGTCATTTTTCATAAGATAGGAGTTCAACACTTTTTACCGCTGCTTTTTCTAAAAGGTTTTGAACGATTGATAAGATTGAAATTGGTGTACTTACAGGGATTAGACGGTGTCACCTGATTTTGTAAAGTGGTTATAACTTGAGCTTGTTTAAATTTTCAAGGGAAAATTTTTTTTTCGCTACAAAAATTGTATAGATATGTTAATGAGTCCAACAATACCTGGGAAGAACGTTTTACTATTTACCGTCAATCTCATCCACATCACGAGTACAGTCTGTTTCAAAAGAGATAGGCTTTTGTTTACATCTGTTATCGTCATGTAAGTCGGGTGACGGGACCAAAGCAAAATTTTGGAATCAATATATTGTTTTAACTTGAAAGAGATCTTTTGACTAGCCTGTCATTTGTATGATTTTACTGGCCATGTTTGAAAATGAATCGTTAAGTCATCGGGAGTGATGTCTGTTTTGCTGTACTGTTTTTTTGGACACCTGTTATTATTCAACTTATTTATAGCCTTCACAATTTTTCTTGGTATCCTTCGTGGAAGCTACCAATTTCTTGATAGTTATCTTTAGACATTCGCATCAAAGAAGTAACTTTATTTCTTTTGTTTTTTGTCTCTTCTTTTGTTCCAGAATTACATAGAAAAATCCCTGTTATATCTTTCGGCGTCATTTCTTTCAGATCATCCCCGGTCGGTTTTATATCTAGGTCTGACGCGTTTCTTATAAAAGGAGGTGTTTATTGTATACAGAATTAAACAGTATATACTCCCCCCAACATCACTGCTTGTTGGATCCTAATCTGCTATATGTAAATTTAAAGTTGAATTTGCTAGCTCAGACAGAAATCTTCTTCCATAATTTTTTAAAGTTTCGAAGTATATGATTTTATGCCTACCTTAGGAAATTTTATATGAGTTTTTACCAAGTGAACATCCAGGATTATGGTCACTACAGCCCACAAGGAGCGAGAAAACAACTTCTCCAATGCTTTTGTTTTGTCGTTTTGTCAGAAATTAAAACGAGGTCCAATTAAAAGTAGCTGATGTTTCAGTTATCTTGTGGTTTGTCATCCACTGCTGAAGGCTGTATGTTGTAGTTTATCAACCACTTCTGGTTTGGAGATTTTACACAAATCAGATATTAAAATCTCCCAACACATCCTGTTTCATAGTTTCATCATGTAACTTCTCCATTACAGAATTAAAAATTGTTTGCCAAACGTGGTTTCGAGGGATTTCATACATAAATCGACTAGAAGTGGTTGTTACCTTTAATTTTTATTCCATCCAAAGTGAATCCACGTCATGAATACCAAATTATCATCCTCTTACACGTTAACGGGGGAAAGAAGCTGAATATACGAGTATTCCCCGTTCTTTTGAGTTAAACTGGGTCTAATCTTGTTATTTGGTAAACTGGAACAAACATATTACTGTCTAATATGTGCCCAGATAAGCGCGATCAGCAAAACAAAACAAATGAAACGGCTCCCTGAATTATGAAGAATCCTGCAATGTCTCTTTTTCTGTTTACTGCACTGTTAATGTTCAGAAACCTACACGGAGTCCCTGTTTATTGGCCAAGAGATAAAGTCAAAGGCGTTCTTTTTCTTTTATGACATATTCAAGACATGTAACACTGCATGTAGTCAATTTCCACAATGGATCCCCGATTCAATAATTCTCAGCGATACGAAACATATACCTAACTTCTTTAATCACCTAATTATAACTGATGATTTTCGCCAAACAAGATCTACTAGCTCTTTGAAAAGTACTAATTCACATAAATGAAAATTACTGGAATTGATTACCAATTCAAAAACAATAGAAAGGGTACAATAAGGTGAATCAACCCACAAATCCCCAATGATCAAATCACGTTCTCTAATAAAGTAGCGAAATGAAATGCTAGTTACCGATGAAAGAACTTCTTTGATTGTCTTGCTCCTTGTTCAAATAGCTTGAATCCTAATGAGTCTGAACAATGCAACAACACCGCCCATACATTTCACACATATACCCACTCTTACCAGGCGGTGTGGGTAGCAAGCCTTCATGTATGACAGCTCACTTACAGAAGATTCATTAAAAAAAACAACCCCCCCCCCCCTAAAAAAAGACATAACAAGATTAAAATATTTGCCACTGTGATATCAACATATGAGAGGTCCTCTATTTAACAATAAAGATATTGATTCATATTTCCTTGCTCAGGCAAGGATGGACCTGATTGGCACTGCATTCACCTCCTGGAGGACATGGAAGGCGTTCGAGTCTGCCATTTAATGGGGAGCTGAGTCTCTGACAGGGTTCACCCCAAATGACCTGGTTTATTGTCCTGAATGTGGATGAATTGGAGCTGGGCGACTGTCTCAGTAGGACTATCTGATCATATGTGTGTCGGATCATGGGGGGCAGTATGCCTGGACAGTCTGATGGGGGGTGGACTATAATTCCCACATGACATTGTTACATTTCCATGGGTTGTGGCGCGCACTCCCAGCGCCGCAGCCGCGCACCTTCGCCCATAGGAGCCTAGTGTGCGTCCAAGTGATACATCTCCGCTTTGAATATCTAAGATGACAAGAGACATGCATCCAGCTCTCGCACGCCATGATAGCATGACCCGATTCCTACGAAGACCGATCGCGCGTTGTGCAAAGCCCTGCAACCTACGCTCCAGCCTGACCTATTTGGGTCAAGGGGGTGATCGGGATTATGTGCACCACAGCATTCACGGGGGCGGGTTTTGTGGAACGGCTACGCCCCCCCCCCCCCCCTCGAATAAAGGCCAGACAAAAACCAAGGGAAAAGAACAAGAACAAGGGGATCTAAACTTCTGCCAATCTGCTACATGCTTGTGTGGAAGGCTGATAACGCTCAGTCCAATGTCAGAATGTTTTACTTTTTTAAGCATACACCATCACATGCCCTACAGGACCCCACCTACTAGGTGAACTGACCATCAGATGTAGCATGAAAAACCTGCTGTTGCCGATATGAAGGACCTTGCTTGGACTGGTATTGTCGGGGCTGCGGTAAGTGTCTGAAGCCAGCCAATGACAGTGCGCTTGTAGCTAGCGCACGATATGCAGTCCCTTTAAAACTAGGATGGGTGGGATCCTTGTACATGATTCGTTAGGGAGCACCCTGATGCCAAGCCACAAAACCGTCTTTGTTATCTAGAAATGTGAACATGAGTCTTTGCGCTTTCATCAATATGCGGCTTTGTTGGAGGACAGCATTAGTATGTTATGCCTGCCTTCAGGCATTAGTGAAACTGAAGGTCGTCTTGAATTTGCGAAAAAAAACTTGTTCACCTAATGGATTATTTTAGTCCATTGTGCCACCATGGATTTGCCCTGACGGAACAGTCATGATGGACAACAGGATTCTTAGGGCCTTTAATGTTGCATAGACTGGTTGCCGAGACAGCCAGACGTCTCTAGATCAACGCTTAGTCATCCCTGAGAACATATTTTGTGCATGTTGTATGAGCGTAAGGCAAGGTTTGGGGTCTAACATGCTTGACCCACCAGGAGTCCCTATCAGGAGTGCAGAGCACGCTTATTTCCTAATATTCTTTAACGATTTCACCGGGAGAATGTTTTATTACTGCTTTCATTTTAATGATTTGGAAACTTGGGTTTTTCATTTTGTTCAAATGATTGGGAGTTTTCACGGTCCTGGTATTCCCGGGAACTGAGTTTGACAGGGAGCAACGACGTTTTTTAACGGGGGGAATGGAGTATTCAGTACCACAGTGCGTGTAGGGGAAATCTTCCCCAGAAATGTCAGAAAACACAGTGGGTTTGTAGTTAGCAATGGGGGTATCGTTTGCTGCCATAGATACTATACATGTATTTCTGGTGGTTGTATAATAGTTCACCAACTGACAGGTGATTTCAAACAACTGTCAACATCTTTTTCCACCATGTCAACATTTGCGGTAGATGGACATTTGTGAGCTGTTATGGACAACACACTCTTCTCCCACTGGCTGCGGCTCAGCAGGGTGAGGGAGATTGTTGCAATCCGCAGATGGTTGATGTCACCAACTGACACCTGCGATGCAACCTCCTTCTTGGCTGTGCTTGCGTGCTGGCATCGAGGTTGGTCTTCTGGGTCTTAATTCTTCATTTCGCGTGTACGCTTGTTAATGGGACCTAAGTGTGATTGGTTTGTCTTTGGTTAACACCGTACTAGCCTTCTTTCAGCTGATTCACCTGCAGTTGCAAATCATCAAAGTTTTGAACACGTGGAATCATTGTTTTGAATCTAATCATTGTTTTGAGTTCATTTTTTGTAGCAGTTTGCTTATCTTCAACAGGGAAACCAAACGTATCCTTTAAGATCCTGATGAGTCTCAGACGATTACAACTGTATCTTTCAGATGGTTGAGCTGAAGTGTTATGGATGCGCAGGGGGAAAATAATGGTTTTATTAGGGTTTTGTTTGTGCAAAGTAGTGCGTCTACGGAACGATTCTTCGTTTTGTTCTTACAGGTGTCTTTTGTCAATGGTTTCAGTCTTTCCTCTGAAGGAGCCGGGGGGATGATTTAATGGGAGGGGGATGTAGATCAAGTTTGACTGGGTTGTGTCTCACCGGGAAGTGGCCGTCTGGATGAAGAAGGCGAGGAGCAGATGAAGCAGATGATGGCCTATGACATATTGCAGGTCCTCATTGTTTTGACATTTCGTGAGCACAGGTAAGTCTTCTGTATCTTCCTGCTGAAGACAACTCGACTTAAGACTACCATTTGAATGGACACTTTTCTAGCAGTCTCTGCAAGTGCACCAGCGGACCACACTGTCACGAGAGCCCAGTGAAATATTCAGCATACACAGCGTGGGACAGTGAGGATCCATTGTTGGTGAGGCGCGTGACACAGGCCAAGGCCCTGATGACGCAGTGGACTCCAAGTACCGACGCAGTGAAGGAATGGTGTGGCCGTCATGCAGTGTACACAGGACAGGCCCCTGATGAACGCCAGTGGCACCTTCCAAGTCAACGAAGCAGTGAGGAACTGGGGTTGCCGTCATGCAGGTCACAGGACCAGGCCTGATGGACGCCAGTGGCACTTCCAAGTACGATGCAGTTGAAGGAACTGAGTGTTGCCGTCATGCAGAAACTCATGAACGAGGAGTCTTTAGTACTTCAACTCGTCTTGCTCCCCAGTAAAACAGTCTTTCCCTTGACAGAGAGAGTGGCGTCTCTGCAGTGCATTTTGGATTTGATTTGAAATACAAACTGCTTTGTATCTGCGTTTTGTTGTTCTTCCAGAACAGGCGAAATGGTTTGTTTTAGCCAGCTATTTTTTCTAGATCAATAGTCCACTGTACGCCAGGGAGTGACAAAACCTTCATCATTTAAATCAATCCGTTATTTGTAGTTTGACTGTACGCTTGGTATGGCGAATAAACGATACAGCAAAGCATTTCGCCATACTAGCAGTTCTTTTTCCCCACACCAAAAACGTTTCTGTATACTATCAGCAGTTTTAACACAGTTTTTTCTTTGTCTAAAATTTCAGTAGTGGTGTCACATAGTGTCAGTCTGTGAATGAGGGAGTTGTCATCTGTATTATAGGCGGTATTGGAATGAGTTTTGTTTTAATTTTCACCCATGGTGTCATTCTGTCATTATAGGCCGATATTAGGAAAGAGTCCTTTGTTTCCATTTTTCACCCAGGTTGTCATCTGTCATTACAGGGGGTATTAGGAAAGAGTCCTTGGTTTACATTTACCCATGTTGTCATCTGTCATTACAGGCGGTATTAGGAAAAAGAGTCCTTTGTTTACCATTTTCACCCATGTTGTCATCTGTCTTATAGGCTGGTATTAGAAAGAGTCCTTTGTTTTACATTTTCACCCATGTTGTATGTCATTTCCAGGCCGTATTAGGAAAGAGTCCTTTTGTTTAATTTTCACCCAAGTTGTCATCTGTCATTATAGGCCGTTATTAGGAAAGAGTCATTTGTTTCCATTTTCACCATGTTGTCTCTGTCATTACAGGCGGTGGTATTAGGAAAGAGTCCTTTGTTTACATTTTCACCCATGTTGTCATCTGTCATTATACGGCGGTTTTAGGAAAGGGTCCTTTGTTTCCATTTACAACCCTGTTGTCATCTGTCATCTAGGCCGGTATTAGGAAAGAGTCCTTTGTTTCATTTTCACCATGTTGTCATCTGTATTATAGGCCGGTATTAGGAAAGTATTCTTTGTTTTCATTTTCCCCATGTTGTCCTCTGTAATATAGGCCGGTATTAGGAAAGAGTCCTTAGTTCCATTTTTCCACATGTTGTCATGGTCTTCTAGGTAGTATTAGGAAAGAGTCCTTTGTTTCCATTTTCCCCATGTTGTCATCTGTGTCATCTGGCCGGTATTAGGAAGAGTCATTTGTTTACATTTTCACCCATTTTTGTATCTTTCATGATAGGGACCGGTATTAGAAAAGCGTCCTTAGTTAACATTTTCACCCATGTTGTCATTGTCCTTATAGGCCGGTATTAGGGAAAGAGTCCTTGTTTCCATTTTCACCCATTGTTGTCTGTCATTATAGGGCGGTATTAGGGAAGGAAAAGAGTCCTTGTTTACATTTTCACCCATTTTGTCGTCTGTCATTATAGGCCTGTATTGGAAAAGTCCTTTGTTTACATTTTTCACCATGCCGTCATCTGTCATTTCATAGGCGGTATTAGGAAAGAGTCCTTGTTTAACATTTTCACCCATGTGTCATTCGGACATTACAGGCCGGTATTAGGGAAAGAGGTCCTTGTTTACTTTTCACCCATGTTGCCATCTGTCATTATAGGCGGTATTAGGGAAAGGTCCTTTGTTTACATTTTCACCCATTGTTGTCATCTGTCATTAGAGGCCGGTATTAGGAAAGAGTCCTTTGTTTACCATTTTCACCATGTTGTCATCTGTCATTACCGTCCGGTTTTAGGAAGAGTCATTTGTTTACATTTATCCATGTTGTCATCTGTCCTGTAAGGCCGGTATTAGGAAGAGTCCTTTGTTTACATTTCAACCCATGTTGTTCATCTGTATTTGTAGGCCGGTATTAGGGAAAGAGTCCTTTGTCTACATTTTCACCCATGTTGTCATCTGTCATTATAGGCCGGAATTCGGAAAGAGTCCTTAGTTTTTTTACATTTCACCCATGTTGTCATCTTGTCATTATAGCCGGTATTAGGGAAGAGTCCTTCTTTGTTACATTTTACACCCATGTTGTATCTGTCATTAAGGCGGTATTGGAAAGCGTCCTTTGTTGCCATTTTCACCCATGTTGTCTCTGTCATTAAGGCGGTATTCGGAAAGTGTCCTTTGTCTACATTTTGCAACCCATGTGTCTTCTGTATTATAGGCGGTATTCGGAAAGAGTCCTTTGTTTCCATTTTCACCCATGTTGTCATCTGGCTTTTATAGGCGGTAATTAGGAAAGAGTCCTGTGTTTTACTTTCTCCCATGTTGTCATCTGTCTTTATAGGGCCGGTATTAGGAAAGAGTCCTTTGTTTACATTTCACCATGTTGTCCTCTGTCCACCATGTATAGCCAGTCGTAGGAAGAGTCCTTGTTTACATTTTCACCCATGTTGTCATCTTCATCATAGGCCGGTATTAGGATAAGAGTTCTTTGTTTCCATTTTCACCCATGTTGTCATCTGTCATTATAGGCCGGTATTAGGAAAGAGTCTTTGTTTAGATTTTCACTATGTTGTCATCGTCATTATAGGGCCGGTATTAGGAAAGAGTCCTTGTTTAACATTTTCACCCAGGTTGGTCATCTGTCCTTATAGGCCGGTATTAGGGAAAGGTCCGTTGTTTACATGTTTCACCCATTGTTGTCATTTGGTCCATTATAGGCTAGTATTAGGAAAGAGTCCTTTGGTTACTTTTCACCCTGGTTGTCATCTGTCATTTATAGGCGGTTTTTAGGAAAGAGTCCTCTTTTCCATTTTCACCCATGTTGTCATCTGTCATTATAGGCCGGTATTAGGAAAGAGTCCTTTGTTTTAGATTTTCACCCATGTTGTCATCTGTCATTATAGGCCGGTATTAGGAAAGAGTCCTTTGTTTCCATTTTCACCCATGTTGTCATCTGTCATTATAGGCCGGTATTAGGAAGAGTCCTTTGTTTACATTTTCACCCATGTGTTTGCATTGCCACACTCAATCACGTAATATTTACGCACGGGCCATCATTACACAAAACAGTGTTCACACAAAGCTATGGCCAGGCAGGGGCGAACTGTACACTGAAAATGCACGTGCAATCTCACCTTTCCTTCACACTCCACAGAGAATTCTTTTAAAAACGATTCGTCCTTCTTAATTGTGTATTACAATTACAGATGCAATTGACAGCCAAGCCAAAGGACACTAATAAAATCAATAACACCAATGGACTCCTCGCATCTGCAAAAGCTTCACTGCAGAAAATCGTAACATACACAACTTGTAAGCTGAATAATTCCATGTAATGAAGAGAGCTGGCAAAACACGACATTCCTCTCCTCTCCAACTTGTTGTGTGGTAGAAACAAGAAAGTGCTAAAATGTCACGCATTGTTTGCGCTCAGTAAACACGCCGCCAGACACAATGGTCGACAGGACATCCTCGATGAGCAATGATCGTTTCTGTTTGTTGGTATTGGTAACACGACTGCTACAACAACAACAACAACAACAACAACAAACACCACCACCACCACCACTATACTATTACTACTATTACTACTACTACTTCTACTACTACTACTACTACTACTACTACTACTACTACTACTACTACTACTACTACTACTGCTGCTGCTGCTCTTGCTGCTGCTACTGCTACTACTACTACTACTGCTGCTGCTGTTGCTGCTGCTTCTGCTACTGCTACGACTACAACTACTATTGCTCAACGACAAACTATTTCTATAGCTCTGTCCGACCTGTTGAAGCGGCTCATGATGTGAACACAGTACACAGCCACTGATCTTCAGTCCTAATGCCTTGCACGTCCTCCCTCTTCCCACTGATCTTCAGTCCTCCCTCTTCCATTGATCTTCAGTCCTAATGCCTTGCACGTCCTCCCTCTTTCCCACTGACT
>CM031619.1:336236-422780 GCA_018398815.1 Conus ventricosus
ATTCTGCACTTCTTTGGATTTTTTTCTTCTGTCTATCAAATTTTATCTTGCTTTCTATCAGGCTAGCCATTTATCATTAAACTAAATTAGTTAGTCCCGTTTTTCTAGATGCAATTTTTTTATTTAACTTTCTCCCCATCAGCTACCCATCAAGCCCTGGACCTTAATAATGCCCCTTCCATTCGTTTTTCACGATATGTCTTAATTGTTTCTTTCTTCATTTCCATTATTAATATGTCTTCTTCCGTTTTCTTTTCAACTTTCTCCAGTTTTCGCATATCCTCTTCTAGCTGTCTCTCTTCATCTGCCAATTTCTTTCTCTTCATTGTAGCATATGCAACTGTTTTTGATCTAAGTTTCATCAGCAGAAAATCGAGGAAGACATCATCTGGGACAGAAAAGCTGTGTATTTTCACCCGATGTCTTTTCAACCGCATTTACTGTATATTCTTCTTTGACTTTTTCAGTCTTCATATTTATTTCATTTAGTATCTGATTGCACTGAATATGAAGACATCAAGTCGAAGTCTCAGCTATTCGAGATAATAGTAGAGAATGTAAATATCTTCGTTCAAGCTCACCCATCTTATTTTGCACGAAACCCCCCTTTTCACAACAAATCACGTCCTTCTCATGCTACTTTTAGCCAAAATTAACACCTGTTTTTAAACAAATTAACATGCAAAATCCTCAAAAATCGGCATAATCGTTACTTTAAAATGGGGCTTACGTGCAAGATAAGATAGGGTGATCATGAACGATATATTAACATTCTCTCCCTCGGTTAAGTAAAGCCTTTAATCACCTAGACCGAGCGATCTCACAAGAACATTTGACCTAGTTTACTGCACTGCTTTGTAGGCCCAAGCGATCTTGTGAGACCACTTGGCCCAATTGCCGGCCCTGTAAACTAGGTCAAACGTTCTTGTGAGATCGCTCGGTCTAGGCCGCTGCTGTGCTCCTCTTTTTCCAACCAGGTTGCAACTGGCTTTGGCAGATTTACAGCAGTAACTGCTGCAGCGAGCTTTTTGGCTGTTATTTTAACAATAGCTAGTAGGAGAGAGTTTACCGAAGAACAGGCTAGTACTATCTCCATATAAATGCTTAAATATACAATGACGGATGTACTACTACTAGCCATTGTTAAAATAACAGCCAAACACAGTAGTCGGTAGGAGCACAGTCAAACACAACCTTCTCGCATGACAGTCAGTGAGAGAATGATGAAATCTACCTCTGCGGCGGCTCATGCGCGACTGAATTGCGCATTGCGGCAATAGATTTTTCTGGAATGATCGCCCCCACGATCACGTCACATATGAGTAACACCACACATGAGTCATGCCAAAACAGCCGTGAGGCGGCCCAAGCACAAGCGTGCAGCGGTAACACTCAGTCAGCTACCTGTTATTGATTTCTCTTCTGATTCTTGCGCAAAACAAGAGGAACTGATTACTTAATTTTTGTAATTCCGTTTTTATTTGGTTTAAAATGAAGCCCGAAGTAGCTACAGAGCTTATTAATATACTTTACGAGTTGGATTGGGAGAGGGAGGCTGATAGAGAAGAGCTAAAGAGCAAGTTTGAAGAATTAATTACTGATCTTTTTGAGCGCATAAATATGCGAGAGAGCGTGAAGCAGGCCATCAGTAAAATACCAGTTTCTTGGCCCAACCAGTTATAAAGTTGTTTGCCATTTTAGTTGATAATATGGCTCCTGAAGATGTTAATCTGACTGTTTCTACTGACTCTGAAGGAGTAGCTATTCGGTTTAATGAAGATCAGGTTTTACGATTAGAAAAGATTATGAATAACAGCTGAATTTACAATTATTTTTTTATTTATTTTAGATTTAAAAATGGCTGCCCGCAAACACAGTGAATCTGATTTAAAAGGAATTGTAATGAAATATTTGACGAAACAATGAAAGTGTTTTAGTGAATTTAGTTTTGAGAATGATGTAAACAATATAATAAAAGATCATAGTGAACTATTTGATGAAGCAATCAAAGTGATGAACATTGACTGTGTAATTCTGAAAAAGCTAAAATATTCGCAGGTGTTTATTGTAAGGTTAACGTAAACAAAACCACCCCCCCCCCCCCCCCCCCCCCCCCCCCCCCCTTGTATTGATGTGTTGCTGACGCTTGGGTGAAGAATAAAGCGCGTTTTCTTACTTTTATTTACATTTATTTTTTTTTAATTTACGTAAATATTTTGAGTTTAAAATGAACCTCAAAAGCGAAGTCGAGTTTGAAAAAATGCCAAGCCAGCGCATGTGAAAGGTCGTGACAAACAATTAAGCAGAGTGTTAAGAAGTTAGTCATGGGACATCCATTAACCTCAAAAATCAAACGTTCAGGAATGCGTGACACTGCTATCTCTAAATTCCCAGAGTTCTTCAACGTGAGCGGGCCAGTAAAAGTGTTGTTAAATCCATTCTGATTGGATTATGTATCACCCGATGGCAGTAACATAGAAGTTGGGTTTCTATCTATACAGAAAGAAAATTCTCAGCCTATTCGCAACTTTAACTCTGGACTGGGCCGTTTGCATGCTTTACCCAGTTTAATCATGCTAGTTGAGAAGCAAAATTGGCGCATGGTTCTGGCTGGTCTGAAGGAACAGTCCTTAAAATCAAATTTAAAACAAACAAAATATTATCTATAGTTGGGCTATTCTTACATTCCTCTCCAAAAGAGCTAGTTTTAAACGAGCAGTCTTAAAATATTTATTTCTGACTGCATGTGTTTTTGTGGTGACGTTTTAGCACTTTTACACCTGTTAAAAAGAACGCAGAAAGGTCTATAATTATGAAACAATATGACATGAACTGAATTTTGATATACATAAACCTTTCCTGTGAGTAGAGAATGCATATTTCAGTTTTGAAGAGCAACAAAACCAATCACTGTAAACCGTATATTCATGGTCTGGCAGTAGATAAATCTAGTCCTTTAAGGAATTTCTCCAACGCTCTACTTTAGGCGATTCATGTAACAAACATGTTGACTTGATATGTTTGCAGATTGTACAAGTGTAATTATGTATTAAATCAGAATAACAATAGCAGGACTTATGGCTTTTACATCAAAGGATCATGCTAAACTGGAGCTTTGTTTGAAGGTTGCTTTGTCAGAATCCTACTATAGAAGCAGCTGCAGTACATAAGAAACATTGTAAAAGATTTGTAGACTGTTGAAACCGAACTCATCACACCTGAAAACAGGGTCTAAAGTTAGGTTTAAGAACGTATGCAGAATGCAGATGAGCCTCGTACGTGGTTTATGCTTACTTGAATCAACCTTGCCACAGTACTACGGTCCTCCAACAACAAGACAAAAATACAACCTTTTTAACCCACCATCTGATCTGTTCTTATGCGTTTATTGTTGTTAGGGATCAGTTGGGGCACACAGACCCCCCGAGATTTACAGAGGCTCAATGCGGCTAGTTGATTTTTAGAGCAGATGAAACAACTTCGAATCAGTTATCCATTGACTGACGTAATCAGGCATTGTTCTGACCCGACAGACCACGACGCTATGAACTTATTCTACTCACTGTTCGGAATGTAACAGAGAATTTTTAGGCGACACTGTGAGAAGACCACGATCACATTACTGGAAAGGTTCAGAGGAGACTGCCACACTAAAAGTGTAACTTCAACTTAAGGATGACCTAAGACATGGAAAAAAACTGCCTATCTTCTTTATAACTTAAGAGGCTCGAAGTAATTGATTGTGTCTGAAATTATTTATTAGAATGTGTTCATTCTCTTTTTAGGGAGATATCGTTTAAAGTCTTGCATCAAGACTGCCTTATTGAAAAATAGTCTTATTACGGATAGTGTGTATATTCAGTTTTTCTATAGTCTTCAGTGGTTAGAGAATTTGTTTTAACAACACCAACTTTTACAGCCTTTTATACATGCGATGAATCAATTCAAATGTCTCACTGCAGCTTGTCCCATAAAGTTGAAGGCATAATCAACAATGGGTAAAAACATGGGCACTAAAGAATAGTTTACGAGATATGAGCATCAAGAAAGTTTGTTAGTTTTACTTAACTGATAATTTATTTATTGACAAACGCTTTCCCAAGGCTTGTAATGTGCTCTGTCCAAGAAAAATCTTTGTCGACAATGACTCAAGAGTTTTGTGTGATTGTACTCGTGTATTACTTTTCCTATCAATAAATAGTAGGTTGAAATGAGTCTTCATCTTTTTTCGTTTTTGTCTAACCACTGGCATACATACATTTAGTGTTCTGTGTGTTTAAGGACATGTGTTGAATTTTGTCCGTCAATTAGTTTGAAATGTTTTCTTGAAGAATCTCTGTTAGTTTGTTAGGATTGAATTGCTAGCATTTTAATGATGTGTCGTCTGCAAACATTACACATTTGCATTTTACAAAACAGCAAATCATTGACATAAATTGGAATAACAGAGGCCCTAAAAACAGAACTTGTGGGACTCCCGTTTTTGACGGCATAAACTTGAGCTGTGGTTATTTACAATTACTATACTGTTTTTCTATCTTGAAGAAAATAATGACATCAATCTATGAAATCTGTGTTAAGTTATAGCACAATAGTTTTTTGTAACAAAAAGATCGTGGTTTTTAACGTCGGAAAGCTTTTTTCGAAATCAACATAAAAGTGACAATACCTGTGAATTCATCTTTGGTTAATATTGTTTAAAAAACTATCAATGAGTTGTATTTGAGAAGTGATGACTTGAGTGGTTTTGACGAATAAACCAGTCGGATATTCATGATCAAGTCATTTTTCATAAGATAGGAGTACAACATAATTTTTAAACGTTGTTTTCTATAAGGTTGTTGAAAGAATTGTATAAGATTGTAATTGGGCTATAATTACAGGATTAGAGTGTCACTGATTTGTTAAGTTGGTTATAACTTTAGATGTGTTTAAAATTTCAAGGGAAAACGTTTTTTTTTCGATACACAAATTGTATAGATATGTTATATGTGTCACAATTAGCTGGGAAGAACGTTTTAAATATTTACCCGTCAAATCTATCCAAATCAACGAGTACCAGTCTGTTTCAAGAGATAGGCTTTTGTTTTCATTGTTATCGTCATGTTGAGGTAGGGTGAAAGGGACAAAGAAAATTCTTGGATCAATATATTGTTTTAAATGAAAGGATCTTTTTGACTAGACCTGTCTTTTGTTACTGATTTTACTGGCAAGTTTGCATATAAGATGTTTAAGTCATAGGGAGTGATGTCTGTTTTGATGTAATCTGTTTTTTGGACACATGCTTATTATTCAACATATTATAGACCTTCCAAATTTTTTGGTATCTTCGTGGAAGCTAACTATTTCTTGAAATAGTTTTATTTTAGACTTTCGCATCAAAGATGTAACTTATTTCTTTGTTTTTTATACTCTTTTTTTTTTTCTTTTTAGTGTTCCGAATTACTTGAAAATCCTGTTATATCTTTCGGCGTCAATTTCTTTAGATTATACTCGGTGGTTTTATATAGTCTGACGCGTTTCTTTATAAATGGAGCGTGTTTATTGTATTACAGAATTAAAAGTATTTATCCAAAATTCACTTGGCTTCGTCTGGATCCCTTATTGATATATGTAATTTAATGTTGAATTTGCTAGATCAGACAGAAAATCTTTTCAATAAAGTTTTTAAGTTTCGTTAGTATATGACTTTTATGCCTACCTTAGGAAATTTTATATGAGTTTTATACCAGTGAAATACTGGATTATGGTCACTACAGCCAATGGTGGAGAACAACTTCTAAATGTTTTGTTTTGTACGTTTGTCAGAATAAACGTGGTCAATTAAATTAGGCTGAATGTTTCAGTTACTTCTTGTTGGTTGTCAATCCACTAGCTGAAGGCCATGTATGTTGTAGTTTTTAAAAACCACTTCTGTTGAGTTTTTAACCAAATCAGTATTAAAAATCTCCCTAATTAATGTTTTCATAGTTTATCATGGTAAATTATCCATTAACAGAATTAAAATTGTCTTGCCAACGATGGTTTTCAGAGGATTTCTATACATAAATTCCGACTTGTAGTGGTTTGTAACCTTTTATTTTTATTTCCATCCAAAGTGATTCCAGTCATTGAATCTCTAAATTATCAATCCTCTTACACGTTAAGAAGAAGCTGAATATTCGAGTAATCGTTCTTTTGAGTTTTAAATGGTCTAATCTTGTTATTTGGTAACCTGGAACAAACATATTACTGTTAATATGTGCCCAGATAAAGCGGACTCAGCAAAACCAAAAACCCAAATGAAAACGGACTCCCTGAATTATTGAAGGATCACTGCAATGTCATCTTTTTGTTTACTGCCACTGTTATGTTCAGATACACCTACACGGGTCCCTGTTTCTTGGCCAAGAGTTAAAGTCAAAGGCGTGTTATTTTTCTTTTATGACTATTCAAGAAATGTAACACTGCAAGTAGTCAATATACACAATGGATCCCCGAATTCAATAATTCTCAGAGATACGGAACACATATACTAAAATTACTTTATCATATTTAAATGATGAATTTTCAGCAAAACAATTCTACTAGTCTTCTGAAAAGTACTAATCACATAAATGAAAATTATGAATTGATTAACCATACCCCCCCCAAAAAAACATAGAAAGGGGACAAAAGGTGAATCAAACAACAAATCCAATTGATCAAATCACGTCTCTAATAAAGTAGAGAAATGAATGCCTAGTTAACCGATGAAGAAAATTCTTTGATTTTCTTGCAGCCTTGTCAAATAGCCTGATTCCTAGTGAGTCTGACAATGCTACCAACACACGCCCATTCATCTCACACCCATATACCCACTCTTACCAGGCTGGGTGGGATAGCAAAAGCATTAATGTTTGGCAAGCTCGTTACAGATGATTACTCTTTAAAAAAACAAACTAACAAAAAACTAAAAAAAGACATAAAATGATTACAAATCATTGCAATGCTTGCATACTCAAACATATATGAGGTGGTCTTCCTATTTAACAAATAAAGATATTGATTAATATTTCCTTGCTCTGGCTAGGATGACATGATTGGCACTGCATTCACTCCTGGTGGACTTGGATGGCGCTTAGGTCTGTCCATTAACTGAGGGAGCTGAGTCTCTGACAGGGTTCACCAAAATGACATGGTTTATTATGAATGTGGATGAATGGAGATGGCGACTGGTCTCAGTAGGGACTATCGAGTCATTTGTGTGTCGGATCAATGGGGGGAAGTTATGCATGGTCAGTAGATGGGGGGCTGGTATATTTACCCACCATGACATTGTTATTTTCCATGTTGTGGCGAGGATCTAAAATGAGGACCAGAAGCATAGGAATTGCTGTGATTCAGTTTTGAGAGTCTTCAATCAGCACTGGCATGAGCATAAGTTCTAGAGAGCTTTGTGGCCAGCCTGCAAACATTGTCAGTCAGCTCATGACTTCTTTGGTCAAAGGGGGTGATAGGGATTATGTGCTCCGTAGAATTCACGGGGGCGGTTTTTGTGAAGATCATTCTGCCAAATCTGATACATGCCTGAGCTGGAAGTTGATTACGATCAGTCACAATGTCAGAATGTTTTACTTTTTTTTAAGCATACCATCCCACCTGCCCTAGGTTGCAAACCTGACCATCAGATGTAGCATGAAATTCCTGCTGTTGCGATAAGAGATGGACCTTCTCTGACTGGTATTGTCGGGGCTGTGTAACGTGTCTGCAAGCCATGCCAATGTCAGTGGGGCGCTTGTAGCTAGCAGCAACAGATATGCAGTCCCTTTATAACTTAGGTTGAGTGGGATCATTGTACATGATATTTGGTTTTTTTGGGAGCACCTGGATGCAGCCACCAACAAACCGTCTGTGTTATCTAGAAATGTGACATTGAGCTCTTTTGCATGCTTTCATCAATATGCGGTTTGTTGGGAGGACAGATTATTATGTTATGCCTGCCTTTTCCAGGAATTAGTGAATGAAGGCTCTCCTAGTCTTGATATTTGGAAAAAACTTGTTCACATAATTGGATTAATTCTGTCCATTTGCCAACATGGATTTGCCCTGACGGACAGTCATTGTGACAACATGGATTATTAGGGCTTTAATGTTGGCATAGACTGGTTGACGAGACAGCCAGCGTTCTAGTTCAACGATAGTAATCCTGAGACACATATTTTTTGTACGTGTTGTATGAGCGTTAAGGCAAGACGTTTGGCGGTTTCTTAAATGCTTGACAACAGAGGCCCATATCAGGTGATGCAGATGACGCTTATTTTATAATATCTCATTTAAGATTTTCACAGGGAGAATGTTTTTATTACTCGCTTTCATTTAATGATTTGAATCTAGGTTTTTCATTTTGTTTCAAAATGATTGGGAGTTTTCAAGGATACTGGTATTACCGGGGAAGGAGTTTGACAGGGCGAGCATAAGCGGTTTTTTAGGGAATGGAGTTATTTCAGTAACACAGTGACTCAGTAGGGGGAATCTTCCCGAGAATTGTCGAATACACAGTGGTTGTTAAGGATCAATGGGAGGGTATCGTTTGATGCCATATATACAATACATGTATTCTCTGGTGGTTGTATATCACCAACTGAAACAGGTGATTTCAAACAACTGTCAACATCTCTTTTCCACCATGTCAACATTTGACGGTTTATGGACATTTGTGAGCTGTTATGGACAACACACTCTTTACCACTGGCTGCGCGATCAGCAGGTGAGGGAGGTTGTTGAATCCTGCTGATGGTCTTTTGTCACAACGGAACATGGAATGCTAACTCTTCTTGGCTGTGCTGCGTGCTGGGCATCGAGAGTGTTGGTCTTCTGGGGGTCTTAATTCTTTCATTTCAGCGTGTACGCTTGTTATACACTGGGACCTAAGTGAATAGGTTGTCTTTGGTTAACTCGCTATAGTTCTTTCAACTTGATTCCTGCCAGTTGCAAATTCATCAAAGTTTTGAACACGTGGAATCATTTTTTGATCTAATCATTGTTTTGAGTTCATTTTTTTGTTAGCAGTTTTGGCCATCTTCAACCAGGGACAAAGTATCTTTAAGATCCTGATGAGATATCAGGAAGATTATCAACTGTATCTTTCAGAATGGTTGAGCTGAAAGTGTATATGACTGGAGGGGGATAATAAGAATAATAATATTATATTTGAATTTTATTTCTAACATTGTTCTTAATTTTTTTTTTTTGGTTTTTTTTCTTATTTATATATGTTTAAAAAATTGTAAAAAAATGTATTAAATGTCATAATTAATTGTGATTATTGGTTAATTTTATTATTTGCATTATTAAGTATTTAATTTAACGTGAATTATGAATACTTTTAATTTTTTTTAAAATATGTTTTCAAAATGACTATGGTTTTATTTGGGTTTTGATTTGTGCAAAGTGTGTGCGTCTACGAACGTTTCTTCGTTTTGTTCTTAAGGTGTATTTGTCAATGGTTTCAGTCTTTCCTTGAAGGAGGACGGGGATGATTTAATGGGAAGGGGGATGTAGATCAACGTTGACTGGGTTGTACTCCACAGGAGATGGCCCGTCATGGGGATGAAGAAGGGAAGAGGAGAGCAGAAAATGAAGCAGATGCATGGACTATGACATATTGCAGGCCTCTTTGTTTGAACATTCGTGAGCACCAGGTAAGTCTTTGTATCTTCCTCTGCAGGCCAATCCGACTTAAGACTACCATCTTTGAATCTGGGACACTTTCTCCATCGCAAGTCTTGCCAGTGACACTGAGGTCCACACTTGTCACGAGAGCCCAGTGGTAATATTCAGCATCACACAGCGCTGGCGCACAGTGGGATCCATTGTTGGTGAGGCGAGTGACCACAGGACCAGGCCCACTGATGAAAGCCAGTGGCACTCCAAGTAACGATGCAGTGAAGGAAAACTAGTGTTGCCGTCATGCAGTGACACAGGACCAAGGGGGGCCCCCTGTGAACGCAGTGGCCACTCCAAGTATCGAAGCTGTGAAGGAAACTGGTGTTGGCCGTCATGCAGTGACACAGGACCAAGGCCCCTGAAGAACGCTGTGGACACTCCAAGTAACCGAAGCAGTGAAGGAACTGGATGTTGCCGTCATGCAGAAACTTTGTAACGAGAGTCTTTAAGTACTTCACACTCGTTCTTGCTCCCAGTAACAACAGTCTTTCCCTTGACAGAGAAGAGTTGCCGGCATTTTGGATGATTTGAAATTCAAACTGATTGTAAGCGTTTTGTTGATCTCCAGAACAGGCGAATGTTGTTTAGCCAGCTCTTTTCTAGATCAATGTCCACTGTAAGCCAAGAGGACCAAAACTTCTCATTTAAATCAACATCAGTTATTTGTAGTTTGATGTACGCTCTGGTATGGCGATAAAACGATACAGCAACGCATTTCGCCATACTAGCAGTTCTTTTTCACCACACCAAAAACGTTTCTGTATACTATCAGCCAGTTTTAACAAGTTTTTTCTTGTCTAAATTTCAGTTGTGTCACATAGCTGCAGTCTGTGGAATGAGGGGTTGTCATCTGTCCATTTAGGCGGTAGTAGGAATGTGTCCTTTGTTTACTTTTTCACCCATGTTGTCACTCTGTCAATTATAGGCCGGTATTAGGAAAGTGTCCTTTGTTTACATTTTACCCATGTTGTCATTCTTGTATTACAGGCCGGTATTTGGAAAGCGTCCTTTGTTTACATTTCAACCATGTTGTCACTTGTCATTACAGGCCGGTATGAGGAAAGAGTCCTTTGTATACATTTTCAACCATGTTGTCATCTGTCTTTATAGGCCGGTATTAGGAAAGAGTTCCTTTTTGTTTACATTTTCAACCATGTTGTCATGTCTTACAGGCCGGTAATTAGGAAAGAGTCTTTGTTTACATTTTCACCATGTTGTCATCTGTTCATCATAGGCCGTTTTTAGGAACGAGTCCATTTGTTTACATTTGCACCCATAGTTGTCATCTTGTCATTTTCAGGCCTGTATTAGGGAAGAGTCCTTTGTTACTTTTCACCCATGGTGTCATCTGTCATTATAGGCCGGTATTAGGAAAGAGTCCCTTTGTTTCCATTTTCACCCATGTTGTCATTCTGGTCAGATAGGCCGGTTTTAGGAAAAGAGTCTTTGTTTCCATTTTCACCCATGTTGTCATCTGTCATTTTGGCGCTTATTAGGATAGTATCCTTTTGTTTACATTTTTCTCCCATGTTGTGCATCTGTCATTATAGGCCGGTATTATGGAAGAGTCCTTTGTTTCCATTTTCACCTGTTGACATCTGTCATTATAGGCTAGTATTAGGAAAGAGTCCGTTGTTCCATTTTAACCATGTTGTCATCTGTCATTATAGGCCGGTATAGGAAAGAGTCATTTGTTTACATTTTCACCCATTTTGTCATCTGTCATTTTAGGCCGGTTTTAGGAGATGAGTCCTTTGTTTCATTTTCACCATGTTGTCATCTGTCTTTAAGGACGTATTAGGAAAGAGTCCTTTGTTTCATTTTCACCCTGTTGTCATGTCATTAAGAGGCGGTATTAGAAAGAGTCCTTTGTTTACATTTTCACCCATGTTGTCATCTGTCATTGTAGGCCTGTGTATTAGGAAAGACAAGAGTCTTTGTTTAGATTTTCCACCCATTGGCCGTCATTGTCATTATTGGCAGGTATTAGGAAGAGTCCTTTGTTTACATTTTCCTCCCATGTTGTCATATGTCATCAGGCCGGTATTAGGAAAGAGTCCTTTGTTTACATTTTCACCATGTTGCCTATGTCATTATAGGCCGGTAATAGGAAAGAGTCCTTTGTTTTACGTTTTACCATGTTGTCATCTGTCATTAGAGGCCGGTATTAGAAGAGTTCTTTGTTTACATTTTCCCCCATGTTGTCATCTGTCATTACAGTCCGGTATTAGGAAAGAGTCATTTGTTTACATTTCATCCATGTTGTCATTGTCTTTAGGCACCGGTATTAGGAAGAGTCCTTTGTTTTTACTTTTTTCACCATATTGTCATCTGTCATTATAGGCCGCGTATTAGGAAAGAGTCTTTGTCTACATTTTCACCATGTTGTCATCTGTCATTATTGGCCGGAATTGGAAAAAGAGTCCTTTGTTTTACATTTTCACCCATGTTGTCATCTGTAATTATAAGCACGGTATTAGGAAAGGTTCTTTGTTTACATTTTCACCTTGTTGTAATCTGTCTTATAGGCCGCTATTAGGAAAGTTTCTTGTTTCCATTTTCACCCAGGTTGTCATCTGTTAATTATAGGCCGGTATTGGAAAAGAGTCCTTTGTTTTACATTTTCACCATGTTGTCATTGTTCATTATAGGCGGTATTAGGAAAGAGTCCTGTTGTTTCATTTTCACCCATGTTTTTTTCCCATCTGTCATTATGGCCGGTATTAGGAAAGGTCCTGTGTTTACTTTTTCACCCATGTTGTCATCTGTCTTTATAGGACGGTATTAGGAATGAGTCCTTTGTTTACATTTTCACCATGTTGTATCTGTCATTATAGGCCAGTTTAGGAAAGAGGTCCTTTGTTTACATTTTCACCATGTTGTCATCTGTCATCATGGCCGGGTATTAGGATAGAGTTCTTTGTTTCCATTTTCAACCATGTTGTATCTGTCATTATAGTCCGGTATTAGGAAGGAGTCCTTTGTTTAGATTTTCCACCCCATGTTGTCATATGTCTTTATAGGCCGTGTTATAGGAAAGAGTCCTATGTTTACATTTTCACCCATGTTGTCATCTGTCATTATAGGCCGGTATTAGGAAAGAGTCCTTTGTTTACATTTTCACCCATGTTGTTATCTGTCATTATAAGCTAGTTTAGGAAAGTTCCTTTGTTTACATTTTCACCCATGTTGTCATCTGTATTAAAGGCCGGTAATTAGGGAAAGAGTCTCTGTTTCCATTTTCACCCATGTTGTCATCTGTCATTTATAGGCCGGTGTATAGGAAAGAGTCTTTGTTTAGATTTTCACCCTGTTGTCTTCTGTCATTATAGGCCGGTATTAGGAAAGAGGCCTTTGTTTTCCATTTTTCACCCATGTTGTCATCTGTCATTATAGGACGGTATTTAGGAACGAGTCCTTTGTGTTACATTTTCACCCATGTGTTTGCATTGCCACACTCAATACGTAATATTTACGGCAGGGCCATGCATTACACAAAAACAGTGTTTCAAACCAAATCTATTGGCCAGGCAGGGGCGAACTGTACACTGAAATTGCACGTGCATCTCACCTTTCCTTCACACTCCACAGAGAATTCTTTTTAAAAACGATTCGTTCTTCTTAATTGTGTATTACAATTACAGATTGCCATTGTACAGCCAAGCCAAAGGACACTAATAAAAATCAATAACACAATGGACTCTAGATCTGCAAAAGCTTCACTGCAGAAAAATCTTAACCATACACAAACTGTAAGCTGAATAATTCCATGTACTGAAGAAGAGCTGGCAAACAGACATTCCTCCCTCTCCTCCCCCCCATCCCCAACTTGTTGTGTGGTAGAAACAAAGAAAGTGCTAAAAATGTCACGCATTGTTTGCCGCCAGTAAAACACGCCGCAGACTCAATGGTCGGACAGGACATCCTCGATGAGCAATGATCTTTTCTGTTTGTTGGTATTGGTAACACGACTGCTACAAAACAACAACAACAACAACAAACAAACAACCACCAATCCACCTCCACTACTACTATTTAAACTACTATTATACTACTACTTCTATACTACTCCTACTACTACTACTACTTACTACTTCTACTACTACTAATACTACTACTGCTGCTGTGCTCTTGCTGCCTGCTACTGCTACTACTACTACTATGCTGCTGCCTGTTGCTGCTGCTTCTCTACTGCTTCGACTACAAACTACTATTGCTCACGACAAAACTATTTCTATAGCTATCTGTCCGACTGTTGAAGCGGTAATGATTGTGAACAGTACACAGCACTGATTTCAGTCTAATGCTTGCTCGTCCTCCTTTCCCACTGATCTTCTGTCCTCCCTCTTTCCATTGATCTTCAGTCCTAATGCCCTTGCACGTCCTCCTCTTCCAATGATCTTCAGTCCTAATACCTTGCACGTCTCCCTTTCCCATGATCTTCAGTCCAATGCCTTGCACGTCCTCCCTCTTCCACTGATCTTTGTCCTAATACCTTGCACGTCTCCCTCTTCCCACTGATCTTCATTTCCTAAGGCCTACACGTCCTCCTCTTTCATGATCTTCAGTCCTAATGCCTTACCACGTCCTCCTCTTTCACTGATCTTCAGTCCTAATGCCTTGCACGTCCTCCCTTTCCACTGATTTCAGTCCTAATGCCTTGCACGTTCCTCCCTCTTCCCACTGTCTCGCCCTTCCCTCTCCCTCTCACCTCCTCTTCCGCCCGTCTCCCATGAGTCTGCGTTAGTGTGTACATGTGTGCCCTGCCTCCAGACACCCCTCCCGCACCACCGCTCTCTCTGTCTGTCTGTCTGTCTTTCAGTCTGTCTGTTCTGTCTGTTTGTCTGTCTCTCTGTCTCTGTTCTCTGCTCTGTCTCTCTCTCTCTCTCTCTCTCTCTCTCTCCTCTCTCTCTCTCCTCTCTCTCTCGCTCTCTGTCTGTCTGTTTCTCTGTCTGTCTGTCTCGCCACACACACCACACCACCCACACACACACACACACACACCACACACAACACACACACACACACACACACACACACCACCACCACCACCACCACCACCACCACTACCACCACCACCACACCACCACCACTACCACACCACCACACCACCACCACCCACCCACCCACACCACACATGGACCACACACCACACATGCACACGCATACCAAAGACAGACAGACAGACAGACCGAGAGAGAGAGATCGAGAGGAGAGGAGAGAGAGAGAGAGAGAGAGGAAGGAGGGGGGGAGAGAAGAGAGAGAGAGAGAGAGAGAGAGAGATAGAGTGAGTGAGAGAGAGAGAGAGAGAGAGATGTGTTGAAATAAGTAAAGCAAAGTTCAGAGAGCTTTTGTGGAAAGGGTGGTGATTTAGTGTTTCACTCGTCTTCAGATGAGGCTCCATAATCAGAACACTTTACTGACCTGTATCAGCGAACAGACTTATTGGTTTTTGTCGTTGTCGTTGTTGTGTTTGTTGTTGTTGTTGTTGATTGTTGTTGTTGTTGTTGTGTTGTTGTTGTTGTTACTGTAGAGTCGTTTGTGAGCATTCACACCAACATTACGAACACAGCTTGCGTGCTCAAAAAGTTTAATAAAGCAAACTAAGTTGGAAAAATGTACAGAGATAAAGTAGTAACACGTGATCGTTCGTGGGCTTCGTTTTCGTTGTTAGTTTCCAGGGGCATTGCCCAGAACGAGGCTTAATTTATTGTCTTTTGATACAAATCATGGTTTTAACTTACGTAGACATTACAACCATTCACTACCTTAGACTAATATTGTGTACTTGTGGGGATCTTGAAAAAATAATTTCTTATCATAATTTTCACTTTAACTGTCTGTTCTCTAACTGAAATGGATAAATGTTTCAAATGAGATAATATATATCTCTCAGTGTAATCGATTCAGATCACTATCGAATCAGAGGGAATAATTGTCATTGATGTCTCTGACTGATTTTTTTCAGTGTAAATCACTTTGAAAATAGTCTTTGAGATAGTAGGGTTTCCGTTCGAGTCCTTCTTGAGAGTTGTTTGGTCGTGGGTTGCTGGTGCTGGCTGTCGGATTATCTGGGTTTTGTCTTCTTGATGAGCAGAGTTGTAGCAGTTGTGAGGGGTCTCTCTTCTTCCTTTTCATTGGGTGGAGGCGTTGCTGGGCAGATTGACCTTTTGAAGAGGATGAGTTGCGCTTGACTTGTTTTTTCCTTTTCCAGCTGTCAAGAATTGATCATTTCTTTGTCATGACTTGAGGGTGTTGGGGTGTAGCAGGTGTCAGCATATGATCCTTTGTCATGATGAAGGGGTGTTGGAGTGTAGTCAGGGTGTTAGCATTGATCCTTTGTCTTGACTGAAGGGGTTGGAGTGAAGTAGGTCATTGTCAGCATTGTTCCTTTCTTTGTCATGACTGAAGGGGGTGTTGGATTGTAGTATGGGTGTCAGCCTGTTTTCTTTTCTCTTTGTCGGACCAGAACAGTATCACAACCTGAATAATCTGAGTTGTTGCTTGACGTCTCTCATCAGCATTTGTTTTCATTTTTTTGTTTCATGAGATCATCATGCTGGCGGATTTGCTTTTCAAGTCTCTGTGGTCGGCATGGGTTGTGACGTTGCGGACTTGTTGACAACTTCGGGAAGTCTTTGTCTTCATTTTTTATGTTGTAGAGAGCTTCTTGCCGGACTCACCACCAGTACTGCTGTGTGGCGTAGCTCGGTAATTTCTAGGAAATTTATACTGTTTCCTGGCGCCACCACTTTTTCCTTCCACATGAGCTGCTGGGATGGTCTTTTTCAGCTTAGGCATGCATCCTTTCCCCCGCGCCCCGTTGGTCTTGAGGCCAGAGAGGGTGATTTTTCTGTGTTTCAAAACCTAAGTAGTCAGCGAATCGTCCAAATTCAACTTCTGAAAGGTGGTCCATTGTCCGATTTTAGGATGTCTGGTATCATTGTCGTGCAAAGATAGCGTCAAGTGTTTGGATTACAGCATTTGCTTTTTGTTGACTTGACTTCTCCACTTCAGGAATCTGAAGTTGGCTATTCTACCACAACAGTAGTAGTTTCTTGATGCGTAAGGGTTCCAGCAAAGTCAACACTGACTTCAGACCAGGGTTTGGAAGGTAATGAAGGCACTTTTCAGTTGTTCAGAGGGGTGGGTCCGGAGTCGTTGAGAGGCATGCAAGACATGACTTTGACTTTGGATTCTAATATTGTCTATGTGTGGGAACCAGCTTTTTCACGCAGGTAGACCTTTTGTTTAGACCTTTACCTTGTGGCCTTTCATGAGCGATAATCCACTGTACGCTGTTGTAATGCTTTTGGGTTAACGATTCGGTCACCACGGGAATAAATGGTCATAGTTTTCACTGATACACAGTTCATCTTGGGACTGTTTTGAAGATTTTGAAAATGAAGACACATACATTACTTTCAGTGGGTTGTTCGCCTTTGATGGTTTTATAGATATCTTTACTGCTTGCAGTGTCGGATCATTTCTTGTTGTCTCGGCCTTTTCTTCCACCTTCATGGTTTTTGGAACTGTGTGATCGTGCCAACTTGATGTATTTTCACCTGATTTTCGATTCATGTTGTAGACTGACTTTCAGTAGCGTCGATGGGGTGTCGACTGAGAAAAATCAGTGGGTTGTTTTCTCCTGGCTTTATTGGAGAAGAAATCGTAGGTTCTGTTAGCCACAGACATCTTTCAAATCCGTGCTGAGGTCTGAAGTCGGATTGTTGTAAACCCTTCCAATGGTTTGTGATTGAGATGACTCTAAATGGATGACCAAACAGGTTAGATGAAAATGTTCGCAAGCCAAAACTATGCGAGAGCTCTCTTTCCGTTTGTGAGTAGCGGGATTTCACATCAGTGGAGAGCTCTGCTGGCATATGCTACAACATGTGAGATGTTGTCTTTGTTTCGTTCTGGCAAAGGGATTGCGCCCTAGTCCGTAGGACTGGCCATCAACCACTACTTCAGTATCAAGTCAAGGGTTGGTTAATACTTCATAGTGTATCATTTGCTCAGGCATGATTTCAGGCTCTGAAATGCATTTTCTTTTGTTTCGGTTCCATCTCCTTTCCACCACCTTTCGTGTCAAATCTCGGAGTGCTTTCGTGATGTCAGCATATTTTGGAATAAAACCTGGATACATAGTTTGTTCAGCCCAGCAGACAGCGAATTTCCTTGACGTTGACTGGAGTTGCTGCTTGTGAAATTGATTTTCAATCGATTTCGGGTCAGGTCGAAATTCCATCGGCACCAAAAATGAAAACCATTAGAATTCAATTGCAATCTTGTGAATTCACACTTTGTCTTGTTTGTGTGAGACCTCTTTTCTCTGAAACGAGCCACAAGCAGGACTATCTCAGCGCAATGTCATGCTCTTACTTTGGTTTTCCGTGGTAGTAGGGTCAGGGAGGATCATGCCCTTTTTGTGGATCTCGTCGGGATCTCAACGGAAGTAGGCTGCAGGTGGTGCGGCGGGGTGGGGGCGGCTGGTGGCGGTGCGGCAGGTGTGTCGGGTGGTCATGGGTAACTGGTTTTGCTTTTTGTTTGCTTACTGACTTTTGTTTTTGTTTTTGGTTTTTTTTTTGGTTTTGTTTTCTTGTCACGGTGAGTCACGATCGATAAAAAAAAGTTTTTGAATCTTTCTTGTTTGCTGGACGTCAGTGGGTTTAAAAATAGATTGGGGTTTGTGTATGTTGCTGCGCGCGTTGTGGCGGGATCCGCGGGTTTGTTTTTTTTGAATATAAAATAAATGGGGTGTTTATCGTTGCCGCGTGTGTTGTCCGATGACGTTAGGCGTTGTTTAAAAAAGGAGATGGGGTGATGACAGTGATGATGCTTCGGATGATGAGGATGCTGTTGATGGACAGGAATCTGTAGGCCAGGATTAAAAAAGAATGTCAATGTGAGGACGCTAACAGAAGAAGTATGGACCAAGTGGAAAATCCCTTTACCTGTGGTGATTGCTGGTTCCAACAGGGAAGTGGAAAACTGTTTGGGTCACTAATTTATATAATCACAACATGAAGTAATGACACCACCTTCCGATGAGATTGTGTGGTGTTACGGGGAGTGTTGTCTGGATATCATCTTTTGAATGGAAGTCACTTTTATCGAAGGCTACCAAAGTAGAAGAATGGGATGTAGAAAGAAACGGCGCGTTTGGTGGTGTTTGATGACTTGATCAGCGAACGGATGACAGGGTGACAAAATTATTCACGTAAGGTAGCCTTAATCCAAACTTGTGTGTCATGTACATCGTGCAGTATCTGTTTGGGAAAGAAAAACAAAAGAACAACGGACCATCAGCTTGATCAGTCATTATTCTGGTGGTATTCAGAACCCAAGGAGGACACCTCACAGATCACCCATTTAGCTAAACAGATGTTTACCGGAAGATTCGGTGTAAGTTCAGGAAGCTTTTAAAGATGCGACATCCAAACCCACCGGTTATTTGTTGTTTGTCTTCGTCAGGTGACACCCGATCATCTCCGTCTGAGAACAAATATTATACCCGACATATCAAGTCGGTGTTTGTGCAGAAATGATGTTCGTCTTCCAATATGCCATGTTTTACCTGCTACGATATTTTTCTTTTTGGTGGAGAAATGGGTGTAAGGATGTGAGGAGTTGTTTAACATGTGAAGTCTCTGATTACAGTGTTCGCTGAGTAACACTCGGCGGTTCGTGGGTGGTGTCCTTCAATGAGACTTTGTGATCTTTTAAAGCGACGCGCATCTACACACGCGGTTATTTGCGGACGGACCATTGACCTTCACCTCTATTCTGCTCGTTTGAGAAGGAATCTACCATGTTGCAGTTGTTGTGTGGTGCAAGCCTGCTTGTTATTAAGCAGCCTGAAAGGTGCCTGCCAGATTTGATCAAAGCCCTGAGTGAATGTTCCCTCAACATTTTAAGGCCTGTGAGACTGACTCCTGCCAGAAAGAAACAGTGTGCAGATCAAGCAGAGCTTACGCTCCTGGCGAAGAAGGTACAGCCAGCAAGAGAAAGAAGCAAGATTCTTGCAGAAGGGGGGATTTCTCGGTGCCCTCATCAACCTGTCCTGGGGGTGCTTGCTGGAGGATTATCTGGGGGGATTGTAACCACATTCATGGAGATTACGAGAAAATGGTTTTAGTGGATCCTTGTCGTGCTAGGACTCTGTTCGCGGCCTCAGTTCACGATGCCACATCTGACAGTCCTTAGGGACATGGATAAGCAGATGCGTGATTTATTAGGAGAAAATGATCACAAGCGCCGAAGACAAGGCTAATATGTATCATCAGACACTTTGGAAAATTTTTGACACGTTTTGATCAGTTTAAGGAAAAACACTAGGAGTAGTGACTGTTCAAGGCACAACACCCGCTAACCCAACCGAAATTCAGAAACCAGAGGGACGGTGATGACGCGTCACCTCCCACGTTGACAAGCGTGCAGAAGGATGTTGTGGAGGAGTGTACAAAAACGATGAAAAGCAAAGCGGGAGCGCCTTTTTAACCGCGTTTCAGAATCACCAGATCTGAAATGGAAAACAGCGAGGGGAAATCATTAGCGAGGACAGCTGATTAAAACTCGACACTCGTTGATTTTGTCAATGAATGTGCTAAGAAACGTCGCCGCATTCCAACCATTGGTGGAAATCCTTTGTTTCTCCCCCCCCACCTATTTTTTTTATATTTAGTTCCGGGCTCTCAGTGATGCCAACATCCCCAGATTTAGTTGGAGACCCGACCGTTGAAGTTTATGACAACACAAATACCGGCACCCTGTCTATTTTCACAGTTACGGATAGGACTGTCGGTGTGGGTTCCTCTTCCTCAACACGCGTTTTCTACACCGCAAATGCAACACCCCACATCACTGAGAAACGGTTGCTTTTCATCGATCAAGTAGCCACGAGGTACAGAGACTCTGACCGTTGGAAGGGGGAAACCTTTTTCTTGAGGAGAAAGAACACACCAGACGGAAACGGAAACAACAGAGATTAAGCTAGCCGCACTTTGATGGTTTGGGAGTCTACTGATACACCTGAAATGGCTCCGCCGGAAAAAATAAGGAAAAAATATCGAAACAGAAACAGAATGTTGGGGCTGGCTTACTACACACCACAACGCCCTGGATCTTTTGGTGGGTGTTCACGCTTGAAAAGTATACGAAGGCAAAATAGTCTGTGCTCAATGAAATGTTGTGTCACGAAGAATGCTTATATCTTCTTAAACCTGTGCGACACAAGTTTGAAGAGGAGGCGCGTGTTGTTGTAGGAGAATGGACCAACAATGGCTAGCTGATCTGATTGTCGTCCAAGCCTGAAGGAAAAAAACAATGATGGGTTTTAGCTATCTGCTGACAAGTCTTCGATGTCTTGTCTTAAATTTGCTTTTGGTTCGTTCCTTTGAAAAACCAGACAGGACCTGTGATGGTGGAGGCCTTTGAACGCATCTTGAACAGGGTCGGAAACCCCCTCAAACTTCAAACAGACAAAGGGGCAGAGTTTGAAAAAATATTGCATACGTTTTGAAGAAAGAAGAATTAAACTTTTTTGTGAAGAAAAACGAGGATACGAAAGCCTCTGTTGTAGAGAGACTGAATCGCCACTTTGAAAGGAGGCTCTGTCGCTACTTTACCAGAAAAATAAATATTTGAGATTTGTGGAAGTTTTACCACAGTTGTAAAGGCATACACCATCGTTTCACCAGCAGCATCCAGCGTCTCCTGCAGAAGTGACAACACACAACCAAGAAAAATGTATGGCAGACTCTGTACACAGTGACCAGCCTACGGCCTCCTCTCCTCAACCTAAACTGAATTAGGAGATCGTGGTACGCATCAGTAAAACGAGGAAAGAACATTAAAAAAAGGTTATTTACCATCTTGGTCTGAAGAACTTTTCCACAGTCAGTCGAAATAAAATAGACCATCCCGGTTACTTACATTCTCAAAGACGAGCATGGAGAAGAGCTTCCAGGATCGTTTTAATGGACCAGGAGATACGAAAGTGGGGGGAGAAACAGATTTATTAGTATTGAGGGGTGGGGCGATCTTGAAGCAACGCAAAAGCTAATGGACAGCCGTGGATATTTAATCAAATGGTATGGCTATGACTCTTCATTCTTTTATGGTATTCCTCGGACAGCATGACCACCTACGCACCACTTACCATGCCTGATCAGATCCAAGTAGAACAGCTCTGACTTGATGATGATCGATTGAAACCGTCACTCTACGCAGGGCCAGAAAATCTGCGCTGGGGACGTGTGTTTGGACGACGAGTTCCTCGAGGTGAAATTGTTTTCGGTTGTCAGACGCTCCTGGTTTATGTGGTGGTAGGTGTGTCTCTATTTAATCTGACGTCGCGGTCAAGGAGCAGGGGACAATTTGTGGGTGGCTAGTCTTGGGAAGTTGTCTCGGGTACATCCTTCCAAATCCTACATCGATCACGGGCCAACGACCCACTGTAACCAGGATGTTCTACTTGACGCTACCCAGCAAACAGCTCCATGTCGTACTACCCCGATAACAACGCCAGTCACGTTTTTCACCAAACTACCAAACCGTGTGACTTGCTGGAACGGAGAATACGAAGTGGGCTGTCTGAAATTCTGTTAAGCAACACATTTACTTTTAACATTGAAGAACAAGAAATTTTGGATTCATTTTCGCCCGATGGAGAGTCAGATAACAGTCGAAACAACTACCTGCGGGCTTGTATGAATCAGCAAGAATTTTTGACTCATATTTAAACAAGTTTAAGCCGGTCTGTTGAAAGAATGGAAAAAGAAGGCAACCACAAACTGTATTATAATCGTGCTACCCGAAAAGTGACCAGTTAGACTGTATGAGGTGATAGCGTTTCTCCAGATCAGCCCGCTTTAAGAGATATCTTGGGTCTGGAGTGAGAACATTATGTTTGGGGAAAAGGTGTCTATGAAAGTTAAAAACCAAGTTAACATCTCCAACGGGGTTTGAGGGGTGTCTATGTCTACTGCGACTTGGTTCAACAAGTCCTGTTTGGTGATGTGATGGTGCACTTGCTCGAATTGTCCCGACTGGGAATCAGAGCACTGAAGTCGTACATCATATTTTTGAAAAACCAAACTATTTTTCCTTGAGTGTTCCAGTTCAACACAGTGGAAATCCTTTTAAACCAAAAGACACGGGCAAACCTCTGTCATTTGACAAAGAGGAAAACATATGACGCTTCACTTTCGGCGCAGACGACCTGACGGCATTTAGAGATGGTGCGTCACGTTTCCTTGAACACGATGGAAAAGCTTATTGAAGACTATTACTGCGCCCAAGCTGGTCATGGGCTTCTGTGTTTATAGGGACGAAATTACGAGGGAGAGGACTGGAAACCTTCTAGGTGGACTCGGGTCCGTACTCTCATCCATTGTTAAAATGTGGCGAAAGGCTCTTTACTGAAGGAAGGGACTCGAACTGGCATGAGCTTGCGCAAGATGTGCTGACTGGGCAAAATTTGAAGTCCGCTCTCCATGCAAAGAGGTAAGCAGGCTGGCAAACGATTGTTGCAGCAAGCCGTGAGCAGAGTCACCGACCCTGCGAAAAACACCGGGGGAAACGTAGGAGGCGTTTTATAAAATTAGCGTTCCTCAACCAGGTGGGTTCACTCCAGACGGATAGACACCATTGTCGTTTGCTACACACAGATTCGCGTGAAAAGTGTAAATACTGGATTGACGTGTTTTCTGTATGGGGGTAACTCAATCAGCGGTAGAAGAAGGTGCTTTTGTAGAACATCATCCACTAGCAAACTTGGCCATGCTTGCACCCATTGAATTTCACATCAGTGAGTGCCACTAGACTAGTGGATCTGAGCACTACCAATTCCACATCCGTGCTATGTGACAAAAGCCGATGGCACAGCCTTGACGACGGCACTGATGTTGCCCCTGTCAACTATGGCTCCATAGCCTGTTTTCTCAGGTGGATGTCTGCCTGAAACGACACCTGATTTCATCAGCACCAAACACTTACCCTACCGAGCGTACATCGTGGCAAACATTGAACTACGGCAAGGATCCGAAAAGACAGTCATTTGTCAAGTAGTCTGTAATTCTCTGACACACCCGGCCGTCTTGAGGACACCCAAGGAGATGGCAATGTCGGCTGAAGATTGACGCGAGCTGAAGCTAGGAGTGGAGAAGTGGCTATGTTGGGAGCGCCTTACACAGATATGATGCTCAGGAACGCTACCTGATTCTCGGAGTGGACGTCCATCTCAGACTCATTCCCTCAAAAGACGCTTCACTCATGGCACATGATGGTTTGCGTGTGAGGCCTAATAAACGTGGCATCACTCGCGGCTTCCCTGTTTGTTCGCAAAGTGATAACGAATCCAGCGTTTCCTGGCTCACGTAAAGGCGCTGGAAAAGGGTAGTGCAAGTTCCCTTCTAAAGAGGAAATCGTTCAGAAGACCTTCGTTATCCCCAAGGAAACTTAAGCGCTGTCCAAGAAACCTCTTTCTCAGTCAGACCCACAACAAGATCGTCGTCGCTCTTGTAACAGCGGAGCGCAGCGGTCAATGGGGGGTACAACAGAAAATACATTCACTTTCAACACGCTACTTAAATTTGTGTCTGTATTTGGACGGACGCCAGATTCCTGCCCAAGGCCCTGACCCGGATTTGAACGCGGCGGTTTGTGAGGGCCTACCACAGTTCTGATGCTGGGTTCGGGGGGTGGTGAACAGAGATGCTGGAAACTCCATCAAGTTAATCAAGAATATGACGAGGAGGATACACCTGTATGCTTTTGATCTGACTCGAGTTTGAAGGAACGGAGGACAGCAGTTTGAACTGGGTCAGCGGGGCGCACTTCGACGGGAAATGAATTTCTCTCAAGCTCTGGCTGGACCTGTCCATGTGATTGTGTATGCAGGAGTTGCGACAGTATGATCGAATCGATCGCGCCCGCCAAGTGCTGACAGACTTTTCAACATGAATAGTGTGGACATGTCCACTGTTGTGTTTGACTAACGGACCATTCCCCCCGTGGCGTGTCTTTGTGGGGAGAATATATCCAGGAACAAGTCCCTCTCTTTTTTCACCACCCGAAGACCTATCGCAGTGGTGATATACTCCGACACAGATCTGGTCCGGGAGAAACATTGGGGTCCAGTGTTGGTTTGATGTTCGTGGGTTTAACGCAGACTATTTTGTTAGTTTGGTCTACCCCCTTCGTTGTATCAGACATTGAAAAGTTTTTGTTGAAACACGTTTAGTTATCGTTTTAACAAAGACTTATTCAAGACTTGACCAGTCAGCTGTGGGTACTATGTGCTGTATTTCCATTTTAAGAAAAAAAAGTCGCGGTCACAGTCTTCCCCAAGTGTTGTCGGTGTTCACCCCCATAAACTGAGGACAATGATCAAAAAAAGTGAGAATCATTTATTCATTCTATTCACAGAAAAGTCTTTTAAAAGCGTGGTAAGTTAGGGAGTGTGTCACTTAAACACACGTTTGTCCACTGCGATCACAAGGAGGAAGATTCTGGAAGGAAGTTAAGTTGGGATTTGTAAAAAAGTCCCCGTCTATGGCTTGACTCTTATCCATCGTTTGTCACGAGTTAGTTACCAATGTATCGCGCGAGTTTGAGCAACATGTACAGGAGTGCAGAAGGAGAATATGTCAATGTTCTTTCATACTCTTGGAGACCTCTTGTGGTCGAGACTCGGACAGAGATCGTTTTCTTCACATGGTCTCATCTTTCTGTTTATCGTATGAAGTGCCAGAAGATTTAAACTGGCTGAGTTTGATGGCCCGAAGCTGGCATGATCCAACATCCTAGAGTTACAAAAACAAAGTGTCGTCTTTATCGTTCATATAATTTTAAATCAAACAAACCCAAATATTGAAACTGTTGATTGGCTAACCGCTCGTTTTCCTGGTGGTTGTTTGAATATCCCGTTTGAGGTGGTCTGAGCGGGTTTAAACCAGTCTGTGTAAACGCGGCACACACACATGACATTATAAGAGAGGCCTCTACCATGTCGTTTTTATACCTTCTTACTCCACTCGGCGCTGACAACAACGTCTTCACGACCAGTACCATGAAGACAAGGAGCAGAGCCACACTTACCCACTGGGGCGCAACATTTTTGCACGTCAAAACTTGGCAAAGGGTTGTCAGAATATATGTTGCACCATTACAGAGACCCAACCAACACCAAGGGTGGTCGTCTGGTCAGGGTCGCAGCGAGGTGTGTCGCTGGGATTTACAAGAGTTTGAAAAAAAGGACTGTGTCAAACTGAAGAATAAATGGTGGCAGACGTCAAATAACAAACATCAGTTCTGCCTGGCGGACAAATTCAAAACACAACTACCCCAACAGCAACAGCAGCAGCGGCAGAGAGCACCATCCTGTACCGACCAACAAGCGGGTGTGTAACCATACCTCCCTGTACTCCAGCTCGCCTTCGGCTTCAAGGACTCCTGCTGGATATCTCAGGCAGTTGTGAACACCTGTTGACTTCCCACCAAACTCCACCCTGTGTGAGCAGCGCCCTGAACAAGCGGGTGGTCTGGACATTCTGAAGGCAGCCGCAGTCCAAGGCTGGTGTTGTGGGACCCAAAACAAAAGAAAGGGGACGAAAGAAGACCCAACTACCTTGGTGCCGGCTCCCCCTGACGTCGGAAACGATGGATGGTGTGATGGTCGATCACCACACCCCTGTTGCGGAGTCCCGTTACGCTGTGACAGAGCACACAGTCCCAGAAGAGAACCCTTATACTTCCATCGCCACTACTACTGCCCCAGCGAGGAATCCTACATCAATGGCCTTGACGAAAGACTGATGGAGCGCGGTTGGTCTACTTTTGAATAACAATGTGCAATGTTGTTGACTGTACAGACTTTGTAAATCAGTTAAGTGCTGTGAAAACAATATGTGCTTGCGTTACTTTTGTTGTCGTTGTTAAAGTTTTTAAATGAAAAATGTATTTTATTTTATGGATGTTGTCCTCCCAAAACTGTATTGATCCAGAAATTAAAGGGCAAAGCCAAATGGCTGTAACGCGTCAGAGAGCGTCGTTAATTTCTAATGGCCTCCTGTCTGATTGCATCACTTGGCTCCCTATCATCAAGGATCACTGGACACAGTACTTGTGAAAAGCAACAGCGTTAGCGACCTGACAGTATTGTGTGTGCTCTCTCTTTCTCCTCTCTCTCTCTCTCTCTCTCTCTCTGTCAGTGTGATCGCAGTTGAATGTGGCTCTGAACACGCACCGCGGCGCGCGCACGGCTGCAATGGGTGGATCGGCGTCAGTTGTCCACGGTGAAACTCGAGACCGCTGACCTCGGTCATTTTTTGATTGGATAGGGAGACAAGGACATTGTACTCTTTGTGCGTGCGAGCGCGTGATGTGTTTGGTCGAGTGTGTGCGTTCTTTGGAGCGAGGATTGGCCGGGTCGGACAAGGGAGTGAGGTTGGAGAGAGTAAGCAGATGTGTCTCGGGTCTTTGTTGTCGTGGTGATCGTCGCAGTTTGCATATTCACAATAGCTTCGAAAATGGCGCTAATGTGTGTGCTTGGTTCTACTGTGCAGTCTGTTCCCTTTGTCTGTTACTGTTTGTCTTGGTAGCAGATGTGATGGTGTTTTGTTTCTTTGTGTGTGTGGTTCCCGGCATGGAGTCTGTTCTCTTTGTCTGCTACGGATGGTTGTAACGAAACGTCTCAAAACAAAGGTAAGTCCCAGTGCCATCGGGTGTTTGGCGGGAAAAAAACATAATATAAGCCCCAAACCCCCATCTGTTTCATATTCTAAATAAAGGAGAATTGATTGCACCAGCGCCGTGGCCGGGGAAGTGGTTTGCGTCGCGGACTCCCGGATGGGAGGTCGTGGGGTTCGAATCCGCTATCAGAGTCATTGGGTTTTCTGACCCGACCGGTCCTACCAGTGTTGGAGTTTGCTGCGGACTAGTTGGGAGACTGGGACCACCACAGTCGAGTTTCATCACTTAATGGAATGGCGTTTCTGAGAGTGTTGCTCAAATTCATGACCAACACTGCAGGTGCTGTATTTCTCGGCCTTGGTTGCGCAGGATAGGATATATTATGAAAGGAAGCGTAGGAGTACAGCCCTGTCATGTAGTTCTCAGACCGAAATGGAAATCCGTAGCATCTTTTAAATTCATCCTCATTCCCATTGATCAGCATTAAAAAGGTCTCAATTATGTGGCCTTATGCCCTGCTCTCATAGGTGACTCAGTTTACGATGTCCTCTCAGCGTCTTGGCCTTGGTTTGCTTTCGTCGGGGTCACGTATCGGCGAGTCCATGGGGGCTGTCGTTGGCGGACGTGGTGGCGCCCTCCGGAGGAGAGGTCACTCACGCGGCTCTGCGCTCTAAGCAATTATTGTCTTCGGTAGGGGCTTAGTAGGTTGGAGTCCTGCGTATGTTAGATCAGATCAGGCTCCACTGAAAACCACCAGAAGTGACTCATGCAGCAGTGCAGTGTTCCTTCCCCCCAGTGGGTTGCCTCTGACGATCTTGACATTGACTGCTCCTGTGTTGCTGGTGACGGGGCTGCGGCGGGGGCTGGCCGGGCTATGGTAGTGGACGGGGGTGTTGGAATGAGCGGGCGTGGTGTGCACTGCTCTGAGGTAGCGCGATGAGGTTTGGGACAGCAAAAAAAGAAAAGAAAAAAAAAAAAAAAAAAAAAAAAAAGAAATGACTGGCCCCCTGACTCTGTCTCAGAACACCTGAAACTCTGTCTCAGCACACCTGAAAACACATAGAAGAAAAAAAAAAAAATCACTCTCATATGGCACTATATACATATTGGCTCGCCTGTCCGCTAACCTTTTGGGTAGTTACTGTGGACTGAAACGCATTGGGAAAACAAAAAAAAGTAAAATGAAACAGACAGCATTAGTCGTGTTTTTTCTCCCCCGTCGCTGACCCTTAAAACTATGGGACCACTGAAGATACTTACAAAGAATTGAAACGTTAGCTGTTTCTCAGTCTTCATAGTTTTAAGAATCACCCAGGAGGAAACACCAACGAGGTGGTGGGGGAATGTTTCAAAATTTGTTTAGGACTGAATCACAGCGTCATATCACTTGAAAAATGAGTTTTCAACAGCTATTAGGTTGGGTGGGGGGGGGGGACATTTACAGAGTTGACAGCATTGGAAACGTTTTTTTTTAAAAACCAGACATGACTTTACACCGAGAAGCTAGACAGGGGTTTGGAGGGTGGAGATTTTCCGTCTGAAGCGATACGCGTTTAATGTAGAAGATGAAAGAGACTTGCGATTTTGGGTGTATTTGTAAGTGAACATAGCTTTTCCGTCTGTTTTCTGAAGCCGTGTTGGGGTACCAACCCCCATTTTCCTGTGTAGTGAGCACTCGTTGATAAACATCTTTGTGAGAGTGTTGTGTGATGTTTGCTGAGGTCCTTTGCAAACTGAATTGTTTTTCTCATGCCAGAACAGAAATAGGTTTTTGACACAGTCCACAAAACGAGTCTCCTGTGTATTCTGTTTTGAACAAACCGGTGTTCGTTTTGTCATTTTGTACACGGCCAAAGGACAGTTCAGTGCAGTTGTGCGGGGTTCCACGCTAGCCCCGCGGTGCGTGTGTGTTGACAATCGCTGTGTGTTGGTGCAAGGCCTCAGCTGGGAAACCATGATGTATTAACACCTTGTAAACTGTTGGCGCAAAGTTGGTTGTATTGGGACTTCCTCAAAAATCTCAGACTAAGCGCATGTAGAGTGAGTCTGTATCCATCTCCGCAGTTGAAGTCTGACTGTCCGCGAATTTGTCCAGAAAATCGTAATTGAATTCTAACATTCGCAGTTTTGCGTACTGATAGACCAAAGTATCCAATTCTGCAAAGGAGCTTCCCAAGTTGGATTTTTTCTTCTCATTTCCAACCTCGACGACAATCCACCTCCTAGCTCGGTCAGTGTTGAAACGACTTTCATTCACAGTTTGGGTACTTGGTCAGCTGTGACGTAGTGAAGTCCTGTGTTCGGGCGATGTTGGTCAGAGTTTGACATAGGCGCTGTTGCCGAGCAATTTGAAACGTTTTCAGCCATGATTGATTGGGATGAATCAAGGTCCCCCTTTCTACGTTGCATCATACACGCGTTCGCCAAACTGGTCTAAAAAACACGAGTTGGTGTGTACACATGATCAGTGTGATGTTGCTTAACTTTCAACCCATGCTCAAGTTGACCATTTGAGTAAGGAGTGGCGAGAAGAATTTTTTTCATAGTAGCGACCCAACAATGTGCGAGTGGGCGACTCAGGAGTTGTGCTTTGTGCGTATTTCCGCATGTATTCACCAATGTTTTGTCTTTCCCATCGGTCGCATTTAAAGATAGGTTGAAGTTCAGAAAGTGTTCTTTCAGAATGTCGGGCACACTAATGTCTCATTCAATCAGACCAACAGGTGTGGTCATTTTTTGACCAGCGTTCAATTTACCTTGTTCTGTGATAGAAAAAGACATAACCCTGATGTGTTGAATCGGTTTTTTGGAGAGGATGGGAAACGCGTTTTTAGGAAGTGTTCTCTGATGTGTGGGTTGTGTCGTTTCTCTTCCTGCCACTGACATTCCCACATTTCTACCAGTCACTTTCACATCCTTCACGAAGATAGCTGGTAATGTCTGTGTGTTTTCTCTGAGATCTGTGTGCGGGTTACCGTTCACAGGGTTAATGTGTTTGCCACGAGTGAGATGACAGGTTCATGTCGTGAAACAAACAGCCATGAACTGGTACACCGTGTCATGTGTCGAGTCCCAACCGTTTCGACGCGATGTGGGATGTGTCTGACGTCAAAACTATGTTTCTTTCCCTGTTAAACTTGTGCTGTATGGTGTATGTTGTTTGTGTGGCCGTCCACTCTAAAACCATTCTCCGCTTGTGTCCATACACGTCCGTTCGTTCTGCTTAAGGCCCGTCTCAATCTTCTAACCGTTGGGTGTGTGAGGGATCGGGTTGCGTGATAGCCACAGGTAAAGTGCATTGGCGTCATATGCTCGAACCGAACTGAACAGGTTTGTCCGAATTGTCACGACGAATGACATGTTTTGTCTTTTTCGTGATATCTGTGAAAGATAATGGGGGGCCTACCAACAATATTGTCACGAACAGCGTATGTATGTCTTCTTGTTTTTTCATTGCAGTGAGAAAAGTACACACGGGAAATAGGGTTTGGAACAAGTATTTTTGGTGTGATGCTGGAACAGAGATGCATCTTTCATGAAGATCAACGCCTAAACGGAATACATGTCAATCTGGGCTTGAAGAGCCTGCATTGAATGGCCGCCACATTCCTTATTGTTGTACACACCAGGGAAATCTTGCAAGCTGTGGTTCTATGGTTTTCCTCCACACGTGTTGACAGAAGGCGTACTCTTCCTCTGTGATATTTTCATTTTTGAGTTTGCTAAAAAGGCGGCGTGAGGGTGAGAGAGAGGTTCTTTAGATTGTCCAACTGGTCATGTACTCATAACAAAAGTACACTTTGGTTCTTGTCCCACCCAAAAACGCTTTAAGGATATTTTGAAATATGAAAATCATGGGGCCAAAAAGTTGCCAAATTGTCCAAAAACTTGAGTTTTCTGACTGGCGATACACATGTACTGATTGTTGCGTTTCACCACAAAATTGAATGGTTTTGCCTTGTTTGACTTTTTGTTTTTTTTCCTCCCTCGCCTCTTTCTTGTCTTCTCCCCCCTCCTCCTCTTCCTCTCTCCACCAGCTCTCAGCACAATTCAAAACCCGTCTGGGTTTGGCCCGACTCATTTCCTCTACATTGTCTGTCATAGCAGGCCGTATCCATTAAACTCTGAATCAAATCGGGTTTGATGACATTGAGGTTTATCTTGGATAGAAATAAACCCACCACGGGCAGTTCGTGGAGGTACTCTTCCAGTTTTTCTTTCAAGGAACGGGCGGGAATGTGGTGAGAGTTTACAGATCGTTCACCCTGCGAAGGATCAATCATGGCTTCTAACGTATCAAACGCATCTTCAAATTGTTCACGGAGAAGAGAAAAGGAGGTTCTGAAATCGTTCAAACTTACGTCACCAGGGTGTGTCAACGAGTTTGCGGGGGCCCCCCTCACTCACGAAACAACGAGGTTCTTCAAACCCTGTTACGTTGGAAGCGACAGCGACAGAGAGGGAACGTCATCTAGCTGTGTTTGTTCGTGCATGGATTGTCTTGTTTGTTTGCGGTAAGTCATCGGTCTGAAAGAACACTTCAAAGTCAAAAAGTTGCTCTGTAAGGAAAAAGAAATCAGGATCAACAGAAATACACATAACGACAGAGTTGCTGCAACACGATTCCGTGTGTGTACACCCCTTCCTTAGTTTGTGTGTTGAGTCTGACCGCCTTGACACGTGTTCTCGTGTTTGTTTTAGCTCCCAATGCGTATGCCACAGTTGGTCACATTTGGAACAAGCTAGCGCATGTCCTAACTTGTCAATGTTCAGTGATGTGCATAAAATGATGTTTGTAACACCAACACTTTAAGCTGTCTGCATGTTTGTATTCACTGCGACGGACATGGAACGTGGCACGGGGGTGTTTGGTTTTCATCAAATTCAAACACTTCCACATGATCTGATAACATAGCTTCAACCGAGCCCAACTTAACAGAGTAATGCCTGGAAAATGTAATATGGCGGGTGTGACTTATATCCCTACCCACTGTCATAGTGGCCTTGTTTGTTTTTGTGGGTTGTTACAGAGAAGCGCCTATGGTGGAGAGAGCGAGACAACGAAAGAATCAAATGTACCGTCGTTTTGTAAACAAAACCATTGTGTTGATCTTTTTGCAGCGTGTTCAGGAAAAACGATTGTTGGCAATGTAGTAGGCAGTGAGTCACAGCCAAACCAATGGGAAAGTCAGTTGAGGGTTCACATCGAAAGATGTAGACATGATTGCCTGAAAGAGTATCCCGAGAGTTGTGTCGTTCTCTCTGAAACATGTCCCAACATGTCATGATCACGGCAAGTCAGGAAAGATAGGACAGAAAATCTTGTTTTGTATTGATGAGCGAGCTTGTCTAGAGCCCTGTGGTTATTACACGAGGCGTGAAAGAAAGACAAATCTCCCATGCCTCTTTATGTCTGAGAAGAAAAGAATGAGAATAAATTAATTTTAACGTTTGTTTGTTCAGGGAAAACATCCAAAAGCTGATCATCCCTTTTGGAGAGAAATCATCTGAGGGTCCAAAACAATGTGTAGACAGATGAACTTTACCATGGCGCTTATGGAGTTTTGATTGCGTTCCAATATTTGTCCTACATCTCTGTCACATCCGGAGATACTGATCTAACAGCTGTTTTTCTTTCGCTGTGTGTTTCAATCTTTTCTCGGGTCGGAAAAAAGGATGAGAAACAGACTCACTGTCACTTTTGCGCTTCCTTCCCGCAGCGTGTACCCTGACGCCTTCCTCGGTGTTGGTTTTCCACCGTCATGGGTCCGCATGTGTTTGGTCAGTGGTCTTTGCGACCAAAACCAACATGGCACACAGGCACACATGGATGATCAGTCGTTCGTGTTGATCCCGGACATGGCGGTTGCAGTTGGTTCTCTTGGTAATACAGCAGGACACTCGGGGCAGGTAAAGAGGAAGCTGAAGTCTTAGGTTTATTTCTTCTTTTGTGCAGACATGTTTCTGGCACTCGCGTAGGGCGTGATCTTTCATGGTTAATTCGTTGACAAGGCAACGGGAAGGCTGGATAGTGCTGTGAGTTCAGCGACAGTCTCTGTGCGTCTGATGGCAAGATGAAGAACCTCTGTCTTTTTGTCAGGGAGTGCTCTGCCACCTCAATCCGCTTCTGTGTTGCTTTCCTTCTCAGAGGTTACGGTTCCTTTGTCCCATTGTTCCAACTGCTCCTCGGTCTATATTAACCACCGCCACGCCCACCCCACGCGTCTTTTGTTCTGTAGTAATGATTAGATGACCCGCAGCTGTTCTTGTTCTTTGGTATGACACGCCTCCTTCGACCTTGGCTGTGTGCAAATACCCACCCCTCGCGTCTTTTGTTCTGTAGTATTGATTAATGACCCGCTCGTTGTCTGTTGGTTTTTGTCCGTCTATGTTTTGTGTCTGTTCGACCACTCTGAGAAATAAAGGGCAAACCCCAAATGAGGGTATCGATCAGAGAGCGTCGTTAATCTATAATGGCCTCCTGTTTGATATGTCACTTGGCTGCCTATCAACACCGAGGACGAGGTACAGTCAACGGGGACCTTGAGGGAAACCAATGCTCATCCATCAGTCATCTTCAACGCTCATCAGTATGTCAGAAAAGTGAGTGGTAGCGCAAACGGGTGTTCCGAGGGAAAGAAAAAAAATGTGTTGTCATCACTGTCATCACCGCCATCTCTTCTTTTAACACGCCTACGTCAGCGGACCACACGCGGCAACGAGAAAACACCCCATTTATTTATATTAAAAAAAAAAAAAAAACCGCGATCCGCACGCGCGCGCAGCAACACGACACCCCCCCATCTATTTTTAAAACCCACTACGTCAGCAAACAAGAAAGATTAAAAAACTTTTTTTTATCGATCGTGACTCACCGTGACAAGAAAACAAAAACCAAAAAAAAAAAAAAAAAAAAAAAAAAGTCAGGTAAGAAAACAAAAAACAAAACCACGTGACCTTGACCCCGACACCACCTGCCGCACCGCCACCTGCCGCCCCCACCCACCGTGCCACCTGCCACCTACTTCCGGCATGCGCAACACCACTTCCGGTTGAGATCCCCGCCGAGATCCACAAAAAGGGCATGAAACCTCCCTGACCCTACTACTCCCGTGGATTAGGATGTCGTCCACTGGTATTGAGAGATCCTGGTATATCACAAAGTAGTTCAGACATGTGATTCTGAAAAAAATTCTGCTGCTGATGTAACTCCAAATTCAGGCGTTTGTACCTTCTGAGACCAACATGAGTTGAAAATGTTGTAATATTGCGTGATTCTTCATCTACCTCGAGTTGGTGATATCCTGAATTCAAATCCAGTTTGCTGAAGACTTTTGACTGATTGAGTTGCATCAGGATGTAAATCAATAGTCGGCATGATATAGGGGGTTCTCTTAATTGCTTTGCTTGTAGCCTCATATCAACACAGATTCGAATCTCCTCTGGTTTCTTGGTTTGGGAGCCGCAACTATGGGTGAGACCCAAGGGGTTGGTCCATCAACTTTTTCTATTATGTCCAGCTCTTCAAGTCGTTGAAGTTCTTTTTCCACCTTCTTCCGCATGTGATATGGGATCCTTCGGGGAGGTTGAACTGTAGGTTGGACTTTCTCATCAACATATAGCTTTACTTTGACATCTGTCAGTTTTCCCATGCCTTGGAATAGATTTGGGTTTTCTTCCATGAGAAATTTCAGCTGTTGTTTTCGGTGTTGCACTAAATGCAAAATGGATGAGCTAAAGTTGCTGGGCAGTAGTGGCACTCAATAAATTGCTGCTTTGCACATCAGGATTTGAACAAACAACAAAGAATGATGCTTTTGTTTCAACATCTTTGTATTTGACAGCAGTAGAAAATGTTTCCACAAACTGTAAGAGGTGTGCGTGTGCCATATGCTAGATTGCAGTTGATGTGGGGTTCAGAGTGGTCTGTGGTGCAATTATTTGAAAAACTTCATAATCAATGAGATTGACTGATGCGCCAATGTGACAGATGAACCAAAAATGTTTATATCTACTTTTGGTGCAGTGCTTGGTTTATCTGAAACACCAAATACATACTCCTCATCTGAACTGTCACTGCTCTGTTGAATTTGATTGACTTTAGCACTGGTGAACTGAGGTTGATAGTTCTTTGAACATTTTCCCGAACGGCATACTTTGCAAAATGTCCTGTTTTTGCACAAATATGACAGGTTTTTCTTTGGCTGGACACTTCTCCCGGGGATGTTGTAGTCCTCCACACCATCTACATGCATGTGTGTTTTGAATTGATTTTGTCTTGGTTTATATGGTGGTCTTGATGTGTACTTGACTGTTTGCTGACTTGTTGATGTTCATTTTCTTCTTGTACGAAATAGCACTGATTGCCTCACCTTCAATGGCTTTTGCTTGAACATCAGATAGTTCTAAAGCTCGTGCCATGTGCAGAAGTTTGGTCAGGTTCATATCTGGTTCACGTAGAACACGTCTTCTGAGTCTGCTTGAATTGCTACCTTGCAAGACTTGGGCCTTGATCTCACCATCAACATTTTGACAGTCACAATTGCAGTCTACTTGAATTGCTACCTTGCAAGACTTGGGCCTTGATCTCACCATCAACATTTTGAAAGTCACAATGTGCAGTCTGCTTGAATTGCTACCTTGCAAGACTTGGGCCTTGATCTCACCATCACCATTTTGACATTCACAATGTGCAGTCTGCTTGAATTGCTACCTTGCAAGACTTGGGCCTTGATCTCACCATCACCATTTTGACAGTCACAATGTGCAGTCTGCTTGAATTGCTACCTTGCAAGACTTGGGCCTTGATCTCACCATCAACATTTTGACATTCACAATGTGCAGTCTGCTTGAATTGCTACCTTGCAAGACTTGGGCCTAGATCTCACCATCACCATTTTGACATTCACAATGTGCAGTCTGCTTGAATTGCTACCTTGCAAGATTTGGGGCCCTTGATCTCACCATCAACATTTGACAGTCACAATGTGCACTCTGCTTGAATTGCTACCTTGCAAGACTTGGGCCTTGATCTCACCATCAACATGTTGACATTCACAATGTGCAGTCTGCTTGAATTGCTACCTTGCAAGACTTGGGCCTTGATCTCACCATCAACATTTTGACAGTCACAATGTGCAGTCTACTTGAATTGCTACCTTGCAAGACTTGGGCCTTGATCTCACCATCAACATGTTGACATTCACAATGTGCAGTCTGCTTGAATTGCTACCTTGCAAGATTGGGCCTTGATCTCACCATCAACATTTTGACAGTCACAATGTGCAGTCTGCTTGAATTGCTACCTTGCAAGACTTGGGCCCTTGATCTCACCATCAACATGTTGACATTCACAATGTGCAGTCTGCTTGAATTGCTACCTTGCAAGACTTGGGCTTGATCTCACCATCACCATTTTGACATTCACAATGTGCAGTCTGCTTGAATTGCTACCTTGCAAGATGTGGGCCTTGATCTCACCATCAACATTTTGACAGTCACAATGTGCAGTCTGCTTGAATTGCTACCTTGCAAGACTTGGGCCTTGATCTCACCATCAACATTTTGACAGTCACAATGTGCAGTCTGCTTGAATTGCTACCTTGCAAGACTTGGGCCTTGATCTCACCATCAACATTTTGACATTCACATGTGCAGTCTGCTTGAATTGCTACCTTGCAAGACTTGGGCTTGATCTCACCATCACCATTTTGACATTCACAATGTGCAGTCTGCTTGAATTGCTACCTTGCAAGACTTGGGCCTTGATCTCACCATCAACATTTTGACATTCACAATGTGCAGTCTGCTTGAATTGCTGCCTTGCAAGACTTGGGCCTAGATCTCACCATCAACATTTTGACAGTCACAATGTGCAGTCTGCTTGAATTGCTACCTTGCAAGACTTGGGCCTTGATCTCACCATCACCATTTTGACATTCACAATGTGCAGCCAACAAACGAAGGCGTGTGGTGTAACTATCAATGGTTTCTTCACTTTCCTGTTTACATTGACCAAATTTGAATGTTTCAAAATCAATATTCTTCTTCGGGGTGAAATAATTGTTCAGAGACTCAACAAGTGTATCATAGCCATCTGTTCCTCCTTGTTTTATTTTCAGACAAAGATTCGAAAATATCAAAGACTTCTTCACCAGCAAAATGAAATAAAAGTGCCTTTTTCCTTGAATTGCTGTCACGTTCATTGCAGCAAGCAAGTTTACAAACCTTCTGCGCCATTTTCTCCATCGAATTCCGGCCGTTGCTTCGTCAGAGTGGACGGAAAATGTCTCGAAGTTTGGTAGAGCTGTAGCCATTTTTCAAGCTTTTAGATCCCTCGTCGCCAGATGTAGAGTCGTATGTGAGCATTCACACAACATCTACGAACACAGCTTGCGTGCTCAAAATGTTTAATAAAGCAAACTAAGTTGAAAAATTTACAGAGCTAAGTAACACGTAGATCGTTCGTGGGCTTCGTTGTCGTTGCTATTTTTCCAGGGGCAATGCCCAGAAGGAGGCTTAATTTAATGTCTTTTGATACAAATCATGGTTAACTTATGTAGACATTACAGTTACGAATGATACGGATTTTACAGTTCCTGCTTTTTTTTTACATTCACCTCTCTCTCTCTCTTCTCTCTCTCTCTCTCTCTCTCTCTCTCTCTCTCTCTCTCTCCTCTCTCTCTCTCTCTCTCTCTTAGTCATCACTCACAGAGGACTCAGAGAGGTCAGGAGAAGAGACAGAGAGAGGAACAAACAAGACAGAGAAAGGAACAGAGACAGGCTGGACAGACTGATGATTAATTCATTGTACAAGCATCTAGACAGACTGAAACCCCCCAAACCAAATCACACGGCAAATGTTGGCTCAAGAGAACAGTAATATGCCGATTCTAGGCCACTTTCGCCCTCAACCAGTTTTCGGGCGAAAGTGACCTAGAATCAGCATATTACTGTTCTCTGACAAGTAAGACTTTAATAACCAAAAAATAACGATTATCTACAAACAAACATACTGTGTAGGGTTATCCGTTTTCAATACTAATTTACTAAACTTTTCAGATTTTGAACAAGTAAGACTTTAATAACCAAAAAAATAACGATTATCTACAAACAAACATACTGAACAAACATAAAGTAAAAAATCCTGCTTAAATCTAGAAATTATGTATGGCTTGACCGCGACACTGTGCACGCAGGCCTAATTACAGTGGTCCGTGCGGCTTCTGTGGTGCTTGTAATTAGGCCACGGGCGGGCTTGCCAGTTCTAGTCATGTTTACTGCGCATAAGCCTCTTATCGAATCAAGTGCTGAGCTTAAATCACGTGACACTTTGTGTTGTGGCCACCATACACAGCCGCCGCCATTTTACATTTGACAGGCGGGCTGAGCGGAGAGAGAACTTGTGTGTGTTAAAAAACATGGTGAGCCAGGGAAGTGGTGTTTCAATGCTTTCTGCTAGTGCTGGAAGTGGCGCTAATATTACTCAAGAAATGGATGAAATGTTGTTATCTTCGCAAGGAAAACTTTCTGATCAACAGACCGATCTTGTGGAAAAATACATTGTTTATCATGAGGCCATGGCAAAGTTTTTGACGAAGAAATTGAGTGGCGAGCCTTGTTCTCCTCCCTCAAAGCCAAAAGGAAGCATTTCGTTTTTGTTTCCTCAACAAAAAACGGAACTCTCAGTTGAAGATTTTGACAAATATTTGAAAACACAGCTTTGTGAGCTGACTTTCCGATCCATTTGATGAAACCAAAACCTTTGAAACTGTTCAAGAAATGACCCCCATCTTACACCGGGCATGATACACATGACGTGTTAGAACCTGAATGGCAGGATAATTGAGCCACTTCTACAGCGGTAGTTTACTAGCGCCCAACAAAACTAGGCCAATCGGCAAACTCTGCCGATTGACCCACAAAGCCCACCTCTACCCCACTACTGGAGCGGCGCCAACACTCCTTCACCAGCCAGCAGCCACAAACGCATGACGTGGGTCTAAAAATAGCGGTTATGCATAGCCGCGGTGGGGTTTGGACTACTGACGATAGTCTTCAACGTCCTGCACACCTTTCAAGTTCAAGTGTGAACAACAAAAAGCCCCTTCACTTTCCCACAAGCACTATCCTGTTTATTGTGTGTTTGTTGTTTGGGGGGGTGGGGGTGTTTTTGTTTGTGTGTGTGTTTTGTCCCCACCCCACCCCACGCTGCACACCCCTCCACCCCCACCCCACGCATTGCACACACCCTCACCCCCACCGCACGCATTCACACCCCCCACCCCCACCACACGCATGCACACCCCCCAACCCCGCCACTCCCCGCCCCATGCATGCACACACTTAAGTCACTTGAAGTTCCTACTAAGTCCACCTCATGTCACTTCAATCCCCAAGTTCTTAATTAAGTTTTAATTAAGTTTTTAATTAAGTTACGTCAAGTTTCTTATTAAGTTCGTGAGTAAGTGCGAATTAAGTCTTGATTAAGTTTTACCTCAAAATTGTAATTAAGTCATCCTTTAAGTACAGCCAAGTCATATTCAAGTATCTTATAATTATCAAAAAAAAAACAATTATAATACAATTTATGTTTTTATCTTAAATAGTAGATGTCTAAGATAGTACACTCATGACACGCCTCAAAAAACGCGTCAACATTGAGGATGTTCTTGCTTACGCCCTTGGTGTGAAATTGGTCAGCATAGACTAATGAAGTTTTTACATTACTAAGCCAACCGCAAGTGATTACAATTCTGGGCTATGAAATGTCTTTTTAGACTTCCAGTCTTTATTTATTGACACCATCATTTTATAATACGCCATGCTCGTATTTTTATTCAAAAAATTTATAATTAAGTTCTTAAAATATTATTCCATTTGAAATGGATCAAAATGATGCTTTTGTTGTTGCGGTTTTTGGCGTGCTGATGTACTTTTTGATTTAGTGGTTCACATTTTTTTGATTGCTTGTGTTTTTGTTGCCATTGTTATATAGTTTATATACCGTAATAACTGCCCCCAACACACTATGCGCCCAAAAAAGGGCAACATTTTAAGTTTCAAAATTTCCATGAAGACTGGCGCTGTAGGTCTGTATCACAGGAAGTTTTTTTATAGCTGGCATTGAATCAACTTGTTCTGGCGTGGCGTGTTATGTTTTCAATGATGAGTTATATTCTGTAACACATATTTGGGGGGGGGGCTGTCCATCTGTTAATTTTTTTTCCTGCTTTAAACGCCAGGATGAGGACAACTTTCACTGGCCCCCACCTGATTCAGTGTTTTCTGGTTTCTCTATTTTCTGGCTGTTACTTTCTCTCACCTGATTCCAATGTTTTCCTGATTCTGGTTCTGCTGATGTTCCAGCTCGTTCATTTTGAAGGAAACAAAATCTATATGATTATAAGTTATGAATCCCCAGATTAATGGCGATAACAATGTTCCAAATTGTAGTATAGAGTCACAACCTAAGACTCTTAATGACTTTGTTAAAACTGGATCTTGCGTTAAATCATACGTAGATCTTGTTCAGAATCAATGGGGGCAAATCTACTGACTAGTTTAGATGTAACAAACGAAGAACCGTTTTGCCCAAACGCTTTTACCATTTTCGACCCCATACGGTACCTTAAAATCATACCGTTATGATCTTTATAAGTCCTTGTGAGGCATCTTTGAATCTGTTCTAGCTGAATTTCAGTTCGAGGAACTGTTTTTTGTTGGCCCCACATGCTGCCAAAGAATACAGCCTCTCCTTTTGGCATAATAGCTTGATCATCAATTGTCATTCATAAGTTCAGGAAGTTTAGGCTGCCTGTAGCTGAAGTAGATCATCACTATTCATGTTTTTTTAGTTAATTTATAATTGAGGGGATGGGGCAAAAATGAAGCACCGAAAAAACTGTTCTAACCCTTGTATAACCATTCTGCTGTATTGAGGGCTAAGTGTAGGATACTCAATGCATGGTAAAAGCTTGTTAAAAATAAAACCGTCAGATCTTGGCAAACGAGACTTTAAACTCTGCAAAGCTAATTGCTATTATTACAGCTTCGTTCGCTACGAAAGATTTTCTAGTTAAGCAAGGAATAATTCCAGACAGTATTAATATTGAAAAAAAAAATACATTGAAAATTAATGCTTCACGCGTATTGATGATAGGTGGTGCTGTGGTTAATGCGCTTGCTTTGAGCGGAAAGTAATGACGCGTTTAGTAAACTACGGGATGACGGCGAGAAAAGAAATAACATAGCTATGGTGCTAACGACCGCTGCACAAGCTGCTTATGAAAAGCAAGAGAATTGAGCAGTTAGATTTTATTAACGACGCGATCGGAATATACATAGGCATGGCAGCGTACACATTTAAAGATGTTGATCCAAGCAATAAAACAAGATAACTATAACACAAATTAATCCAACATTGCCCCAACAAAATTCAGCGTCTTTTATCATCCATCAAAAAAACCAAAAGATGCAAGTAATCGGTTTATGTCGTTGTAGGAACCGTCGTGTATTTTGTTGCTCATAATAGTAGGCTGAATAAAAAATGAACAAAATCTGTTAGTTTCGCCCCTAAGATATTGGAAGGGTATCACAGCAATACAAAACTATGCCAAGCGGCCAGGAGTCAGTGAACAAACAACATAGGTATGGTTATCTAAACAAGCGATTTTGGCAAATTTTAGTTACCTGCGCACAATCGTATACAGAGAACACTCTTTGTTGAATACAATACCGAACGACATCCCATCAAATGGAACCTTCTACATTTTACCCTCTGATACGATAGAACGAAAAAGATTTAAGTACTGGGCACTTACAGTTATTGACATTGCTTCAGATACAAAAGAATCAGAACCATTAACACAAAAGAGTGCCCTCTGCTGTTGCTGTTGCCATAGCTACTGTATATAGTTGACCAATGAGGCACGCTAACTTATCAGCCCGCATGATTCAAGTCGACCGGCATTTGGGGGAAAAGAATTTTAAAGCCGAGTGAATCTATTATTGTTAAAACATAGAGTTACCAGTAAAAGAGGCATTCCGGGAGTTCACCAGATCACAGCTTTATTGAAAACTTTAAACAAAGCAGTTAGCTGAAAGACTTTCTCCTACCAGTATCACAAGAGAGCTTGATTGATAATTCCGCAACACAGAATTTAGAAACCTGCCTCGTTTTTGCGCGCAATGAATAATGAAAGAATTTAAGGGCTATAACCAACAAGCAATCAAAAGAAAACAATAAAGTTTGTTGAAGAGAGAGTCTTCAGTTCCGCAAACTATTACCATTTGGTTTTTAAAATTAAGTACCTTAAATTTACGGGGGAAGATAGGACACCGCGCATCAGGGCAACAGATCCATTTGGAGTTTTTGACGGCCGTACGAAATAAAAAGAAGTTGTAAAAATGGAATCCCGCCCGTGTATTATGTAGAGAAAACTGACACAACATACCAACCAGCTCCTCAAAGATCTTTTTGTGAAAGAAGAACAGCAGATAATTGCCGCCAGACACGTTCCGCTTTAATTAATTTACCGGTTCTCGCAGTGCCCAATTGCATATGAAAACTCGGATTAACAAACACCCGTTGGGGGGGGGGGGGGGGTGTTTCTATCTAATGACTTCTTTGTGACAACCTGTTGTGGGTTTGATCATCATGTTGATTAGATCGTAGTTTTACGTTGACATGATGAATAGTCTTATTGGCCAAACAATGCTTCTTTGTAGTGTCATGTGATTATTTTGACTGCACAACACTGCGGGATATTCCTTTTGCTTTCTTAATGATTTTCTCCTGGCTCGAAATACCTTCATTTTTAACCTTAAACCCCACCTACTCCCTTGATCACCTTCCAGATAATTCACATCTTCATCTTTTCCTAAAACCTTCTTAATTAACGGATAATGCAAAGGCGAAATCCTTAGGGTAATCAGATGTGTCCGTACCACCCCGCATGCCCTTTAGCTAACTTCGGTGTTCAATGTCCTTTATAGATTCTTCAGTAGGGATACTATACAAAACTATCTGGATCTGTGTAAAGTACTCTGACTCTGGATACGAAGGTTTAAAGTAGTCATAAAGAAATTCTAACATCAAAAAGCTTTGATAATTCTAAAAACAGTAAACCCAAAAAAACGGGCTGTCCAATTTGACTTCTTTTTTTTCGATCAATATATACCAAAAAGCTGATCATGAAATCTTCTAAATCCTGATAATTAAGGTTTTGAAGTCAGCTTAATTGCTTCGTTCTCTTTGGTGACTAATCTGACATCTTTGCTCCTTGTGCGGATTCTCCATAGTCTTTCAAAACAGCTGTTGTTCATGCAGCTGAAAAAGTCCTTTTTCTGAAGCATCTGTGGATTTAGTTTCTGAATCATGTTCTTCATGATTATGTTTCAGGAACTGTTCTTGATCAAAAGCAATTCTGCGATGAACGCTGTCAACTTCAACCATGTCGTAAATAAAATTGTAGAAGTCTGTGATTGACAGACAATTTTTTTTGCCCCGAAGATTAGGCACAAATTAGGCGGCTCTCTACTTGGATTTGTCTTAGACTTTCTGCTGCTAAGGGATAGTCAGTAAGTAGGTCATGGAGTTCATGAGGATATTCTAAAGTCAACTTCAGAATGTATCCATGCTGTTGATCGGAGCGCAAACTGCCCAACCACTTTAATGGCCTGTTGAATATTATTCGGATTGTCTTCTGTGTACATTTTAAAGTTGCGTAAATGAAAGTGATGGCGCCATTGCCCATCCATACAGATTGTTTGCAGCTAAATACATGAGATAGATTTAGACCTTTACCTCGGATCATAGTCTGTCCAAGTATTTGTTGTTTGCTTTACAGGATTGGTGCGACGCCATACTAATCCTCCACGCGAATCCGTTTTCATTCAGCTGAATCATTGGCAGTCAGACAAATAAATCACTCTGTCACCATCCAGTAAACTTTATGAAATGCGTCCCAACTCTTCCCGGGCGCAGAAATGTAATGCGCAGGATCCAGCTGGTAATGTTTCATGCAGGTCGTTCTATAATTTTCAAAGACGTCCGCCAACAAACATACACGGGCCATTAAGTAGGAGTCACATGATAGTCTCCCATCGTTTTACACTCTAACTTCTGCCTCGCATCTTATGAGCATGCTGGTAATCTGAATCACTGATGTCCTTTCCTCTAAAGACTAGAAAGACAACGCGCCTTTAGGCGAAGTTGTATCTTTTCGTCAAACCTTTCCCAACTGTTTCATGTATTCCATAGGGTAAACACCCTTTTCTAACAAGAGTGAGTCCAAAATATTCTTCCGTTATTGGGCAGGACTTTAAGGACTTAGCCAGTGCCTCAATGAGCCCATCATGTGATTGGCATAGAGTTCGGTAGAAAGACATGTTATTTAAAGTGAAACACATGTACTTCTTTTCGATGTACTGGCCATGCATGCTACCCTGAAGGCGCTGGTTACTGGGGCTTGCAGTTATATGGTGAGAGTCATAACCTCGCAAGTGGGGGGTTTGATTGTCAGGCAGCTCCATGTCTTTGATCAATCTTTAGTTGAAGAGTGCTTTTACTGGGCGCTGCACCTCTAAACTTCCCACTACTGTGAACATGTCTCCTCTCTAATGTGGGGTTTACACTCTTGGGCTTAGCTCTAAACCGCAAATCCAAAACAATGCGTGGCTGCGTCATACTGTTGTTGGTCTTCAGGCGCATTATGATTTTCAGATAAGTTTAATTATTAGAACAGCGGTTGTACGCACTTGCGCATCGCGGTTTTAAAGAATGTTTCTGCTGCATCTGGTCCCTATATAATTCTGGTTCTGAATAAACGCCATCCGACCTAACAATAATGAAGGCAAATGAACAAAATCTGAGGATACTCATTATAGACATGTTTTTTCGAAGTTTGTGGGCCTGGCCCATCAGATGGAAAATATGCGGACTCGAAGTCTGCGTAAACTTACGTAGAACTTGTTTGCAGCCGTTTCCAGTTCTTAAACTAACTTTAGATCCTGCGGAGGCGTAGTTAGTTTCTGTCCTACATCCACAGAACTTTTTACAATTGGTTTTATCTGTTCATGCGCTGGCTGAGCCGGGGGTTGCGGGGGGGATTCATTTTCTACATAATTCTTTGTTTATGTCAGGTTTTTGAAAGTAGCCTAATAATTCTGCGCATTGTGCTAGCAATGTGTTAGGTGGCAGCCCTGCCGGCAAAACTTTAGGAGTAAGTCCACATGACTTTTGGCGTGGTTTTCTCGCTATTGGTTGACTGTTTCTTGACACGTTAAATTGCACCAATTTGTTTTCCTCACCATGTGTATACTTAACAGTTATTGGGGTTTTTTTGTTCTTCAAACGGATCAATTTGGTCTACACTAATCAGGAAAGGAATTTCCATTTGAAGTTAAGAGCTTTGTGTAATTGCCGTTAGTTTAGTCTCTCTCGCTGCGTTTTCGCGCACATGATGCACCCTTTGCAAGAACACACCACAGAAATACATTTGTTGTCTGAATTTTTTTAGGTTAAAACGCTCTCTTTGAACCAACTCCCGAGTAGCGGATTGTAGCCTTGCCTACAATCGGTGCATACTTAGCCTGTTTATTCTAAGCTCTAAGACTTTTCGCCCTCTGACGCAACCAGACCTCTGCATTTAGCTTCTTCCACGCTGCGTCAAACTGTGATAAAGCGTTCGTCTGCCAACCGGGTGTTAAGTCATTAGAGGAAAGAAATAGTCTGTTTTTTAGTCGAGACCCAGACTTCTAGATTTTCTTTTCTTCATATTGTTAGCAATAGTCGATTAAAACAGCAAACCATTACTTTAATCCGGTGTCTTTGGTTAGGTTGCCTGGAACTTGAGAAATAGTCATGAACAACTACTTGCCTGTACGTTTGTTGGGTCAATGACTCTAATTCTATATCATTCAGTGCTCTGTGATAAACGCTCTCTCTCAAGGCACCCTTCAAACAATTCATCTGGGCCTTCATATATCTTAGCCAAGCTGTCTTTCTTTTTCTAAGCCAACATATTTATTTAAATTAAAAAAATACAACGGCGGTATGCAGAAGCAAGATCATCGGTCTTTTGTGCTTGACGCATAAACTAAAGTCGAACCACCCTCGATGTTGTTTAATGTGAGCTGTTTAGAACAGAGTATTAATGTCTCGTTACATTTTTTAAGCATTCTTTTTATCTGCTCGCGGGGTCTGGCTGTTGAGAAAAACTGAGCCCTCGCCCTTTCTTTGAAGATCAAACTTTTGTCTTTTGTAGTCATATCCAAAAATCGCCTGTAAACGCTTAAAATTCTCATACGTGAATGTTTGAGTCAAACTAGCGCGTTATTTATTATCAGCTGAAGGAAACTAAGTTTAGCTGTTATTAGTGGAACCATAGCTGGGTGCTTTGTGGAGTTTAGTTTTTATTTTTTGCTGCAGCACCTACAGCTAATTGAACACAGGCCAGATGCGAATTCTTTCCGGGGCCGAGAGTAAAGCTGCCGGTGCAGCACCTACGCCTGTTGCATAGAGACCAACTCTCCGTTCCTGCTGAAAGAGCACTTAAGTCGATTGCTCAGTATTAACATAGTAACAGCATTGAAAGAACAGCAGAATACCTTCGTTTGGTTTGCTGTAATTTTTGAAAGGTCCTCTCTATTTTTTGTTGCATTTTGTGTAAATGTGTTGTTAATCTATAGTTTTTTATGCCGGGGGGTTTCTCTTCCCTTCTTTTGGCGGACCTTCTGTAGGCACATTTTGATAAAACTGAACAGACATGCTTATTTAATGAAAAAAATAATTAAGTTAATTGTATATCTTTTAATCTGTTATCTTCAATCTCAGCTGCGCACATATATTAAAAACTACATGTACATTAATCGGTTTATCGGCTTCTTCTTCTTTAACAATTTGAATGTTTATTTACGTCTCTCTCAGTGCTCCCGCTTCCATGCCAACTGATTATCCTACTGTTGACCTTAGGTCAATCCATAAACCGTATTTCGTTGTTAAGTAATCATCAAGCCTAACATTGGTGAAGATGCAAACCTTTAGACACAAGTCTTGCTGTTTAGACTTCTACCGCCTGTCCACCCCAACACAATTTTCTTATGTTCGTCAAAATGATGATAAGGTCGAAAGCCGCTAGCGGTTAAGATTTGGATAGGACTACCAGCAATTGTACATTGCACTTTCGTTATTTTAGGATTAAAAAAACTTTTTCACTTGCTCTTTTGAACGGTTCTCTTCAATCTTCACACAGTCAAATAAAATACCTTAACGATCTTGCTGCGACCACTAAAACTAAAATTCCATATAGCATCTGCCCTGCCGTCTGGGATATGTTGTATGATTGATGATCTCTCTTTCGTAATTTATTGCTAATTTTGAACGATATTGTTGCTCAATCCGCCTTGCCAGACTAAATTAGGGTTCCTTCACAACGTCCACTCTCACGAAGATGTCACAAATGCGGTTCTTTGCTTCGGCGTCCTGATGATCTAATAACACGTTTTGTATTCATTAAAAGTTAGTTCATAGACAATCCTGTCTTGTAATGGCTCCTTGAGAAGTATGGCTTGCGCTTTTAAACAACTCTAAATCCTAGGGTAGGAAAAAGCGATTTCCATACGCATTACTTACGGCTAACAGCCTTTTTTTTGCTGCTTTTAGCATCTGCGGCGACTGCAGCGCCATGTCTAAGTTTTAGTGCTTCTTCATTTGCCGGGGGCTGCCTGAAACGCTAGATCACCCTTTCATTCCCGGTTAGCCATAGTCAGAATAGGTTAAAAATACGTCTGCATTGTGTAAAGAAAATATTTCTTGCCCCTCAAGTTTTATAGAAATTTTTTCTTAACGATTGCCCGCCCCAAATTCTGGACTACTGTCCTGCTTGTGTCTGTTGTATGAAGCGAGTGCTAGTTGAAAGTAGACGCGCAGAGCCTGGTCACAATCACATCATCTGCTCCTAGTCCTGGAAATTTGACAGTAAAGAATTGATCCGCATCAATAGTAGATGGATTAATTTGAACAGTATATTCCGCTTATTTTCCGTCACGCCAAGGGCTCTGTCAGTTTTCTATGCGGGTCAAGAATCAAAGCCATTGCGTGTGACATTTTTGAAGCAAAATAAAAAGTTAATTATTTAAAAACATGGCACATTGAAAGGTGAAGAAGATATGAGGTTGTGATGCGTGGAGACGACATGAGGAAATGATCCCTTGACACGGCCATCGCTCACTGCTCTCTATACGCGTGAATTAACTGAAAGTAATGTCAGATCATTATACCAAAGTTTAGCATGAACCTCCAGAATTCATAGACCCTGAATGATTTTGAAGTAAAAGATGACCATTTGGGTTTTGTGAGACGAACCAAGGACAACTTGTTTCGCTTACCTCTAAACCAAGACCCATCAAATTTTTAAAAAATAGTTCAATTAGAGACAAAGGCTCAGTGTGAGCGTGCATAATCGCCTTGGGCATTGCTAAACAAATTTATAGGATGCATTGCTAAACTTCCAAACACACTGGCAAGAACTTCCAACATCAAAATCAAATAAAAAGCATGGAACTTAAAAGAATTAATCATCGCAAGATGAAATAATAAATCAGATAGAGGGCAGAACCAGTTTTTTTTCAAGAAGAAAACAGCATTATAGACTTTAGCACGAACGTCAACCGCTACCCTGGCCAGAACTAACGGCCCTGATCAAGCGTTGAGCAGCATCATAGGCGAATTAACAAACAATTTAGCAACACTGGGTGAAATAGATGAAGCATATAAAAAGAGAAAAAGAAAACGCCGTGAGGCTGATTACGCCTACTTAGGACATGATATTAAAGAAAGAATACCAGAAAGACTAAAAGATCTTGAACATGAGAGATCACAAGACTAGAAGTTTTGTCTACTAACTCGAGACATTGCGAACTCATGTGTGCAGAATAAAAAACTATCCAAAGAATTTTATATGAAAACACAACACTAGCAGAAAGAATAAGAACACTGTTTAGAGAGCAAGGAGTCACATTAGCAAGCGTTATAACGGCCTTATGATTTGCAATAAGTACACTGGTGATGGCTATTACAGGCGGTGCCGGTTCCAGGTCTAAGTGCCTCACGCGCCTCGCCTCCATCCCCACCTGATAAAGTCATGGGTAAAAAAACCTCTGACATCTTGCGATTTTTGAAAAAAATTAGCCATAAAGCGATAACCTCTTGACCTGGCATATTAAGGGCATTGTTAGTTGGCTTTTGTCTACTGCAAGCAAAGTAGTTGGCTTTATGGCCGAGCACTTATGGGCATTAGTTCTCTCATTGTTGGGTAATATGTTAGTAAAGGATAAAGACCGCGTAATCCTAGCCGGTGGGGTGTAGTTATTCCTAGTATACTAGCCGGCGGCAGATGGCATGGTCATTATTTTGGAATTCGCGAACAGAGTCCGCGAGCTTTGCCTGAGTCTTCAACGGCTTCGGCTTTTTGGGGCCGCGGGGGGTGGGGATGACTTTTTCTTGGGGGGGCATATTGTTTTTTACTGCTTGCAATATTACTGGCCCAGAATGTTATTTCGTTTTTTTTTTCCGACCTTCTGTTCATTGCTTCCACAAGGATTTCAGTTATTGTAATGTTATTATTGTGCCTATCTGGAGTCTGAGTCAAGGCACATGTATAAACCAGTGCCACAGCAAAGTATACTTTCGATCTTGGCGTTGTGTAAAACAGTTTGGTACCTTTTATACTTGATGTAAATCACTGCAGAAATTAATGGCGTCCCTAAATTGCTAAGTATTGTTTTTTGGTCATCAAAACCAGTAGAAGGATCAGTTTATCTGATCTCGTTTGTGATTGCGAACCTAGCAAACACACAAACGTAAGTACGAAATAGAGTCGTTTATTCGTTCTATTTCCCGCTTAAGTTAGGCCTTAGAAGTGTCGTAAGAATAAATGTTTGTCCATGCGTTTATGCTCTTGCCACTATGCCCCGAGGTGAACAGTTTGTGCCTGAAAGAAAGATGGGTAAGGGGGAATCCAGTCATAGTTAAACTTTTCTGTGAACGCCCAAAATTAAGGGGTGCCTAACCATTGATTAAGATCCAACTTTTGTCTAAAGTCTGTCTTGAGTGTTAATATTTAAATCGTTACAAAGCCTTCATGTCTATTCTGTTATTTGAATGGATAAACGTTTGTCATTTGGTAATGTTCTTGCAAATTCAGACAAAATACGTCTAAAGGTGTAATAGAAATAAATCTGTACACTTACCTCACCAAAGGATCAGGATGATTTAAATGATCAGCATACGACACTCCACACCCAAGGTTGATGCACAAACACAGCAAAGTTTAACTGGTTCTGTCAAAACTGCATCGGATGAACTGAACCACACGTTCGCGATGTAGTCTTTTTTAATAGAGGGTTAATATATTTGCCCCAATGGAGTACTCACCTTTTTATGAAAGGTGTCAGTCTGGTCACAGCAATGTCAAATATCAGTTGTTACACTATTTTTAAGATTGTAGTGCGCGGGCCCAGCAGAATATTTTTGCATCAGTATATTTGAATGCAACTCATTTTTTTAATTCGTTTAAAAATGTTTGTAACAATAACAACCCAAGACCGTACTTCGTTTTTAAGAACATGCTATTGAAACAATTGCGTCGGCGCCAAAACGGTCCGCGCTCCATGAAATATTCTAGCAAAGTTGTATTGTTTAAGTATAAGCAAAGCCAAGGAAATAATAAGGTTCTAAAACTTGACAAAACAGGGACATAGTTAGCCAGTTAACAATACCTGATGGTTATTACGGGTTTTGCTCACTAAAAGAACAATGAGTAACTTTGACATACTCTCAAACTTAACAATGCAAAAGCTAACGCGCCAACAATGTTAACATTCAATCCTGAAGAAGAAGGAGTTATATATTTTGATAAAGAAAGAGCTAAAATGCTAGGCCTTTGCGACTAACAATTATAGATTTAGGAGTTACACCAAACAAAATTACTTATGATGGAGAAAATCCGCTCGATCTTGCATTACATTCATTACTCTTTGTTCATTTGACGAGCTAAGCACTGGATAAAAACTTATAGATGAAGGCCTTCAACTGTTTTAAGATCTCTTCCGTCAGGAAAGCTGGCATATTGCGATTATGAAATTTACAATTCCCCTAATTTATTGACAGTTTAAAAAGAATAAGGTTAGGTGGGAGGTTGGATCATTTAATATAAAAATTGCAGCAAAGCGGGAAAGTTGTAAATTGTGATAACCCTGCACATTGTTTTGGAAATAAAATAATAAACGGTACTAAAAATGTCGCGTGGGCATAAGAAGCAGAAGGTTACATTAGCGCCTGTAAGGTGTATAACTTTAGATTAAAAAGACCTTGCAGACGTGCCGGACTTTGAACAGAATGGTGAGATAGCGCTTGTATGGTTTTTGAGTACACTAAATTGTGATTATAAACGCAAAGAGTTGGCGACAACAAAAAGTGTCTAAACTAGAACAACTTGGTCCGCAATCTACGGCAATTAATGTGTGGGCCAGTATGAATATAATATTGTTCGAATACCTGACCTCAAATGGCACTTAAATCCATATTTTGAATGGGACATAAAATTTGAATTCAAAGCCATTTACATTTTTTGGCCGTCAAAAAAGTTTCAGAAAAGCATTCAACTCTGGCCCATTAACATGTAAGTCTATGCCAGATGACTATAGTCCGAAAGAGATGGAATAAAGCCGTTGGGGGGGGGGGGGGGGGGGGGGGGGGGGGGGGGGTGACAGGTGGGAGGGGGGAGGCTAGAACGGACGAGTTGAGGAAAGCAGGTGCGTGCCGCCCGAGGCGGAGTAAAGGGATGTGGGGGGGGGGATGGGAGGGGGGGAGGGAAAGATGAGGGAAAAGAGATGGGATGGGGGTTGTTGACTTGCGTGGGGGGGGGTGGGGGGGGGGTGGGGGGGGGTGGGGGGGGGGGGTGGGGGGTCTTCAAAATGACAGGGCATGGCCGCTAATGAAATTAGGGGACACGTTCCAATGGTATTGGGAAAGGTCGGCTGAAAAAGAGTTGAGAGGGATGGGTTGTGGGCGTTAGTGACGTCCTTTTTAAAAGGAATGCTAATTAGCTGGCAAAACCTTAGACGTTGACAGTCTAATGTACTGTTGTCATTCTTCACTATGGTGAGATATACTACGGTCCATAACAACAAGCAACATAATCAATCTTAGTATAATAGAATCAATCTTACTGCACTGAATTGATTAAATCTTAACATTTAGAGCCGTTATAGGATGTTATTAGACTGAACAAGTTTTACAGAGGGCATGGGAAAAAAACAATAACCGTATAGATTTAAGTTCTGTTATAAAGAACTATGGAGCAGTTAAACTTAGACAAAAACTCCCTCATTGCTCATTGATTGTGGGCAGACCGGGTTGTGGAAAAACAATATATGTCCTGGACCTATTACAAACATTTTAGCTAATAATTTTAAATCATATTGTCGTTTTCCTGCCCATACACTTAAATGGAACAATAAGCATAGCATGATAGAAGGTTTATATGACAGATGATGACATTATTTTTAGTTAATCCCACAATAAACTGAGGTGAGTGTCTAAGAACGCGTTTTTATATATTGTTTGAAGGAACAGACACTATTTATTATAATGACTGTTCGGCAGAAAGGAGACATATTAAAAAGAGAAACACTTTGTCGAAACTGAGCTTTCAGCGAAGACATGCTGGATAAGTGTGTGTATTTTATGTCAAAAATAAACTGCGGTTTTTAAAAAAGACGTTAGAGAACAGTTAAAGACTGTAGTTTTATTTCACATGAAAGACAGAATAACATTGATGAATGTTTGCGGAAAATGATTGTTATTGAGAATGATCATGAAAAACATAGTATTAAGCGAAAACTAAAACTGAAAAGTTTAGTAAATTAGTATTGAAAACGGATAACCCTACACAGTATGTTTGTTTTGTAGATAATCGTTTTTTTTTGTTATTGAAGTCTTACTTGTCAGAAAACAGTAATATGGCTGATTCTAGGTCACTTTCGCCCGAAAACTGGTTTGAGGGCGAAAGTGGCCTAGAATCGGATATTACTGTTCTCTGCTCACATTGTGAGCGGACAGAGTCCCAGACTGGTAGCTTTGAGCGAGGGCGAGTACTGTACGGCTCGTCTTGTGAGCGACAAGTCAGACGTAGCTTGAGCAGGGCGACTACTGCACGGCACGTCCATTGTGAGCGACAGGCAGACTGTAGCTTTGAGCAAGGGCGACTACTGTAACGGTACGTCATTGTGAGCTGACAGTCAGACTGGTAGCTTTGGATCTCAGGGCTACTACTGGTACGGCTCGTCATTTGTGAGCGACAGTCAGACTGGTAGCTTTGAGCAAGGGCGACTACTGTACGGCACGGTGCTTTATCGCATGGGAACGAAACTGCGGACGTTATAGTCCCTGGGCAACAGGGCACGTAAACATACCTGTCAAAGTGCACGAAATCAAGGTTTTATTTTTTTTGTTGACATGCATGGGTCATATCTTCAGTCAAATAAACTGTGAGGTGTAGCTCTTCTTTTCTTTAGAGGGTTGTTACCGTTCTAGATGAACAGAGGCATGTCAAAAATAAGATCTCTGGTTGGACGGAAAGAAACGCGGGTCTACCTTGCAGTGGTCGTGTGTTTTTTTCGAAGTGACGAATTGCAGCCATCTTGCTGTTTTCTTTTCCATGGTCGTTTAGACGTGCTTTTCCGTTCATTGTTGCAATCCATTTTAATTGAAGGTATTTGTTGTTTATGATGTAATGTAAGAAGCTCAAAACATTGTCAAAAGACACCTGCTTGTGGAGGACTGGAAAGGAGTTCTTGAACTCGGGGGATGGACGGTCCGGACCAGGAAAGGATTGAAAGGGGGGGGGGGGGGGGGTGAGATCTGAGAGTTGGGTGAAGTTGGATCCCAAAGGAGGGGCGCGGGTGGACTGAATGAGTCCTCAACATCCCTGTAGAAACTCCCAATAAGACTGTCCTGTGCTGCCATGTACAACCCTGAAGACATTCCTCAAGACTGGTCTGTGCTGCCATGTACAGACCCTGTAGAAAACTCCACTAAGACGGTCTGTGTGTCCATGTACAACCCTGTAGAAACTCAACAAGACTGTCTGTGCTGTCATGTACAACCCTGTAGAACTCCACTAAGAATGGGTCTGTGCCTCTATGTAACAACCCTGTAGAAACTCCAACAAGACTGGTCTGTGCGGCCATATACAAACCTGTAAAACTCCACTAAGACTTGGGGTCTGTGCTGCATGTACAACCCTGTAAAAACTCCACTAAGACTGGTCTGTGCTGCATCAACTAGTGTCAGTGTGTACTGTGCATCATTCAACTGTTCTCTCTTAGTCTGTACATTCTGATTTGAAGTCACCACAAAAAAGTGTGATTTGTCAGTTTTCCATCCATTCCCAGTATTCTTCGGCACGCCTGTCGTAATGCGCTTCTCTCAATTTTGGCTGGCGGCTCCCTTGATAAATTTGACGGACACATGGAACAAAAAGATGGATATCGATGTCATTGTCCGGTTCATTTTGATTTATAGTGACCTTGTTACAGAATCAACTGTTAGGCTACAAATAAAGCCTCACTGAAATGGTTTAACACACAAAACCAAACACTAAAGCCTTCACTGAACTGCTAAGTCACACACAACACAATCACCAAAAGCCTTCACTGAAATGCTTAGCACACACAACACAAACACTAAAGCCTTCATGAAATGCTTGCACACTCCACTCAAACACTGGAACCTTCACTGAAATGCTTAACACACACAACACAAACAGAGAAAAAAGACGAAGCTTACTGAATGATACAAACAAAGAAAATGATGAAGCTTATCTGATGATACAAAGAAAATGATGAAGCTTACTGAATGGATACAAAGAAAGTGAGGAAGCTTACGGAATGATACAAACAAAGAAAATGATGAAGCTTACTGACTGGAATGAAGGGTCCCTGCAGAAGGCTCTATCTCTCTCAGACTAGTTTTGAAAAATGGCCTTTGAAAGTATCTATCTACATAGCAAATACTTAATTACAGAGAAAAGCTGACACGCTGATATTTGTTTCTTAATTTTATATATCTTCTGACCTAATAAAAAGCTGTGTAATGTGGTTTTATGCTAGTACTCTGTGGCCCTCGTGAAAGCACACTCTTTTTTTTCCCCTCACTGAGTGCACTAAAAGGGCTGTTGATAAACAGAACCCGCTGGCCGGCACCTGTAACCGGTTTCTGCACTGCTAGGGTGATGCTGGATTAAGGCATGGCCGTGGAGTACTCGCTGGCAGCACCAGGGAGGGCTGAGAGATACCAAAACTACTGCCGTGGTAGGCCTGGTCGGGGGGCAGGGGGACGGGTGTGGGGGCCACACACGGTATTGGGAAAGTTTATCACTGGCGGGGGGCGGGGGTGTTCCAATGCCTGCCCCCTATATCTGCTGTGGTTGGCACAGTATTAAGAATGTTACAGATTGCAAAGGTTCTAACAAACCAATTAGTAATGCCTAGCAGACCAATTTTTCACAGATCAGCCACTCAACTAAAGTAGCTAGAAGCTGGGCATACACAGGAATAGTGATAGATACTAGATTTTGTTTATTTAAGAACATGATCTTAGTAGTCATACAATCTCTCTCTCTCTCTCTCTCTCTCTCTCTCTCGCTCTCTCGTTCTCTCCTCTCTCACTCTCTCCTCTCTCCTCTCCTCCTCTCCTCTCTCTCTTCTTTCTTCATTTTTTTTTAATCTTTCTCGCCCCCTCCCTCTTGCAGAAAATTATAGGACCATGACATGCCAAGAATTGAAAATACTCACAGTTCAGCTGTAAGGAGTGTTTTAATCCGGTAATAGTTTTCCGCATTTCGAATATATTTTCACTCTTTGTGTCACAGTTTTGTCTTATGTAGAAGCACAATACATGTTGCCAAGTTTTCAGTTTGTAATCCGTCACCGTTCATGGGAGATATTTCTTGCTGTCATGCAATAAACACATCACTGTTTTACACAATTTATCAATCCCATTCACATACGGCAATCTCACACGAAGCGCTTTATTGTAATCCAGTGGTTAAAGGATACCTAATCACACAGTTTTTCTCGCATTTCTAATAACAACGAAAGGTTTTGTAGACCATTATAAGTGAAGCTTTGACAGGCGGGATTGAGAAAGGTCAGACTTTAGTCTTGTTCACGTTGTAGTCTCTTCACGTCAGCTGCTGGCGAGTTTGTCGACTGCAAGATGAGGCTGCTGGGATGTCGTGGTAGAAGGTGGTGATGGCTCTTGGGAATGACGCCATAGGTGCACAGCGACAGCAGTCCTTCTTCTTGGCCTAAGACACGGCAGTTTTTGGTGGTACAGTTGGGAGAAACTGTGGGCATTCTTGTCGCCCCCGCCTGGATGATCCACAACTCAAGGCTTTCATATTTATCATCATCCAGGTTGGTCTTGAACCTGCATGATGTCGTCACGCCTTTAGAACACGTTGATCAAAACGATTTCAGCCAGTTGACCCTATGTCCGGTTGTGTCCGTTTTTGTTATTGTGAAGTAGGCTGAGGCCTAGTCTCTGAAATCATAAAACGATTCATGCCGATGAACAACGTTGTAACGATATTCCCGTCGTCCAGCCCTGAAGGACGATGTCCCCACTCGATGGAAGGTAATTCGGGTGTTTTTTTCTTGCTCTTGTAATTGCACATGCATCGAAATCACATTCCATCAGGAGGTGACCGATTCAATACTTCCTGAGTAACTGTCTTGATGTTTTTGGCAGCATGTTGACAGCAAAAAGAAAGTGCAGCTGTCACTTACTTGATTCCAGTTCGTCCGCCACAGCAATCATAGTAATGACTACATGCAGAACATGGCCGAAGAAGATGAAATGGTACTTGAAGAGGCAGCTATCTTTTTCGCATGACCCGCGTTTCCCCTCTGTCTCATCCCAGGTGTACAATGTTGCTCTGTCATCGGACAAAGATAGATAGTGAAATTATAGACGCAGAGTTTTCCTCTTGTAATAGAGCTGCTGACAAGCCGCAAGGACACTGCAGAACTGCCTGCGATGTCCTCAGGTCACTACATGCCATTGATGGGTCTCTTTTAGGAGGCCTCCTGTCGCTGAATTTGTGTTGTCTTGCGGTCTCTTCTTCTTGACAAATGGTGCTGCAACGATTTCCTCCCTCACCTCTGTTAACGTGTTTTGAGCTTTCCGTTATGGGCAGCCGCAGTACAGTGCACTCTGGTTCCTTTTGAGGACATGGAAAGAAAGATTGTTATTGTATTGAAAATGTTTCTGTACTTTTGTGATGGATACTTGGCTGTATTCCCTCTCTTGGCATTGAGCTTTAACAGTTCATACATTTTCGGATGGGTGAGATTTGCGGGTAGATATTTTTACTTTTCGTGTCTTTGCGGGTGGAGTATGATTCTACCACTGGAAATGAATCAATGGGGCGCTTTACCGTTTTCCACAGCGGACCGTGGTCTTGTGTTGGTTGGTGTTTCCCACGACGGCTTTCTCCAATAAAGACCCCATACGTGCAGTTCTTTAGGGGCTGGTCACAAAACTTTCGGCTTATCAAGAGTGAAAGAAAGAATTGTTTGCAGACGCGCGACCTCTTCTGCCATCAATGGTCAATGAATATTCACGACTTAACATTCCTGCGTTTTTTTCAATTGCTATGTCATCTTCGTTTAGAAACTGTTTTTGTCTTTTTTTCCCTTGTAACGTTTGAACAAACGGACATTTTTCTGGGCGGCGGTAGGTGTTCACAGCTTAGTATGGGCGTTGAAAATGTCCTGACGTTGTTCTGGTCCGTTAGTCCTGCTGCGGATTATGTGTAATTTGGAACAATCTATGGGTTTTTAGCACTTTCTTTGTACTACTTCCTTGTTCTGAAGGTATATTCTTTACCATGTAATCTGAGATTCTTTCTTACATTCTTTTCAGGTTTTTCCGGCCTAGGTTCCGTTTTTCTGTAGTGGTTTGTTTTTAGGGGGCGTTGTGAAAGTTCCCCTCTTTTCTTGGTGTTTGAACTCGTTTGACGGTTGAGAACTGCTTGGTGGAGGGAACAAGAGCATTTGATCTTCAGACTGTGTGGCGCCATACCGTGAAGCATTCACCTCTTTTCTTGGTGTTTGAACTCGGTCAGACGGTGTGAAAACTGCTTGGATGTGGCGGCCAATGCGTGGGTCATTTGAACTCCTGGGTGAGTATTTGAATCCTGTTTTGGGGGCGTGTTCGCTTTCAGCATCAGCCTGATTTGGGCCACGTTGATGCTGGTCTTTCGGTCCATAGGTATGGCATGCGTCATTATGGGGACATCCTTCAGGCAAGGTACGCCAGTGAGAAGGCTGTTGTTGTTGGTGGAGAGCCCAGACACACCAAAGGAGGTATTTCACTACCCGGTTTGTTGGTGGTCGCTGAGAAAGATCTTGACAGTCCTTTTAGTCCAGTTGGCAAGTGCCAGAGTTGGAAATCTGCTGCGTCGTTGCTGCCAGAAACCCGGACTTCTCAATTGGTTGACCTTATGGAAGTACCGCAATAGCTTTCATTTTCGTCACTGGAGGCATGAGCCGCCATAAAACCGATGAATGTCGAGTACCTCAACTTCCAGGTATCGCACAGGTACCTGCGCACGTCCAAGAAGTCATTTGGAGTCAAGTGTTTGAACAGACTCCAAAACGCAGTGGCCCCGTCGGGGCTACCTCGATTTTTGCAGAAAACATTTGCTAACAGCAGATTTCCCTTAAGACGGCTAAGGTGAGACTTCTTCTCCTTGCTAAGCTGCTGCCTCCCGTAACTCTTCTCTCTGGGCTAAGCTGCTCCTCCCGTAGAACTTCTTTCACCTTGGCTAAGGCTGCTTGCCTCCCGTAGACTTCTCCTCCTGGCTAAGCATCTTGCCTCCAGTAGACTTCTTCTCCGTGGCTAAGCTGCTTGCCTCCCGTAGACTTCCTTCTCCCTTGGCTTAGCTGCTTGCCTCCCTAGACTTCGGCGCCGGAGGGCGAAGCTGCTTGCCTCCTGTAGACTTCCTTCTCCTTGGCTAAGCTGCTTGCCTCCCGTAGACTTCTCTCCTTGGCTAAGCTGCTTGCCTCCCGTAGACTTCTTTCCCTTGGCCTAAGCGCTTGCCTCCGTAGACTTCTTCTTCCTTGCTAAGGCTGCTTGCCGTTCCGTAGACTTCCTTCTCCTGGCTAAGCTGCTTGCCTCCCGTAGACTCCTTCTCCCTTGGCTAAGCTGCTTGCCTCCCGTAGACGTCTTTCTCCTTTGCTAAGCTGCTTGCCTCCTGTAAGACTTCTTATCCTTGCTAAGCTGCTTGCCTCCCGTAGACTTCTTCTTCCTTGCTAAGCTGCTTGCCTTCCCGTAGACTTTCTTCTCCTTGGCTAAGCGGCTTGCCTCCCGTAGACTTCTTCTCTTGGCTATGCTGCTTGCCTCCCGTAGACTTCTTCTCCTTGGCTAAGCTGCTTGCCTCCCGTAGACTTCTTCTTCCTTGCTAAGCTGCTTTGCTCCCGAGACTTCTTCTCCTTGCTAAGCTGCTTGCTCCCGTAGACTGTCTTCTCCTTGCTAGCTGCTTGCCTCCAGTAGACTTCTTCTCCTTGCTAAGCTGCTTGCCTCCCGTAACTTCTCCCTTGGCTAAGGCTGCTTGCCTCCCGTATAATTCTCTTCCTTGCTAAGCTGCTTGCCTCCCGTAACTTCTTCGCCTTGGCTAGCTGCTTGCCTCCCGTAGACTTCTCTCCTGGCTAAGCTGCTGCCTCCCTAACTTCTTCTCCTTGGCTAAGCTGCTTGCCTCGCCGTAGACTTTCTTCTACTTGGCTAAGCTGCTTTGCCTCCCGTAGACCTTCTTCTCCTTGGCTAAGCTCTTGCCTCCCTAGACTTCTTCTCACTTGGCTAAGCTTCTTGCCTCCGTAGATTCTTCTCCTTGGCTAAGCTGCTTGCCTCGCCGTTAGACTTCTTCTCCTTGGCTAAGCTGCTTGCCTCCCGTAGACTTCTTTCTCCTGGCTAAGCTGCTTGCCTCCCGTAGACGTCTTCCTCCTTGGCTAAGCGCTTGCCTCCCGTAGACTCTTCTCCTTTGGCTAAGCTGCTGCCTCCCGTAGACCTTCTTCTCCTTGGCTAAGCTGCTGCCTCCCGTGCACTTCTCTCCTTGGCTAAGCTGCTTCCTCCCGTAACTTCTTCTCCTTGGCCTAAGCTGCTTGCCTCCCGTAGACTTCTTCGCCGTGGCTATGCCTTGCCATCGCCGTAGACTGTTCTTCTCCTGGCTAAGCTGCTTGCCTCCCGTAGACTTCTTCTCCTTGGCTAAGCAGGCTTGCCATCCCGAGACTTCTTCTCCTTGGCTAAGCGCTTGCCTCACCGTAGACTTTGGTCTTCTCCTTGGGCTAAGCTGCTTGCCTCCCGTAGACTCTTCTCCTTGGCTAAGCTGCTTGCCTCCCGTAGACTTCTTCCGCCTTGGCTAAAGCTGCTTGCCTCCCGTAGACTCTTCTCCTTGGCTAAGCTGCGGGCCGCCCGGTGACCGTCTTCTCCTTGGCTAAGCTGCTTGCCTCCCGGAGACTTCTTCTCCTTGGCTAAGCTGCTTGCCTCCCGTAGACTTCTTCCCTTGCTAAGCTGCTTGCCCCCGTAGAACTTCCTTCTCCTTGCTAAGCTGCTTGCCTCCCGTAGACTTCTTCTCCTTGGCTAAGCTGCTTGCCTCCCGTAACTTCTTCTCCTTGGCTAAGCAGCTTGCCTCCCGTGGACTTCTTCTCCTTGCTAAGCTGCTTGCCGCCCGTAGACTTTCTTCTCCTTGGCTAAGCTGCTTGCCTCCCGTAGACTTCTTCTCCTTGCTAAGCTGCTTGCCTCCCCGTAGACGTTCTCTCCTTGGCTAAGCTGCTTGCCTCCCGAACTTCTTCTCCTTGGCTAAGCTGCGGGCCTCCCGTAGACGTTCTTCTCCTTGCTAAGCTGCTTGCCTCCCTAGACTCTTCTCCTTGGCTAAGCTGCTGCCGTCCCGTAGACTGCCAAGTTTGTTCTTTCTGTGTCCGTTCTGTAGTTGTTTTTCTCTGCGATGTTTTCTTGTTCTTTTGCGCCAATGGTTGCTAAAGGGAGGGCCTCTTCATTGGTGTCAACGTTGATGTTGCCAACAGTCTGAAAAAAAATACAACCCACACTTAAAAAAAAACACCTGCACACTGAAATGGAGATTACTACTACTTCTGACGCCTTTATGTCTATCCTCTAATGACCTCTAATATGAACATCGCAACACAATACCTCACACCCACACACACACACACACACCACACACACACACACACACACACACACTCACAACACGCACACACACACACACACACACACACACACCACACACACACACACACACATCGCACGCACAGCACGCCACGCACGCACGCACGCACGGCATGCACGCACGCAACGCACGGCGACGCAGCGCACAACACATGCACACACACACACAAAGCATGCACGCACGCCCCGCACGACAAACACAGATTAAACATCCCACCACAGCACCAAGATACAATGTTTACCTATTTCAAATTCAAAAGGCTTGTCGTTTTCAGCTATCCTTTGTGTCAGTGGTCCCCTGGTGGATTTTTTGGACAATAAAAATCAGAGTTAGAGTCAAACACAGACACACACACACTACATTGAATATTATACTGTAAAGCGTAATGATTTAGACTTTGACTTACAAAACTCACACATTATACACACACAATCTCACTGATGCCCACAGAATTTGAAAGACGCAGATTGAACGACAGAGGGGTATATTGTGATGTGAAATCAAATTACTCCAGTTACACCACCTCCACTGGACACTCAACTGACTGCAAGCCAGCCTTCCTGCTGAGCGGTTACACATCTGACGTGTCAAACCCAGGTCTGGATATAGACACACACACACCACACACACAACACACACACACACACACGACAAACACGACACACACACACACACTCACACACACACACACACATCACACACAGACACACACACTCGCACACGCACACGCACACACACACACACGACACCACACACAATCACACACACCGCACACACACACACACACACATCACACACACACACACACCCCTGCCACCTCCCCCTCCCCCGTCCTAACCGCCACCCCCTTGCACCCCCAAATTAAGAGATCGACCCATCCCCCTTCTACTTTTCCTTCCCCCTTCTACGTTTTGTGTCTTTGGTCTAAAACCTCTTTTATCTGTAGACCTAAGACCAAAGAACACATACATTCATGTGCAAGCACACATTCCATGACACATGCCAACCAACGACAAAAATCCTAAGAACCTTATGACATAAACTGTATATGAGATAATAATTAAAACATCAAAACATCTCTAGGAAAACTCAATCACCACTATGTAATATGAAAACGACAAATAAAAGGGGTAAAACTTACTGTTTCAGGGTATCCTGAGCACTGCACACTGGAATCCGAGGTCTGAAAATCACAGGAAGGTTTGTAGAGAAAGTGGCCTGCTGAGAATTTTCTCAGTATGCCACCAGCACCTGAAACCTTGCCTTGTTGGATATAAATTTGATCCGTCCTTTGATTAAACATCTGTCCCGGAGACAGGCCTATTTGTTAGACAGATAAACTGGCAAGCAACGGGACCATTTTTGCGACCTCTGACACTTATTTACCACATAAACAAGTCTGCAACGGGGACCCTTCCAGAACCCCGCCACTATCAGGGTCAGCAGATGACTTTGTCAACATTTCAACAGTGGTGCCCGCACATCCAAGCTTCCTGCAGAGGTACCAGTTGGGCTGTTAGCACTGACTGGCTGCCTCTCGCTTCTGCTTGACTGCTGTGCACCAGTGCTTAGGCCATGATACTTCTGGCATGAGACCTACACTGGTGCAAGTCACCAAAGCAGTGCAGGGGTGTACTATTAGGCTGAAGTATCCTCTGGCGTAACAACTTGCGCTCTTTTAGCATGGATATTTTAGTTTCTGATCAATAAAGCATCGATTAATTGATGTATCACAAAATACATATATCACACCAAAAGGTACATCATTTTGGCATCTATTTAGCACAAAAAGTGGAAAATGAGAAATATTTGTCAGTTATTACCTTCTGGTCAGGGACCCCTCGTGATACAAACAAGAAAGTGATGAAGCATACTGAATGTTACAAACAAAGAAAATGATAAGCTTTACTGAATGATACAAACAAAGAAAATGAGAAAGCTTACTGAATGATACAAAGAAAGAATATGATGAAGCTTACTGAATTATGAATATATAAAAAGAAGAAAATGGGGAAGCTGGCTGAAGGACAGAAACAAAGAAAATGATGAAGCTTACTAAATGATACAAACAAAGAAAATGGGGAAGCTTTGACATGTGTTCTTTACGGTTCATTTCTTCAGAAGGATCGTTGTTTGGATTTAATTCACAACAAAGTGTCCCATGCCTGTCTGCTGTCCTGATTTTATTATTCTCCATGCCCCTCAAATAGAAATGAAGGATTGAACTCACATTTAAAGTGCAACAGCACTCACGCATACATTCAACAGACACACACACACACACACACCACACACACAACACTCACACACACACCCACACACACACAACACACCACACACAGCACACACACACACACACCACATACCACACAACAAGCACACACACAAACAAACCACACCCTTACAAGCCCACAAACACTCACATATACACAACACACACGCGCACGCCGCACGCACGCATCATGCACGCACACACACGCACGCACGCACGCACGGCACGCACGCACGCAACGCACACTACACACACAGCACACACACACACACACACACACACGCAAACGCACACAACGGAGCCACACACACATACACACACACAACGCCCGCGAGCGCGCTCGCGTGCAAACGTATGAACGCGCCCCTTTCCACCCCTTTCCTCACACACAGAACATGTGACGCACGCACATATTGCAGACCTGCATTCCCCATGTATTTCATTATATTGTTCTATTCAACTTGGTGTGTGTGTGTGTGTGTGTGGTGTGTGTGTGTGTGTGTGTGTGTTTTTGTTGTGTGTGTGGGTGTGGGTGTGTTGTGTGTGGGTGTGGGTGTGTGTGTTGGGTGTGTTTTCTTCTTCCTTTTTTTTTTTTCCCATTCATTCCTTCCTTTCCTTTGTTGATTTATTTAGTTTGTTCACTGAGAACACTCGAAGATAGTTTGATACATAGACTACAGGTAGATAGATAGTTAGGTAGGTAGATAGATCGATTAAAAAAGAGCAGACAGAACAGACGGGGCAGACCAGATGGAGACAGAGATAAATAAGTAGAGAGAGAGAGAGAGCTGTGTAGAAGCTTGCGAGGATAGTAATCCTCCCAAGAGAAATACAATATACTCCTTGGACCACGTCAATGCTGAGAGGAAATATCATTTTTCTCCGTTATGACCTGTGAGGTTCATAATCCGTCGTGTTGTGTTTTTTTCCCCAGCCTTCTTCCAGTTTTGAATTATTCAACCTCTAGATGATCACTCCATTTGTGTAAACCAGTTTGGGTGAAAACCCTAAGAAAACAAACAATGAAACAATATCGTTTTCGAGGGGAATGAAGTAACAAGCTGTGTGAATGATAGATGGACTGGTAGTGATTGAAGTGTTTGAAAGAATCTGGTTTTACAAAGATCCTCTTCTCTCTCTCTGTTCCTGTTATGTCCTGTCTGTCTGTCGTCTGTCTGTCCTGTCTGTCTGTCTCTCTCTCTCGTCTCTTTCTCCTTCTCTCTCGTCTCTCCTCTCTCTCTCTCGCTTCTCTTCTCTGTTGATTTGGGTGGTGTGCGTGCTGTGGGGGGGTGGCATGCATACTTGGTGCGTGCGACGTGTGTGCGTGCGTTCGTGTGTGCGCGCGCGCGCGCGTGTGTGTGTGTGGGTGTGTGTGTGGTGTGTGGTGTGTGTGTGTGTTGTGTGGTGTGTGTAGTGTGTGTGTGTGTGTGTGTGTGGGGTGTGTGGGATAGAGAGGGAGAGAACTAGAAAGAGATAGGCAAAGTACACGTGCGTGTGTGTATCTGAAAATGGTATCCCATTCACACACACACACACACACACGACACACACACACACAACACACACACACACACACACACACACACACACACACACACACACACATGGCAGTGCAACACACACACATACACAAGGAAACAGACACACACACACACACACGCGCACGCGACGCACGCCACGCCCTGCAACACACACACATCACACGCACACACACACGCACACACACACTTACACACACACACAAACCACACACACACACACACACACACACACACACACACACACACACAACACTCCCACACACACACACAGCACACAAACGCTCCACGCACACACAAACGACACACACACATCACACACACACTCGTCTCTCTCTCTCTCTCGTCCTCTCTCTCTGCTCTCTCTCACTCACACGCACTACACACACAGCACAACACAACTCACACACACACACACACACACACACGCACGCACGCACGCACGCAATCCGGCCCCAAACGGCACGCACGTCACGCACGCACGGCACGCACGCACGCACGCACGCACGCACGCAACGCACACACACACACACACAGCACACACACACACACACACACACAACAACACACGCGTGCGCATTCCCATGCCTATGGGAGCGCTCGACTTTTCACGTCACCTGTCTTTATTATTATTTGTTTTTTTAGAGGAAACGCACAATAGTTGGCCAGATAACACAAACACGCATGCAACATCCGCACTTGGTCCCGCACACGTCACGGTACTAAAAACTGTGTATCTCATCAATGGGAAGTGTTGTTTACCGGCATCCAAGCTTCCAAAGCTCCCAACACCTATGGTCAGTTTTTTGACAGGTGGAGGTGACTGCAGGCGAACAGTGAAACACAATCTGAAAGTCATTTCAAGTGAAGTCCGCCGGTGAACATTGACAAACACATTAACAAGACAACTTGGGTCTTCCTTCACGCAACATAAACAACATCAAGGACAGTGAAACACAATCAAATATCATTTCCAAGTGCTCCGCCGGTGAACATTGACAAACACATTAACCCATCTATGGCCTGAATTTTTTTTCCTTTGGTTTTCAATGTATTCAGGGGGTGTACAATATTGCAAGTATTGATGTCTGGAAGGCTGGTTTTTACTTTTTTTTTATTAGTTTGTGTTTAGACATATAAAACCTACCGTCCCTCTATAGGGACTCTAAGGCACGAGAGGGTATTGGTTTTTTTAGTACATGCAAGACACAGAACTCCATTTGAAATCATAGTTCAGCCAAATTTTATCTTGAATTTTTGCATCAAAATCATGAAATTGCATTATGGACTAGATTGTTTGACAGATTATCGTACATGACTGAACACAAAATGAACGAAAAGAGCATTTTACTCATAAGGGAGTCACAGCAGAATAGACGTAGTTCACTATCGTGTCTTCGTTAGCATACTGTCATTGTTCAGCCATCTGTGTGAAAGGCTGCAAAACATGTGCATGAAGCACCACATTGCACTTGGTGCTCTTGTCACGTACTGCTCTTCTTGCCACAGGAAGCACACCTGAGTCGCTCTGGACACGCCCAGCAAGAATGAATCTCTGCCGTCAGCGAAAGGCTGGTGCAACTCGCCTTGTCAAGCTGGGCAGGGCGACCAAGTGGACGTCCCACGCGATGCTGCTTCACTGATCTAACAGGTAGACAGTGGCAATGGCTTGTCTCACAGCAAGAAGGATCGGGGGGTGGGGGTGGGGGTTCTTCCCAGGGGCGTTCCCCGGTACAAGTGCCAGGTTTGCTGACGGCCAAATCAGGCAAAATGAGAAAATGACCACCACCAGTTCTTTCGATCGGAATGAAGGACGCGGGACTTTGTCAATGTTCTGGCCATCCTATCAATCCCTCCCATGTCTTGTGGCGGTGGTTGATGAGAGCTGGCTGATCAATGTTGACGTGCTTGCCTGGCTTCCCTGGAAAACCTTCTTGTTTCTGGTAGGTTTCCTCACGCCCACCTTGTGGAGATGTCGAGTGACTAACGTTGTTGTCATTCCAACGAACTCAACGATTATGGCATTGCTTGTGTTAGTGGTAGTAGTCGATGTGGCCCCTTGGAGGTTGATAATTCTCTCCCTTCACTGATCGCAGCGGACAATCTTCAACCCCGATTTGCACGAATGGTTCCGTGCATGTAATGGGGCCTTTTGAAAGAGAGTAGTTCCACGATTTCAGTGGACGTGCAAGTTGACAAACGTGTGGTGGAAAGCATCTTGTTCCTTGGATTTCAGATACAAGATCGATGACAAACTGATGCCTTCCATTCCCACTACCAGGCAGGCCGCAACAGCTTGCCTTTATTTCGCCCCTCGTAGGGCTTCCGAATTTGGACGGGTATCCAGGGGGGTAAGCATAGGACCCACATCTTAATCCAAATCAGATGGGTTTTTGCCTCTTATAAATTGTTTTGAAGCCATGCCGACCATAGTGCCGGGACCATGCTCTCATCAATCTGATATTCTGTTGTCTAGAAAGTAACGAAGGCTTCTTGTCATTCAGCATGGTCAGCAGTAGTCTGACTTTGGCCATCTTGTCAACAGCATCAAGTTGGTGTTGTCACTCACATGGAGGTATCTCATGATCCCTCGAGAACTGTCTCGGCTCATGGCTGAGGTGACAGCTGTATAAAGAATGGCCATGGTCAATGGACGCATTAACATTCGGCGTCCGGTGAAAGTGTCAGAAACAGTTAGAATTAGGATGGCCAGAAAGGGGCGAACCTTTCTGAGTCAGCTTTGCGTTTTGGGCCATGGTGTGATGAGATTCACCGTACTCTGCATTCCCCCAGTTTCAGAAAACGTGTGCATCTGAATCCGTCCCACACACACACACAGCCACACACACACCTCACACACATTCAACACACACACACACACCCACTCACACACACACACACACACACACACAAGACACACACACACCACACTCACAAACACACACACACACCACACCACCACACACACACACACAACGTTTTAGATATTGGAATTAAGTTTTTTTGTATCTTTTCTTTCTTGATTCCTCTCTCACCTCTCTCATCTCTCTCTCTCTCTCCTCTCTCCCTCTCCTCTCTCCTCGGGAGTTCTCTTCACTCTCTCTCCTCTCTCTCTCTCTCTCGGAGGGAGGGAGGGAGGAGGGAGGGAGGAGAGTGCATAGAGGAGGCAGGTATGTGATAAAAATAACTATAAAACTGACCATGTCGTTCTCTGGGGAGTAGACTGAGTGCTGTCACCACCGGGATCTGTCTTCCGTCAGCATGAATGACTGTTGCTGAAAGCAGATGACGGACGTTGCCGCCCACTCAGATGTGAATTTTCAGCATCTTCATCTCCACTGTCCTCGTCTTGTCAGTTCATCAGTAGGTGGGGGACATGTAGATTATTGCAGTTTGGAAAGCAGTGTCCGCTTCAAGGATATCCATACTTCATTTACATTGTATCGACTGCAAAATAGAGATCGTTTTGAAAAGTAAGCACCAAGGAAGTCAGCAAATGTGCACGTATTAGGTAGTGTGACTGTTGGTTGTTTTGGTCCTTTACGTCTCAGGCCACTTTCGCGGATCAGAGACAGCTGTCACATTGTCCTGACACCAGCGAACCACAGTTTCAGTAATGGCCGGGATTCAAAACGCCTTGGACCTTTGGAATAAGAGTCGAACGCTCTACTGTCGGAGGCTATCCCCTCTTCAATATTTGACTGTTATTTCATCTTAAGATAAGTTGAAGCATGCCTTGGGTCTTTTTTAACCCTCATTTTTGATATAGGCCCCTATGTTGTTTTTACCCATTGAAGCTTATATTGGCATTTGCTTTTGACCACTGGATATGGCAATGGCTCGCCTTTCCCTTGATATTGTTTTACCCAGATATGGCATTTGCTTTACCAAGATAGCATTTGCTTTACCTGATATGCATCGCTTTACCTGATTGCCATTTGCTTTACCCTGATAGGGCATTTGCTTTACCCTGATATGGCATTGGCTTTACTGGATATGGCATTGGCTTTACCTGATATGGCACTTGCTTTACCCTGATATGGCATTGGCTTACCTGGATACGGCATTTGCTCTGTCCTCATATGGCATTCGCTTTACCCTAGTATAGGATTCGCTTTATCCTGATAGAGCATTCATTTTACCTTAACATGACATTCGTTTTACCCTGAAATGACAGTTGCTTTACCCTAACATGACATTCGTTTTACCCTGATAGGACATTTGCTTTATCCTAAAATGGCATACACCTTTCCCGGCACGGTGGTTACGTTTCCTTCACTTGGTGAGTGCCTTAACCTGACGTAGTGAGCACTTAGTTTACCTGGCCATCAGCTTCCTCCAGATGCAAGTAACCGTCTGTTGTCAAACAAACAAACAAAACCAAGGTATCATGCACTTCATCTTTTCTTCTTCTTCTTCTTTCTTCTTCTTCTTCTTCTTCTTCTTCTTAATATGGAGGAAGCTTTACCTTAACATAACCTGACTAAGAGGGCACTTTACCTATAGTGGATGACTTTAACTCTGACATGGTGAATGCTTCATCTTCTCATAAGCAACGCTTTAAGCTAACAGGGTGAATGCCTGTGTTTATCTTGATATGTCAAGTGTTTCATCTCAATACGCTGGGCGCATTATTCTGGTATGGTGGTCCATCGAAGGTGGGTACTTCGGATCATTTTCACCAACGTGTTGGATGATTCGACCTGATACGATGGCTATTTCCAACCAGACCATGTTGGGTGCTTTACCCTGACCTGATAGACGCTTTATCCTGATATGGTATTTAGTTAACCTCGACTTGTCATTTTACCCTTGCATGATGAGCACCTTACCATGCTCATGTGTGCTTTATCCTGATATTTAGGTGTCTTTTTTCCGTGACTTGGTTCATGGTTTTACCTAAGATAGATATTTTTGCCAAGAAATGACGGGCAATTTATCCTACCATGGTGGACCACTTTACCCTGCCATGGTGGGCAACTTACCCTGAGGAGGGATGAGGTACGGGGTAAAGGTGGGGAAGCAAATTTCCATGAGATGGTGGACATCTTACTGTGACAATGTAGGCACTTTGCCCCATCACGGTGGACATCTTACTGTGACAATGTAGGCACTTTGCCCCCTCACGGTGGTGCTTTACCATGACATGCGTACTTTACCCCATCATGGTGGCACTTTACCATGACATACATACTTTACCTCATCACGGTGGCGCTTTACCATGACATACGTACTTTACCCTGTCACGGTGGCGCTTTACCATGACATACATACTTAACCCCACCACGGTGGGCGCTTTTACCATGACATACATACTTTACCCTGCCATGGTGGACGCTTTTACCATGACACACGTACTTTACCCTGCCATGGGGGACGCTTTTACCATGACACACGTACTTTATCCTGCCATGGGGGACGCTTTTACCATGACACACGTACTTTATCCTGCCATGGGGGACGCTTTTTACCATGACACACGTACTTTATCCTGCCATGGGGACGCTTTTACCATGACTATCATGTGATGTAGCCTCACATGGCGACATGTGATGTTCCGTCGCGTATGCTCTTATTTAATATAAAGCATTTCCCTAGGTAGGAAAAAGGAAAGGTAAAAGAAAGGACAATTTACGTGGCTGACCAGTGTGATCGTGTCGCTGGTGGTTATAGACGTAGGGTGATTATTGGTTGAATCGCTCGGGAAAATGGACGGACGTTGTCCATTGGTCAAGTAACCAAGGGTGGTAATGCGTAGAGTTAGACGAGTACTCACTGAATATGTACTCAGGAAGAGCGCAGGAAGGAAAAATAAAATATATGGCTTGAGGACACTGACCAGACAGGTTGTTTGGAATTGCAGAACAAGATTCACCTGTAATCCACCATTACCAGGTGAGGTATAGACAGATGGGGAGAGAAAAGAGAGAGAGAGTTAAGAAAGGAAAAAGGGGGAAAGAATTTATCATTATTCAGATTTTGATAAAGATTACTTACACGGACTTCATTCGTGTTTCAGCCCTTCCCGGTGCTGTGGCAGCACCAGTAACGGGATAGGCGACTGTGGCAGTCGCACAAGTATTTGGGCTCCAGTGCTGTGGCAGCACCTAATTGACTCCAGAGTTGGAGAACCTAGTTGAAGCGGACAAAAGACTGCGGCAGTCGTGAGAGAACTTGAAGCGTTTGTCATGTTGACCCACTATGATTTTTGATTGTCCCCCCCTGGGTCGGAACTCATATTGTTCTGTATTTTAAGCCATCTTTAATTCTTCTTTGGGAAAGTGTATAATTGTTTCTCCATTGAGGAGGAGAAACCTGTAAAAGAAGTTCTTGTGAATTACTATGTATAATGAGATAAATTTGGTCCCAGCTAGTGGATCTGTGGAATATTTGTACCTCCATAGAGTGGAGGAACAGATGATTTGAAGATTTGAAAAGTTGATTATCATTTAGTAAATTATTCCCTGGAGAGGAGGGGGAGAAGAACATATATTGTAGTGCGCCTTCTGGTTGTTTGGAGCGACTGTGTGTGCACAGAGTGAATGCTGAGCTGAGTGCTTGCATGCATTTGTGCTCAGTGTGACAATGACATACGTACTTCACCCCGCCATGGTGGGCGCTTTACCATAACATACGTACTTTGTTTTACCGTGCCATGATGAGCGATTTACCAAGACATGCGTACTTTACCCTGCCATGGTGAGCGCTTTCAAATGACATGATAGGTACTTTACCTGCCATGGTGGGCGCTTTTACATGGCATACGTACTTTACCGTGCAATGCTGGGCGTTTTACCCTGACATGATAGGTACTTTACCTTGCCGTGGTGGGCGCTTTACCATGTCATACGAACTTTACCCTGTGTAACGCAGGCCTAGTGCCCACGACACCATGATCCACACCCCTTCCCACTCTTACTTTAAACACTAACCCACTAAACTCTAACACTAACCCACTAACGCAGAGTTCCATTTTCAACATTTGATAACACTTCTTTGTACACAAATAACACAACAATAGAATCACTCGAAACTACATACATCAAAACACATATGATGAGGAGGATGGGGATGAGGATGATTACGACGAGTACCAGAATTAATTATTATAATTATAGGACAGGTTGTGAGCAGACAAAACCCAAGCAAAAGAAAAGACATCCAAACGTCTGAGCACACGCGACCGAGAAAGGGTTAATGGCTGGCACTGTAGAGGTGGTTGCACACAGGCAATGTAGCCTTAGGAGCACAGATGAGAACTCATGAACTTGGGACATTAACCCATATATGCCTGATTTTTTTTCTTTGGTTTTCATGTATTCAGGGGTGTACAATATTGCAAGTATTGAGGTTTGAAGACTGGTTTTACATTTGTATTTTATCGGTTTGTGTTTTAGACATATAAAACCTACCGTCCCACTATAGGGACGCCAGACACGAGAGGGTACAGGTTTTTATGATACATACGAAGACACAGAACTCATTTGAAATCATAGTTCAGCCAAATGTATTTTTGATTTTTGCATTAAAACATAACATAGCATTATCGACTAGATTGTTGACAGATTAATTGTACATACCTGAACACAAAAAGAACAAAAAGAGCATTTTACTCATAGTGGAGTCACAGCAGATTGACGTGGTTCACTCATCGTGTCTTCGTAAGCATACTGTCATTGATCAGCCATCTGTGTGAAAGGCTGCAAACATTTGACATGAAGCCCACATTCCACTTGGTGCACTTGTCACTGCTCTTCTTGCCACAGGAAGCACACCTGAGTCGCTTCTGGACATGCTCCACAAGATGATCTCTGCTGTCAAAGCGAAGGGCCGGTGCAACTCGCTTGTCAAGCTGGGCAGGGCGACCAAGTGGACGTCCCACGTGATGCTGCTTCACTGATCTAGACAGATAGACAGTGGCAATGGCTCGTCGCACAGCAAGAAGATATGGGGGGGGGGGGGGGGGTCTTCTCCAGTGGGCGTGGCCCGGTACAAGTGCCAGGTTTGCTAAACGGCCAAATCCAGGCAATATGATAAAATGGACCACCACCATTTCTTCGATGGGATGGAGACGCGGGACTTGTCAATGTTCTGGTCCATCCTATCAATCCCTCCCATGGTCTTGTTGTAGGGTTGATGAGAGCTGGTTGATCAATGTTGACGTGCTGAGTGGCTTGCCTGGAAAACCTTGTTTTCTGTGTGGGATTCACACCCACTTTTTGGAGTTACATTGACAACGTTGTTGTCATTCCAACGAACCACGATTATTGCATTGCTTGTGTCAGCGTAGTAGTCGATGGTGCCCCTTGGAGTTTATTCATCTCCTGCACTGATCGCAGTGGACAATCTTCAACCCGATTTGCACAAATGGTTCCTGTGCATGCAATGCCTTAGGAAGAGATGTAGTCCACGAGTGTCAGTGACGTGAAGACGTTGTCAAACGTGAGGTGAAAGCATATTGTCCTTGGATTTCAGATACAAGATCGATGACAACTGATCCTCCCATTCCCACCCAGGGCAGGCCGCAACAGCTTGCCTTCCTTTCGCTCCTTGGTAGGGCTCAATTGGACGGCATATCCCAAGGGGGTAGCAAGGACCCACATCTTGAATCCAAATCGAATGGGTTTGCCTCTTATAAATTGTTTTGAGCCATGACGACCATAGTGCGGGACCATGCTCTCATCAATGCTGAGATTCTGTTGTCTTAGAAAGTAAGAAGGCTTCTTTCATTCAGCATGGTCAGCAGTGGTCTGACTTTGGTCATCTTGTCATCAGCTACAAGGTTGGTGTTGTCACTCACATGGAGGTATCTCATGATCTCCTCGAATCTGTCTCGACTCATGGCTGAGGTGACAGCTGTATTATGAATGTCCATGTCATTGGACCAGTAACATTCTGCGTCGGGGAAGTGTGCAGTAACCAGATAGAATTAGGATGGCCAGAAAGGTGCGAAACTTTCTGAGTCAGCTTTGCATGTTTGCCATGTTGTGAAGAGCTTGTACCGTACTCTGCATTCCCCAGTTCAGAAACGTGTTCATCTGAATCCTGCACTCACACACACACACACACACACACACACACACACACACACACACACACACACACACACCACACACACCCCACACACACACACCCCACCCCACACACACACACACGTTTTAGATAATGAATTATAGTATTCTATCTTTCTTTCTTGATCTCTCTCTCTCTCTCTCTCTCTCTCTCTCTCTCTCTTCTCTCCCCTCTCTCTCTCTCTCTCTCTGGAGGGGGGAGGGAGGGAGGAGGGGGGAGGGAGGAAGGGAGGGAGGGAGGGAGTGGGAATAGAGGGAGGGAGGTATGTGAGAAAAATAACTATAAAAACTGACCATGCTGTTCTCTTGGGGAGTAGACTGAGTGCTGTCACCACCGGTGATCTGTCTTCCGTCAGCATGAATGACTGTTGCTGAAGCAGATGACTGAAGTTGCCGCCCACTCAGATTGTGAATTTCAGCATCTTCATCTCCACTGTCCTCGTCTGTCATTCATCAGTAGGTGGGGGATCAATGTATATATTGGCAGTTTGGAAAGCAGTGTACGCTTCAAGGATATCCAGTACTTCATTTACATTGTATCGTCTGCAAAACAGAGATCGTTTTGATAAAGTAAGCACCAAGGAGTCGAGCATGCACATATTTAGGTTAGTTTGACTGTTGGTTGTGTTGGTGCTTTATGTCTCAGCCACTTTCGCGGATCAGAGACAGCTGGTCACATTGTCCTGACCCCAGTGAACCAGTTTCAGTAATGCCGGGATTCAAACCTTGACATTTGGAATAAGAGTCGAACCCTCTACTGACTGAGCTATCCAGCTCTTCCATTTAGTTTGACTTTATTTCATCTTTAGAGATAAGAAGTTGAAACAAAAAAAGAAACACATGATGTGTCATGGGTTCTTTTTTCGTTTCTCCTGTGCCTGTTTATCAATCCTGTAACTAATAACATTGACGTAACAAAATAAAAAAATATAATATACATCAAAATTATAACATCTCATGAAACGGAATAACAATGTAACATAAATATTTCAGCACTGTTACAGTTTAGACTGACTTCAAACACAAAAAGATGTCACTAGCCTGAAATGAAAAACCTGTACCCGTTCGTGCCTTGCGTCCCTATAGTGGAACGCCTATAAAACGCAACAAATTTTACCTATTATAAACAATATGCTTATATCATCGCACACGGTTTTAGTTTATATCCTACGTATCACATTTACTTCAATAATATCATTAAAAATGTGTTTGACAAAAGAGATATTGACTTACCTTCTGCTTTGATCCATCTTGACTGTTTTCAACCATGTGGTTCATCACAAATGGCCGACAACTGGAAAATACATTCCAAGGGAGATAACTCTTGTGGGTATTAGAATTATAGAAGTTGCTTCCCTAGAACTAATTATCACAATTTAGTTACCTTATCTTTAACATTAAGCCAATAAGGGCAAATAACTATAACGTCCCACTATAGTGACGCTAGGCATAAATGGGTTAAAGTGAGTGGATACTCTTCTGCAAGTCGCTAGTTGTTGGCATGCAGGCGGGGTCTGCGTGATGAGAAGTGGGGAATACCAGAGACACCTGACTTCTTTGTGTGTTTTTCGTCTCCAAAGTTCCAAAAGGGGGCACAAGAGGAAACTGAAATTGGAATGTCACGGCGCTGTTCACAAGATGGACGTGAACTGTCGATCTTTTCCTCTGAAGCAAGGCCACAAATGTGAGTGCCTGGCCTGTGGGTGAAGGTAGTGGATCATGAAGATGGTGATGAAGATGAAGGTCCAAGGGATAACCACTGGGGCGGTAACTTGACTTGTAGGAAAGGCTGGTGATGATGAAGGTGAAGTGGAGGACTGGGTATGGATGGTTCACACACAAGATGAACAGAGTGAAAGGCCTGCAGACAAAGCGAAATTTCTGTAAGGGAGGGAAAATGAAATATTTTAGATGACTAGAAAAGAAGAACTGTCTTTCCCCCGCTCTGTTTCTCCATGTAAAAGTTATCACTTGGGTTAGCCTCTTCATTCCCTCTTATAGAAGTTAAACATTAAGGACAATTTTAGAGAGCGTTGTAGCAAGTTAACGTTACTTGACTATAATGAAATGACGACCATAATGTTCCCTTCCCCGATATAAGGCTTCTACAATGTTTCATTCCACTTTTGTATGACTCAAGAGTGATTTCAAAAGATTTTCTTTTATATACACGAGCCCAAAAAAAATGAGAATAGTAGAAGCCAAAACAAACGCGTTTTCACCCAAACAGTAGTATCATGATACACTACACCAAACAATATGTTTACCGTAAAAGAATATAACGATAAAACAATTCGAGTCAGAGGTGCACAGAACAATATCCCAAGGGGGTAGCAAGGACCCACATCTTGAATCCAAATCGGATGGGTTTGCTCCTTTAATTGTTTGAGCCATGACGACCATAGTGCGGGACCATGCCCTCATCAATGCTGAGATTCTGTTGTCTTAGAAAGTAATGAAGGCTTCTTTCATTCAGCATGGTCAGAGTGGTCTGACTTTGGTCATCTTGTCATCAGCTACAAGGTTGGTGTTGTCACTCACATGGAGGTATCTCATGATCTCCTCGAATCTGTCTCGACTCATGGCTGAGGTGACAGCTGTATTATGAATGTCCATGTCATTGGACCAGTACATTCTGCGTCGGGGAAGTGTGCAGTAACCAGATAGAATTAGGATGGCCAGAAAGGTGCGAAACTTTCTGAGTCAGCTTTGCAATTTTGCCATGTTGTGAAGAGCTTGCACCGTACTCTGCATTCCCAGTTCAGAAATGTGTTCATCTGAATCCTGCACACACACACACACACACACACACACACACACACACACACACACACACACCACACACCACACACACACACACACACCACACACACACAATCACACACACAACACACACACACACACACACACACACACACACACACACACACAACACACACACACACCACACACATTTTAGATATTGAATTATAGTATTCTATCTTTCTTTTTGATTCTCTCCCCTCTCTCTCTCTCTCTCTCTCTCTCTCTCTCTCTCTCTCTCTCTCTCTCTCTCCTCTCTCTCTCTGGAGAGGGAGGGAGGGAGGGAGGGAGGGAGGGAGAGGGAATAAAGGGAGGCAGGTATGTGAGAAAAATAACTATAAAAACTGACCATGTCGTTCTCTTGGGGAGTAGACTGAGTGCTGTCACCACCGGTGATCTGTCTTCCGTCAGCATGAATGACTGTTGCTGAAGCAGATGACTGAAGTTGCCGCCCACTCAGATTGTGAATTTCAGCATCTTCATCTCCACTGTCCTCGTCTGTAATTCATCAGTAGGTGCGGAATCAATGTACATATTGGCAGTTTGGAAAGCAGTGTACGCTTCAAGGATATCCAGTACTTCATTTACATTGTATCGTCTGCAAAACAGAGATCGTTTTGATAAAGTAAGCACCAAGGAAGTCGAGCATGCACATATTTAGGTTAGTTTGACTGTTTGGTTGTGTTGGTGCTTTATGTCTCAGACACTTTCCGGATCAGAGACAGCTGGTCATATTGTCCTGACACCAGTGAACCAGTTTCAGTAGTGCCGGGATTCAAAACCCTTGACATTTGGAATAAGAGTCGAACCCTCTACTGACTGAGCTATCCAGCTCTTCCATTAGTTTGACTTTATTTCATTTTTAGAGATAAGTTGAAATACAAAAGGAACACATGATGTGTCATGGGTTTTTTTCCGTTTCTCCTGTGCCTGTTTATCAATCCTGTAAGTAATAACATTGACGTAACAAAATAAAAAATATAATATACATCAAAATTATAACATCTCATGAAACGGATATAACAATGTAACATAAATATTTCAGCACTGTTACAGTTTAGACTGATTTCAAACACAAAAAGCTGTCACTAGCATGAAATGAAAAACCTGTACCCGCTCGTGCCTCGCGTCCCTATAGTGGAACGCCTATAAAACGCAACAGATTTTACATCTCTTGCATCTCTTAGGAGATCCAAGTAAAGGTTGTTCTGCACAATTCTTAGCCACATACAATGCTTGGGTTATTGAACAGCAGATCTGACCACTCACACTGTTCCATATCTTTTGATCTCCCTTGCATCCTTGAATGGATCCTCAAGCATAGGCTCAAAGATTGTCCCCTACATTTTATACTGTTTGAAGAGTGCTTTTAGGTTTTCAGCAACTTTTTTCCCTCTCCACACTTTCGTTTAGTTCTATTTTACTACCTTCGCTGGCTGCTTTGGGGGTGCTGTTGGATTCTTTTTTGAACCTTTGGTGGTGAGAACACCACAGAATTGTGGACTGTGGTGGGTCTCTATTTGACACCAGAGACAGACACAATCAGCCGTGTCTCCCTGATGAGTCCGACCCCGCGGACGAAAGGCCTAGGAGCAGGCAATACAGTAGAAAGAAACTCGTGGAGAGCGTGGCAGCAGAGAGTCCTCAGAAGAGAAGCCCCCCTTCAAGCAAGTGTTTCGGCCCTTATCTCCTGACACTCTAGGGGGGTTGGGCCACACCCGGTTCATGACTCCGGATGTCCCTCTGCTGCCCCTTTTTTTTTCCCTCATCTTGGGACGAGCCATGGCTGGGATTCGAACCCATGACCCTCTGGACATGCTCATTTTCTACTTAATGACTCGCGCTTTAACCACTGAGCCACAGGGACACCTGATATTTGTAGGGAAGTTAAGCCGTATGAAGTTCACTTTTGTTCCTCCTTGACCAGATCCAGCTTGAACACCTCTCTGCCGCTTCTGCCATTGCTTTCAGGGCTCTGGTTTTTTCCTTCCTGCAACTGAGAGCTGTTTCATGAGGCTGTATGCAGACGTTCCTACAATCCCCTAGCTCCAATTTCTGCAGTGAGGACTTTGACCTGATAGCCTTCTCTCCTCAGGCTGTTTGCCAGATCAGCATACTTTTCAGTCTTGTACATTTGAGCTGCCTCCATTCTGTTCTCATATGGCACCGTGAGCTCGATCATGATCAGCTGCTTGGTTGACTTAGAGTGGACTACTATGTCTGGTCTCATGCCACTCTTGCTGATGCTCTCTGGGTGACTCTTCCATTCTGGGAGGTCTGCAGTGCCTCCCAGTCATCTGCCCCATCCAGCAGACTCTGCCTGCATGTTTCGAGTGGCACTGTTGTTCTTGGCCATGATTTGCTGCCTCCTGCCGTGAAGAATGTTGCGGGTGCTTTTGGAGTCCTGATTCTCCCTTTTGTGGTGTTGGTACTAGCCCCGACTACTTGTACAATCTCTTTGAGCACTTGGTTGTGTCTCCATGTGTACCTTCCTTGAGCCAGGGCTACTTTACATGAGCTTAGAACATGCTCCACTGTTTGTTTTTCATGGCAGAGGGGCATGCAGGATCGTCTGTTTTCCCCCACTTTACCAGGTTTGCATTTGAGGGCAGAAGGTCATATGTGACCTTACACCAGGGAATGAGTCGCTTGTCATCTCTCCGGGTTTTCAACCAGCAGCCAAAATAGGCAGTTGGGGTGTCAGGAGTCGATTTTGAGATTTTGACCCTAGCTGATACCATAAGTTTTCCTGCACAAATACACTAAGTGAATTGTTTCTGTGTGACTGCTTTCTGTATTAAAAATGACATTTTAAAACACTTAATATGTTACTGTTATGCTGAATATGTGCATCTGTTTTTTGTTCACTTTCTCAAAAGCGCTTCTCAGAGGGTTACCATCTTCAAAACACTGTATCTTGAAAACTATAAGCGCGATTCAAAACTGGCTTTCACATCGGAACGAACAGAAAAATGCGTTTTAGAAAATATGTAATCTTAGAAACGCTTAACTATGACAAGCGACTCATTCTGTGGTGGAAGGTCACATATGCAGATCTGAGAATGAAGCTGATCCTGAGAGGGGCCATGTGCCAAATGTCATTCCAAGTTAGACTTCTTTGGAGTGCATTCTCCCACGTTGTCCATTGCCCTTGCTGGCTCTGCTGGACTGCTTTTTGGAGTCGTTTTTGGTCTTCTTCTTTTCTCATCTCCTGAATCATCATGTCTCTTTTAGCTTTTCCTTTGGCCTTTGACCACCATTCAGTTTTGGTCACCCCCAGTCCTTGTCTGTTGGTCTGTGTGTGTCCTGTTATTTCTCTGATCTTGAGACTTTCTTTTGCAGAATCCATCGCCTCTTGAACTTTCCATTTTCTGCCTGTCTTCAGCTGGGGCTTGATTGCTTTCACCACCTTGTCTCCTGAGTCCTCCAGCATGCTTTGAAGTCTGATCATTCCTGCTTTGTATTCCTCAGGATGGATTTCAGTGGTAGTTTGAGCTTTGCTTGGCGACAGTACAGCGCGATGTCAGTCAGACAGGGTGGGACACCAAGCCATGTCCTTGTGAACTTGTTGATTTTGGCTTCCATTGCTCCACTGTGCTGGTGCAGATGTCGTATTCATCAGAGGCCATAGGAGCTTTGGTATCAGCATGAGCTGCAGGACACCAGACCTTGTATTTGCCAGGGAGCCCACACTGGTCAGTGGTCTCCAAGCCTTCTTCCGCCATCTGTTTGGTTTCTTTTGCTCTTTGTGTGTCTTTCAGCGTATCATCATACCATCTTCCAAGGCTCTTGACTGGCTCTTCTGTGGACTGTTGGAATGGCCCTGGTTGGCAATAATGAATAAATAAGGAACATTTGTGCGCTTAATCTAAACAAAAGCCAAGCGCTTCGCAATAAGCCCTAACTTCATTCGACACACACAACACACACACACACACACACACACACACACACGAACACGCGACACTCCCACACACCAGCGAAGTGAGAAATAATTTATGTTTTGAAGGAGTTTTTGAGGGAGGACTTGTAATAGAAGGACTGTTTGTTCGCTGTTTGGATGTGCAAGGAGATTGTCAGCAGGAGGAGCCTGAACCAGTAAAGAACGTTCACAAGTGTTCTGGGCCGAAATTCGAGGCCATTGCAATGCGAGTTCAGAGGAAGGCGAAGCTGTCTGAAGGAGTATAGGTCGACGAAGTTTGGAGGTAAGATGGAGCGACCGCAGTGGCAACATGAAGCACGATTCGGTCACTTTCCATTCCTCAGTGTGAGACTCTGTGAGTTCTTTGGCTTGAACTTCATTCTGAAGAGCTAACTATGTCGTCAGCCTCTCCACACGTGCGTGTCTCGCATTCTGGATGAATCACTGTAGCTGTTCATGAGGTTGAGAGAGGCATCTTGTATCATCGTCAAGGTCTGTTTGTCTGCGTTGTTTGTTGCTGCTTTTCAAGATGAGTTCCCATTGCGCAGTCTACGACAGCAGTACGGGGAAATTGCACCCATTGCAATGCCCACTTCCAAGTTGTATCCAATCAGTTGTGTACTCCTTGTGCCGCATGAGAAGCCATTGAAGTACTTCTTGAGCCTGTCGCGGATGTTCTTTGGCACATGGTACATCTCAAGAGCTAACTGAATCATCTCATGGGGCACAGATCCATATGCGTTTGCCAGATCAAGCCACACTACGTCCAGGTCTCTTTTTTCTGTTTTTTGCTTTTTGGATTGCGTCCCAGATCATTGTGGCGGTTCTACACAGCCAGCCACGCCCGGGATGCCACCTTTCTGGACTGACACATCCAAGTACTTGTTTTCCATCAGGTACTTGGTCAGCCTTGCTGCCATGACAGAGAAGAAGATTTTCCCTTCGACGTTCAGTAGTGATATTGGCCTGAACTGGCTGATGTCACTTGAGTTTTTGCTCTTTGGGGATGTACACACCATCTGCCGTCATCCACTGGCCGCTGATCTTCTGGTTTCTCCAAGCTGATCGCAGCAGCCTGTGGAGCCACTCCAGCACCTTGGGACATTTCTTGTAAAGCTGGTAAGGTATTCCGTTTGGCCCTGGTGATGATTTGGCTCTGGCTTTGTCGACCACCTTCTTGATTTCGCCAACGTTGGAGGCTTGCCATTGAACTGTTCTCAGGGTTGGTTGGCCACACCAGACCTTGAATGTCGAGTGGTGCTTTGCTCGTGAGTCAGAGTATGTTTTCCTCAGATGCTGCTCAAGAAACTCCTTTGTCCACACTTAGGGTCCCAGATTTTGACTGCTCAAACAGTGTTCTGGCAAACTGGAAGGGGTCTCTGAAGAAGCGCTCTTGTGTCTTCTTCTTTTTGCTCTTCCTCTTCCTCGCAGATTCCGCTTTGCTGAGGGCGCTGTGTTTTTCTTTCAGGTCTTCCCACAGTTTTTCCAAGCTTTGTTTTTCAGCTGGCAGTGCGGTCTTCATTTGCTTCTTCAGGTTGTTCTTTTGGACTCTGATCTTGTCCATCTTTTCTTGGCGTCTGGATTTCTTTGGAGGTGTTTTCTCTTTGGGTAGTTTTACTCCATAGGCGTCTCTACATGTGGCATACACAATGTCCCCATATGTGGCTAGTTTGTGTTCCAGGGTGCTTTTCCCTATCAGTGCATCGAGTCTTTGGACGATTTTTGCATCCAGTTTCTCCCAATCTTCAGTTTCGTTTTGCTCGTGGCAGGTTGAGTTTCAGGCGCCTGGCATCGAGGGCCTGTGCAAATTCCTCATCCGAACCAACAGCGTGGATGTCCTTGGCACTGTGGTTTAAATCCTGGGCTTGGTCTTCCGACGTCTTATCTGCTGATGCAGTGCGCTGCTGCTCATTCAGATGAGTCTTCACACATCCCATCTTTGTTCTGTGGATCTTCATGCCACGGGTGGTAGCGAAACGCTTTCCACAGACACATGGATATTCCATTTGGTCCATGTTCATAGTCCGTTTGGGATTTGCAGTCGTGATTGGTTGAGCACCGATGGATTCATCATTCTCTCCCCCTTTCGGTGAATCCTGGGAGCATCTTTTCCTTTTATTCTTAGTAGCCACATGTTTAAGGCAAAGTGGGGAGCCAGCCCACAGAGCCCTTGGTTCTGGTCTTTCCAGTGTCCTCCGGTCTTTCCCGGACGTCCTCCGGCCTATTCCCGGAAGTCAATGGTTTACCCATGCATCAGTAGAAAGAAACTCGTGGAGAGCGTGGCAGCAGAGAGTCCTCAGAAGAGAAGCCCCCTTCAAGCAAGTGTTTCGGCCCTTATCTCCTGACACTCTAGGGGGGGTTGGGCCACACCCGGTTCATGACTCCGGATGTCCCTCTGCTGCCCCTTTTTTTTCCCTCATCTTGGGACGAGCCATGGCTGGGATTCGAACCCATGACCCTCTGGACATGCTCATTTTCTACTTAATGACTCGCGCTTTAACCACTGAGCCACAGGGACACCTGATATTTGTAGGGAAGTTAAGCCTTATGAAGTTCACTTTTGTTCCTCCTTGACCAGATCCAGCTTGAACACCTCTCTGCCGCTTCTGCCATTGCTTTCAGGGCTCTGGTTTTTTCCTTCCCTGCAACTGAGAGCTGTTTCATGAGGCTGTATGCAGACGTTCCTACAAATCCCCTAGCTCCAATTTCTGCAGTGAGGACTTTGACCTGATAGCCTTCTCTCCTCAGGCTGTTTGCCAGATCAGCATACTTTTCAGTCTTGTAGATTTGAGCTGCCTCCATTTGTTCTCATATGGCACCGTGAGCTCGATCATGATCAGCTGCTTGGTTGACTTAGAGTGGACTACTATGTCTGGTCTCATGCCACTCTTGCTGATGCTCTCTGGGTGACTCTTCCATTCTGGGAGGTCTGCAGTGCACTCCCAGTCATCTGCCCCATCCAACAGACTCTGCCTGCATGTTCGAGTGGCACTGTTGTTCTTGGCCATGATTTGCTGCCTCCTGCCGTGAAGAATGTTGCGGGTGCTTTTGGAGTCCTGATTCTCCCTTTTGTGGTGTTTGTACTAGCCCAGACTACTTGTACAATCTCTTTGAGCACTTGGTTGTGTCTCCATGTGTACCTTCCTTGAGCCAGGGCTACTTTACATGAGCTTAGAACATGCTCCACTGTTTGTTTTTCATGGCAGAGGGGGCATGCAGGATCGTCTGTTTTCCCCCACTTTACCAGGTTTGCATTTGAGGGCAGAAGGTCATATGTGACCTTACACCAGGGAATGAGTCGCTTGTCATCTCTCCGGGTTTTCAACCAGCAGCCAAAATAGGCAGTTGGGGTGTCAGGAGTCGATTTTGAGATTTTGACCCTAGCTGATACCATAAGTTTTCCTGCACAAAATACACTAAGTGAATTGTTTCTGTGTGACTGCTTTCTGTATTAAAATGACATTTTAAAACACTTAATATGTTACTGTTATGCTGAATATGTGCATCTGTTTTTTGTTCACTTTTCTCAAAAGCGCTTCTCAGAGGGTTACCATCTTCAAAACACTGTATCTTGAAAACTAAAAGCGCGATTCAAAACTGGCTTTCACCATCGGAACGAACAGAAAAATGCGTTTTAGAAAATATGTAATCTTAGAAACGCTTAACTATGACAAGCGACTCATTCTGTGGTGGAAGGTCACATATGCAGATCTGAGAATGAAGCTGATCCTGAGAGGGGCCATGTGCCAAATGTCATTCCAAGTTAGACTTCTTTGGAGTGCATTCTCCCACGTTGTCCATTGCCCTTGCTGGCTCTGCTGGACTGCTTTTTGGAGTCGTTTTGGTCTTCTTCTTTTCTCATCTCCTGAATCATCATGTCTCTTTTAGCTTTTCCTTTGGCCTTTGACCACCATTCAGTTTTGGTCACCCCCAGTCCTTGTCTGTTGGTCTGTGTGTGTCCTGTTATTTCTCTGATCTTGAGACTTTCTTTTGCAGAATCCATCGCCTCTTGAACTTTCCATTTTCTGCCTGTCTTCAGCTGGGGCTTGATTGCTTCTACCACCTTGTCTCCTGAGTCCTCCAGCATGCTTTGAAGTCTGATCTTTCCTGCTTTGTATTCCTCCAGGATGGATTTCAGTGGTAGTTTGAGCTTTGCTTGGCGACAGTACAGCGCGATGTCAGTCAGACAGGGTGGGACACCAAGCCATTTCCTTGTGAACTTGTTGATTTTGGCTTCCATTGCCTCCACTGTGCTGGTGCAGATGTCGTATATCATCAGAGGCCATAGGAGCTTTGGTATCAGCATGAGCTGCAGACACCAGACCTTGTATTTGCCAGGGAGCCCACACTGGTCAGTGGTCTCCAAGCCTTTCTTCCGCCATCTGCTGGTTTCTTTTGCTCTTTGTGTGTCTTTCAGCGTATCATCATACCATCTTCCAAGGCTCTTGACTGGCTCTTCTGTGACTGTTGGAATGGCCTGGTTGGCAACACTGAAGACACAGATTCGGTCACTTTTCCATTCCTCAGTGAGAGACTCCGTGATTTCTTTGGCTTGAACTTACATTCTGGATGAGGCAACTATGTCGTCCAGCCTCTCCAGCACGTGACGTGTCTCGTCTTCTCTGGATGAAATCACTGTAGTGTCATCCATGAAGGCCTTGAGAGGAGGCATCTTGTATCCATCGTCAAGGTCTGTTTGTCTCGCGTTGTTTGTTGCTGCTTTCAAGATGAGTTCCATTGCCAGCACGAACAGTATCGGGGAAATTGCACAGCCCATTGCAATGCCCACTTCCAAGTTGATCCAATCAGTTGTGTACTCCTTGGTAGAGAACCGCATTGAGAGCCATTGAAGTACTTCTTGAGCATGTCGCGGATGTTCTTTGGCACATGGTACATCTCAAGAGCTAACTGAATCATCTCATGGGGCACAGATCCATATGCGTTTGCCAGATCAAGCCACACTACGTCCAGGTCTCTTTTTTTCTGTTTTTGCTTTTTGGATTGCGTCCCAGATCATTGTGGCGTGTTCTACACAGCCAGCCACGCCCGGGATGCCACCTTTCTGGACTGACACATCCAAGTACTTGTTTTCCATCAGGTACTTGGTCAGCTTGCTGCCATGACAGAGAAGAAGATTTTCCCTTCGACGTTCAGTAGTGATATTGGCCTGAACTGGCTGATGTCACTTGAGTTTTTCTTGGATGTCACACCATCTGCCGTCATCCACTGGCGCTGA
>CM031619.1:423780-433780 GCA_018398815.1 Conus ventricosus
GCCAACCCGCGCCCCCGGGCGTCATCAAAAACCCCCGTCCACAGCCATAGCCCGGCCAGCCCCGCCGCAGCCCCGGCACCAGCAATCCACAGGGGAAGTTCATGTCAAGTCGTCATGAGGCAACCCACTGGAGGAGACACTGCCTGCTGCGAGTCACTTTGGTTTTGTTCAGTGGCGCCTGTTTGATCTAACATACGCAGGACACCACCTACTAACCCCCCTCCCGACGAAAATAATTGCTTGTCGCAGAGCCGGCGTGAGTGACCTCTCCCTCCGGAGGGCGCCACACGTCCGTCCAACGACACCCCCCATGGACTCGCCGATACCGGTGACCCGACGAAAGAAAAACCAAGGCACAGACGCGGAGGACATCGAAACTGAGGTCACCATGAGAGCAGGGCATGAAGGGCCACAGAATTTGAGACCTTTTTTAATGCTGATCAATGGGAATGAGGATGATTAAGATGATGCTACGGATTTCCATTCGGTCTGAGACTACATGACAGGGCTGTACTCTACGCTTCCTTTCATAATATATCTGGCGTCAACCGGCCCGAGAAATTAAGGCACCTGCGTGTTGGTCATGAAATTTGGGACAACACTCTCAGAAACGCATCCATTAAGTGGATGAAACTCGACTGTGTGGTCCCAGTTTTTCCCAACTGAGTCCGCAGCAAACTCAACTCTGGGTAGGACCCGGTCGGGGCAGAAAAAAACCCATATGACTCTGATGGGTTCGAACCCACGACCTCCCAGCCGGGAGTCCGCGACGCTAACCACTTCGCCACGGCGGCTGGTGCAGTCATTTCTTTTTTAGAAATAAAAACAGATGGGGGTTTGGGGCTTATATTATGTTTTTTTCCGCCAAACACCCGATGGCACTGGGGACTTACCTTTGTTTGAGCTGTTCGTTCAAACCATCCTTTAGCAGACAAAGAGAACAGACTCCATCCCGGGAACCAACACACAAAAAGAAACAAAAGAAACCATCACATCTGTTTCCAAGACAAACAGTAACAGACAAAGGGAACAACTGCACAGTGGGGAACCAAGCCCCCACATTAGCGCCATTTTCGAAGCTATTGTGAATATCCAAACTGCAAACGATCCCCACCCACAAAGACCCGAGACAATCTGCTTCGTCTCTCCAACCTCATCCTTTTTCCGAGGGTCCATCCTCGCTAAAAGACGCCCACACTCGACCAAGAACACACGCGCTCGCACGCACAAAGAGTACAATGTCCTTGTCTCCTTTCAACAAAAAATGACCGGGAGGTCAGCGTCTCAAAGTTTCACCTGTGGACGAACTGACGCCGATCCACCCATTGCAGCCGTGCGCGCGCGCGCGGTGCGTGTTCAGAGCCACATTCAAACTGCGATCACACTGACAGAGAGAGAGAGAGAGAGAGAGAGAGAGAAAGAGAGAGCACCACAATGACTGTCAGGTCGCTACGCGTGTTGCTTTTCACAAAGTACTGTGTCCAGTGATCCGTTGAGGATAGGGAGCCAAGTGATGCATCAGACAGGAGGCCATTAGAAATGAACGACGCTCTCTGACCGATACGCCATTTGGGCTTTCCCCTTTAATTTCTGGATCATACAGTTTTGGGAGGACAACATCCATAAAAAAAATACATTCATTTAAAAAACTTTAACAACAAACAAAAAAAGTACGCAAGAACATATTGTTTTCACAGCACAAAAAACTGTTATACAAAGTCTGTACAGTCAACAACATTGCACATTGTTATTCAAAAGTAGACACCGCGCTCCATCAGTTTTCGTCAAGGCCATGATGTAGGGTTTCCTCGCTGGGGCAGTAGTAGTGGCACTGGGAAGTTAGGGTTCTCTTTGGGACTGTGTGGCTCTGTCACAGCGGTACGGGACTCCGCCACAGGGGTGTGTGATTCTACCATCACACCATCCATCGTTCCGACGTCAGGGGGAGCCGGGCACCAAGGTAGTTGGGTCTTCTTTCGTCCCCTTTCTTTTGTTTTGGGTCCCTCAACACCAGCTTGGCTGCGGCTGTCTTCAGAATGTCCAGACCACCCGCGTTTGTCGGGGGCGTGCTCACACAGGGTGGAGGTTGGTGGGAAGTCATCGGGTTTTGTTCACACTGCCTGAGATATCCAGCAGGAGTCCTTAGACCCGAAGGGCGAGCTGGAGTACAGGGAGGTATGGTTACACCCGCGTGTTGGGGGTCGGTACAGGATGGTGCTGCTGCTGCCGCTGCTGCTGTTGCTTTTGGGGGTTTTAGTTGTTTTTTGAATTGTCCGCCGGCAGAACTGATGTTTGTTATTTGACGTCTGCCACACAGTTTATTCTTCAGTTTGACCAGTCTTTCAAACTCTTGTAATCCCAGCGACAATCTCGCTGCGCCCTGACCAGACGACCACCCTTGGTGTTGGTTGGTCTCTTGTAATGGTGCACTTTATATTCTGACAACCCTTTGCCAAGTTTTTGACGGTGGCAAAAATGTTGCGCCCCAGTGGGTAGGTGTGGGCTCTGGTCCTTGTTCTTCAGGGTACTGGTCGGTGAAGACGTTGTTGTCAGGCGAGTGGAGTAGAGAGGTAATAATAACGACATGGTTGAGGCCTCTCTTTATAGGTCATGTGTGTGTGCGCGTTTACACAGACTGGTTTAAACCCGCTCAGACCACCCCCAAACTGGATATTCAAACAAACCAATCAGGAAAACGAGCGGTTAGCCAATAAACAGTTAAAGATTTGGGTTGTGTTTGATTTAAAATTTATGACGATAAGACTGACGACTTTGTTTTGAAACTTTTAGGGATTTTGTATCATCCCAGGCTTCGGCCTTCAAACTCAGCCAGTTTAAATTCTTCTGGCACTTCATACGATAACAGAGATGAGACCATGTGGAAGAAAGACGATCTCTGTCGAGTCTCGACCACAAGTGGTCTCCAAGAGTATGAAAGAAGATGTGACATATTTCCTTCTGCACTCTGTACAGTTGCTCAAACTCGGCGCGATACTTGGTAACAACTCTTGGACAAACAGATGGATAAGAGTCAAGCGCATCTGAGCTTTCATTTTTCAATCCCAACTTTTAACTTCCTCCAGAATCTTCTCCATTGTGAGTCGCAGTGAAACGTGTGTTGTATGTGACACACCCCCTACGTTACAACGCTTTTAAAGACTTTTTCTGGAAATAGAATGATTAAATGATCTCACTTTTTGATCATTGGCCTCAGTTTATGGGGGTGGAACACCGACAACTTGGGGAAGACTGTGACCGCGATTTTTTCTTAAAATGAAATACAGCACATAGTACCCCCGGCTGAGCTGGTCAAGTCTTAAATTAAGTCTTTGGTTAAACGATAATTGGAAACTGTGTTTCAACATAAACTTTTCAATGTCTGGTTTACAACAAAAGGGGGGGTAGACCAAAACTATCAAAATAGTCTGCTTTACCACGACCATCAAACCAAACACTGACCAATGTTCTCCCGGCCCAGAGCTGTGGTCGGTGTTTATCACCAATGCGATAGGTCGTCGGGTGGTGAAATAGAGAGGGAGCTTGTTCCTTGGATATATTCCCCAAAGACACGCCGAGCTTTGAATGTCTTTAGTCAACACAGTGGCAATGTCCACACTATTCATGTTGAAAAGTCTGTCAGCACTTGGCGGGCGCGATCGATTTCGATCATACTGTCCAACTCTGCATACACAATCACATGGACAGGTTCAGCCAGAGCTTGGAGAACTTCATTTCCAGACGAAGTGCGCCACTCCCTGACCAGTTAAAAACTGCTGGTCTCCGTCCAGCAAACTCGGAGTCAGATCAAAAGCATACAGGGTGTATCCTCGGTCATATTTTTGATACTTGATGGTGTTTCCAGCATCTCTGTTCACCACCCCCGTACCCAGCATCAGACTGTGGTAGGCCCTCACAAACCGCCGCTGTTCAAAATCCGGGGTCGGGGCCCTTTGGGCCCGGAATCTGGCTTTCCGTCCATATACGACACAGGAAATTTAAGTTGGCGTGTTGAAAGTGGAATGGATTTCTGTTGTTACCCCCCATTGAACGCTGCGCTGTTTACAAGAGCGACGACGATCTTTTTTGGGGGTCTGACTGAGAAAGGGTTGTCTTGGACAGCGCTTAAGTTGCCTTGGGGGATAACGAGGTCTTCTGAACGATTCTCTTTGGGGGGTACTTGCACTTTACCCTTTCCAGCGCCTTTTCGTGAGCCAGGGAAACGGCTGGATTCAGTTTCATTTTGCGAACAAACAGGGAAGCGCGAGTGATGACACTTTTATAGGGCCAACCCGCACAACCATCATGTCCCATGAGGTTGAAGGCGTCTTTGGAGGGGATGAGTCTGGTTGGACGTCCACTCCTTTGGGATCAGGTAGCGTTCCTGGAGCATCATATCTGTGTGAAGGCGCCCCAACATATCCACTTCTCCACTCCTAGCTGTAGCTCGCGTCGAATCTTCGGCCGACATTGCCATCCCCTTTTGGGTGTCCTCAAGAGGCCGGGTTTGTGTCAGAGAAATACAGACTACTTGTCAAATGACTGTCTTTCGGATCCTTGCCGTAGTTCAATGTTGCCTCGATGTACGCTCGGTAGGGGTAAGTGTTGGTGCTGGATGAAATCAGGGTGTCGTTCAGGGAGACATCCACCTGGGGAAAACAGGCTATGGAGCCATTTGTTGACAGGGGCAAACATCAGTGCCGGGCGTCAAGGGCTGTGCCATCGGCTTTTGTCACTTTAGCACGGATGTGGAGATTGGTATTGCTCAGTCCACTTTAGTCTGAGGTGGCACCACTGATGTAAAATTCAATGGGTGCACCATGGGCCAAGGTTGCTAGTGGATGATGTTCTACAAAAGCACCTTCTTTCCGCTATTGATTACCCATACAGAAAACAAGTCAAGTCCAGTTTTCACTTTCACCCCGAATGCTGGTGTAGCAACGACATGGTGTCTATCCGTGGGAGTGACCCACGGGGGTTGAGGACGCTAATTTTATACGCCTCCTAGCGGGTTCCCCCGGGGGGTGTCGCAGGGTCGGTGACTCTGCTCACGGCTTGCTGCAACAATCGTTTGCCAGCCTGCTTACCTCGTTGCTGGAGAGGGGACTTCAAAATTTGCCCAGTCAGCACATCTTGCGCAAGCTGCATGCCAGTTCGAGTCCCTTCCTTCAGTAAAGCCTTTTCGCCACTTTTTAAACAATGGGATGAGGGGAACGCCCGAGTCCTCCTAGAAGGTTTCCAAGTCCTCTCCCTCGGTAATTTCTTCCCCCTATAAACACAGGAAGCCCATGACCAGCTTGGGCGCAGTAATAGTCTTCATAAGCTTTTTCCATCGGTGTTCAAGGGAACGTGACGCACATCTCTTAAAGGCCGTCAGGTCGTCTGCGCCGAAAGTGAAGCGTCATGATGGTTTTCCCTTTGTCAAATGACAGAGGTTTGCCGTGGCTTTGGTTAAAAGGATTTCCACGTGTTGAACTGGAACCTACTCAGAGGAATATAGTTGGGTTTTTCAAAATATGATGTACGACTTCAGTGCTCTGATTCCCAGTCGGGACAATTCGGAGAAGGGAACCATCACATCACCAACAGGAGTGGTTGAACCAGTCGCAGTAGACATAGACCCCTCAAACCCTCGTTTTGGAGATGTACTTGGTTTTTACTTTCATAGACACCTTTCCCAAACATAATGTCTCTCTCCAGACCCAAGATATCTCTTAATGCGGGGCTGATCTGGAGAACGCCTATCAGCCTCATACAGTCTAACTGTCACTTTCGGGTAGCACGTTATAATACAGTTGATGTTGCTTCTTTTTCTTTCTTCACAGACCGGCGTAAACTTGGTTTTAAAGTATGAGTCAAAAATTCTGCTGATTCATACAAGCCCGCAGGTAGTTGTTTCGACTGTTGATCTGACTCTCCATCGGGGCGAAAATGAATCCAATTTCTTGTTCTTCAATGTTAAAGTATGTGTTGCTGAACAGAATTTTAGACAGGCCCACTTCGTAATCTCCGTTTAAGTCACACGGTTGAGGTAGTTTGGTGAAAACGTGACTGGCGTTGTTATCGGGGTAGTACGACATGGAGCTGTTGCTGGGGAGCGTCAGTAGAAAATACTGGTTTCAGTGGGTCGTTGGCCCTGGATCGTGGTAGGATTTGGAAGGATGTACCCGAGACAACTCCCAAGAAAAGCCACCCACAAATTGTCCACTCCTTGACCCCGACTCAGATTAAATAGAGACACACCTCCCACCACATAAACCAGGAGCGTCTGACAACCGAAAACAATTTCACCGCGAGGAAAATCGTCGTCCAAACACCACGCCACAGCGCAGATTTCTGGCCCTGCGTAGAGTGACGGTTTCATCATCATCATATGGTCAGGTGGTTCTTCTTGGTTCTGATCAGCATGGTCAGTGTGCGTAGGTGGTCAGTGCTGTTGAGGAATCCATGAATTTAATGAAGGGGTCATAGCCATACCATTTATTAAATATTCACGCTGTCCATTTTGCTTTTTTGCGTTGCTTTAAGATCGCCTCAATACGATAAATCTGTTTCTCCCCACTTTCTGTATCTCCCGGTCATAAAAGTTCCTTGAGCTCTTCTCCATGTCGTCTTTTAGAATTTTAAGTTTACCGGGATGGTCCCTTTTTTATTCGACTGACTGTGAAAGTTCTTCAGACCAAAATGGTAAATACCTATTTTAAATTTTTCTTCCGTTTTATGGGTGCGTACACGATCTCCTAGTTTCAGTTTAGGGTGAGGAGAGGAGGCCGTAGGCTGGTCACTGTTTTTACAGAGTCTGCCATACATTTTCTTGGTTGTGTGTTGTCACTTCTGCAGGAGCACGCTGGATGCTGCGGTTTGGGGAAAAAAATGGTTGTATGCCTTTACCAACTGTGTAAAACTTTCCCCAAATCTCAAAGTATTTTTTTTGGTAAAAGTAGCGCCAGAGCTTCTCTTTCAAAATGCGATTCAGTCTCTCTACAACAGAGGCTTTCGTATCCTCGTTTTCTGTCACAAAAAGTGTATTCTTCTTTCCTTCAAAAACGTTTGAAATATTTTGTTCAGAAACTCTGCCCTTTTTCTGTTTGAAGTTTTAGGGGTTTCCGGGCCCCCGTTCAAGGATGCGTTCAAAGGCCTCCACCACACAGGTCCTGTCTTGTTTTCAAAGGAACGACCCAAGGGATATTTAGACAAGACATCGATGACTGTCAGCAGATAGCTAAAACCATCATTGTTTTTCTTCAGGCGTTGGACGTCAATCAGATCAGCTTGCCATTGTGGTCCATTCCTCCTACAAAACACGCCTCCTCTCAAATTGTGTCGCACAGGTTTATGAAGAGTATAAGCATCTTCGTGACTCAACCATTCTTTGAGCACAGACTCTTTTGCCTTCGTTTACGTTTCAAGGCGTGAACACCACCAAAAAATCCAGGGCGTTGTGGTGTGTAGTAAGCGCTGCCCCAACATTCTGTTTTTGTTTCGATATTTTTTTTCCCATTTTTCCGCGGAGCCATTTTTAGGTGTAGTCAGTAGGACTCCCAATCCATCAAAGGTGCGGTCTTGCTTAATCTCTGTTGTTTCCGGTTCCGTTTTGTGTGTCTTTCTCCTCCAAGAAAAAGTGTCTCCCTTCCAACGGGTCAGAGTCTTCTGTACCTCGTGGCTTCTTGATCGATGATAAGGCAACGTTTCTCAGTGATGTGGGGGTGTTGGCATTTGCGGTGTAGAAAACGCGGGTTGAGGGGAAGAGGAACCCACACCGACAGGTCCTTCGTAGACTGTGAAGAATAGGACAGGGTGCCGGGTATTTGTGTTGTCATAAACTTCCAACGGTCGGGGTCTCCAACTAAATCTTGGGGATGTTGGCATCACTGGAGAGCAGCGGCAAAGGATTTCCACCCAATGGGTTGGAAGTGGCGGGCGTTTTCTTAGCACATCATTGACCAAATCAACGAGGTTCGAGTTTTTAATCAGCTGTCCTCGCCTAATGTTTTTTCCCCGCTGGTTCCATTTTTAGATCTGGGTGATTCTGAACGCGGTTTTTAAAAAGGGGCTCCGCTTTGCTTTTCATCGTTTTTGGTACACTCTCCACAACATCCTTCTGCACGCTTGTCACGTGGGAGTTTGACGCGTCATCAACAGTCTCTGGTTTCTGATTCGGGTTGGGTTGAGCGGGTGTTGTGCCTTGAACAGTCACTACTCCTAGTGGTTTTTCCTTAACTGATCAAAACGTTTCAAATATTTCCAAAATGTCTGATGATACATATTAGCCTTGTCTTCGGCGTTGTTATCATTGTTCTCTAATATATCAGCATTGCTGATCCATGTCCCTAAGACTGTCGATGTGGCATCGGGAAAATGGAGGCCCCGGAACAGAGTCTAGCACACAAGGATCCACTAAAACCATTTTCTTCGTTGCTCCATGATGTGGTTACAATCCCCCGTAATCCTCCCAGACCCCCAGGACAGGTTTTGATGAGGGCACCGAGAAATCCCCCCTTCTGCAAGATCTGCTTCTTTTCTTGCTGGATGTTCCTTTCTTCGCCAGGGAGCGTAAGCTCTGTTGTATCTGCACAACTGTTTCTTCTGGGGAGGAGTCAGTCTCACGTGGCCTTTTAAAATGTTGAGGGAACATTCATCGGGGCGTTGATCAAATCTGGCGAGGCACCTTTCAGGGCTGCCTTAATAACAGCAGGCTTGGCACCACACAACAACTGCAACATGGGTAGATTCCTTCTCATACGTGCTGACATGATGGTGAAGAGTCAATGGTCCGGTCGCAAAATTTAAACCCCGTGTGTAGATGGGCGCCGCTTTTAAAGATCCACAAAGTCTCATTGAAGGACTACCACCACGAAACGCCGAGTGGTTACTCCAGCGTACAAATGTACAGAGACTTCACAGTGTGTTATACAAACTCCACACATCCTTCTCTCCCTTTTCCACCAAAAAAAAATATCGTTGCAGGTAAAACATGGCATATTGGAAGACGAACATCATTTCTGCACATACACGACTTGATGGTCGGGGGGTATATATGTGTTCCAGACGGAGATGATCGGGGTGTCTCCTGACGAAGGTCAAACACAATAACCGTGGGGTTTGGATGTCGCATCTTTAAAGCTTCCTGAACGTACTTCATCTTCCGGGATACATCTGTTTAGCTAAATGGGTGATCTGTGAGGTGTCTCTTGGGTTTTGAATACCACCCGATAATGAATGTTCAAGCTGATGGTCCGTTGTTCTTTGTTTTTCCAAAACAGATCTGCACGATGTACTGACACTCATGTTGCGATGATGGCTACCTTTCGTGAATAATTTTGTCACCTGTCATCCCTTTCGCTGATAAGTCATCAATCACCCCCAAAACGCCGTTTCTGATCATCCCATTCTTCTACTTTGGGTAGCCCTTCGATAAAGTGACTCCTTTCAAAAGATGATATCCAGACTACCACTCCCCGTAACACCACAAAAATCTCATTTGGGAGGTGGTGTCATTACTTCATGGATGTGATTTATAAATTTGTGACCCAAACAGTTTTTCCACTTCCTGTTGGACCAGCAATCACACAGGTAAAGGATGTTTCCACCTTGGATCCATAGCTTCTTCTGTTAGCGTCCCACATTGACATTCTTTTTTATTCCCGGCCTACAGATTCCCTGTCTTTATCAGCATCCTCATCATCCTAAGCATCTTTACTGTCATCACCGCCATCCTTTTTTTTTAAACACGCCTACGTCATCGGACAACCACGCGGCCCAAAGAGAAAACACCCCATTTATTTTATATTCAAAAAAAAAAAAACCGCGAAACCCACACGCGCGCAGCAACATGCACACCCCCATCTTTTTTAAACCCACTACGTCAGCAAACAAGAAAGATTCAAAAAATTTTTTTTATCGATCGTGACTCACCGTGACAAGAAAAAAAAACCAAAAAAAAAACCAAACAAAAACAAAAGTCAGGTAAGAAAACAAAAGCAAAACCACGTGACCTTGACCC